>OY856187.1:17781074-17883574 GCA_963693315.1 Diogma glabrata | reverse complement strand
AGTTCCTTGAGATGATTTGTATAGAATAGTGGTATTGAACATAATCTATGGATCAATAAATGAAAAGCAGCTGATTTGTCTTGTTGGCAGTGGTAAGAATCAGTTTGGGATATTTTGCTCGTTGATGGTTGTCGAAATTGCCGGAATGTTTCGAACTCTATTTTATTTTTATTTCTTGTCACCATACCAGGAATGAAATTGTTTTGTTGACTTTTGTTTCGTGAGTGAATTTTATGCTATTTTATTGGTTGTTTTATATGTTCAAAATTTCCTCTTTTGAATTTTCTTTTATTTTGGCAAAAACGTCGACCACGTAACGCTACCAAACACGTGGTAAGTGTTTGTATTTTGCTCTAAGGTTTATTTCAATATTTATTTTCTGTTTAGAAATGTATTATAAAACTAACACAAAACGATTGTGTTGAAATGGTTGTGTTGTCGGAAAGCTATCATAAATAGATCATAACAGACAGATCATAAATGTTAAAAAATATATGGAATGATGCGCAACGAGGATTGACTCAGGTAAATTTCTCAAATACACTCCATTTAGAAATCAACAATTTTAGCTTTGAGGAAGCGTGTCACATAATCAAGGAATATGCCACTTCATTTCATTTCTTCAATTACATATTAGTTTTGTTTTGAAAATTTTTTAAGCAAATTTGATTTTTCTCCTTTTATTTTATGACATTACAAATATAAATAATAAAATATGAAGGAGCTGAAATCTAAAGGCTTTGAGATATCAAGACTTCGGTTTGTGTTAAGGATTTTTATATAGTTTTCGGCAAAAAACTTTTATGAGGACGTTCACTCACGTGAACTCACACGAAACATAAATACATTACATATTACAAAACTCACACGAAACATAAATACATTAATAATTAATCAATTATTAAATTTAATAATTAAATTTATTATTATTTTTTTTATAAATACATTGTCAGAAAAAAGAAGCCTAACTGAATTGATTTAAAAAATTTCAAATATTACATTAAAATCAAAAACTCCAACTGTCTTCAAAATTCGAAACATATTCAAAAGAATATTGCAAAATGAACAATTCAAACTTTTTTCAAAAATCTTAAAATTTTTAAAAATTATGATAAAATCAAGAATTGAAACTTTTTTCAAAATTCCAAACATATTCCAAAAATTATAACATAATCAAAAATTCAAACTTATTTTCCAACTGTTCCTGTTATTCAGAAATCGTGGGATCACACAAAAAGATTACAATTAAAAATATCTCCTTCATAATTAAATTTTTTTAAACGACATTTAATCTGCAACAACTTAATATTTCCCAACTGTTCCTATAAGTTGGGAGGAGTTGAAACTAGATAGAAACATATTTCATGTCCAATTTTATGTTTAATTACATTTCATGTCATTCAAATAATTGCGTACTTAATTTTATTTTTTTCCAAAAAATTGGGTTAAAAAATAAATGAAAATCGTTCTTTTGACATACTTGACAGTATTTTTGACACACTTAGAATACAATAATCAAGGTCCTGGTTTCAAATACCTATGCCTACCTAGTTTTTTAAGTAAAAATATGCTAATTTTCGCGTTTTGACACACTTCATGAATTTTTGGCACACACATCTGGTACAGTTATCGAACACATCGTGCTTTCGGCTCTTCTGAGAAAAAAAAATTTGAAATCGCTCCAAAGTTTTCTAGATTTGACGGCCGACCGGCAGACAGACGGACATTTTTTTGCGTTATAATCGTTATGACCTATAACGTGCCAACAAATGAGGGTTTTTTTTCAGACCGAAGTAAATGTTGTACGCATTATGCTTTCATCGACAGTAGTATCTAAAAAACAAAATTTCATAACTATTCAGAACCAAAAAAAACTGATTTATTTTTTCGCTTTCGCCAATACAAATTTCGTCAATACCAAACATACCAAATGTTTAGGCATTTTCTAAAAAAATCTATAAAACATTTGCATAGCAATATTCAAAAAAACGTAGAAAAATCTGTTTGGAATCCTAAAACTTTATCTTCAAAATATGATAGCACATAATATATTATCTACGTAAACCAAAAGGAATTAAAAATTCATGCCGGCATAACTCCATTTCAGAGCAATAAAATAAAAAATTCAGAATTTAGTTTTTAACATTCGTTCACTTCACACCAATGACATACAAAATTTTGATTTAAAAAAAAAATCCACAAATAAATGTACATTTTCAAACGAATTTCCCAATTAACATATACTGCTGAGTGCTGACTAACATTTTAATTTACAATATTTTTATCTGTGAGGAGAGTACCCCATTGAATAAATATATAAGGAAGTATCGCTACGTGTAAGTAAACAAATAATCGGTGAAGCAGTTTTTTAGGTAGATTTCATATAAAAATCTACCTATTGCAATGGGCTTCATCTCGGAATTTCGGAAAAATTTTGATGCCAAACGACTATTTGTGATAAGCGGAGAAGGAAAAACAAAAAAAAAAAAAAATTATATATATATATATATATATATATAACGATATGAGGTATAACGGAATTTAGCGGCACTCTCACGGTCGCATTTTTTGACCTACACCAAAATAATTTTCTGTGTATGTTACGGCAAATAATGTCTTGGACAAGTTCGTGAACTGGCCATATCCGGGTACCGGTTAAGCGGCTAGAGCCTAAAAAGTCGAATAATCTAGGGCGCTATAACTTCCGTTTGAATAATAATATTTTAATAAAATTTAAAAATATTGAATATTTGAACCTTTTTTTATCATTTTTATCCAGATGACCACTTTGGCGTTTCAGGTTCCTCAAAAATCAGCTGTTTTAAAAATTTACTAAACTTTGCTGCCCTTGATCTAGCTGAAATGGCCAAGCTCATAGTTGAAAACTTTTTTTCACGTACTTAAAATATAAATCTTTCCAAAATTTTCAAAAATAATAGTTTAAGTCTAACGGTTGAGACCCTACGGCTGTTGAAATAAAAACAAACGCAAAAGGCAATGCTTTCATCATGTTTCAGTTTATGTTATTTAAATTCATCTTAGCTTTTAAACATACTTTTCAGCTATAGCCCCAAAAAATTTCAGCTTTCTAACCCAAAAGGTTCCATTTTTATAAGCATTATAATGCAACCCTTACAAGAAACATATTAACCCATTTAATACCATAGAAAAATTATCAAAATCTCTTTTGTTTTTATTTTTTTTACTAAGTAACCGTTTGAAAAAAGATTAAATAAGAACAAAAAAACACAACAACAAAAGATGATTTTGAAATAAAATTGTTTGATAATGTTATAAATTATGTGTGATGGTATAATTGTAGTTGTGACGTAGTTCATTTGATCTTTGGTGGATTTAATATGTTATTAAAAGTAGTTTAAACCAACTTAAATAAAACTGTTCCGAAATTGTGTTGATGGCGTTAGTTCGGATAATGTATTTAATTTGGTTCGATAATTTTTTTGAATTATTCTGTTTCTACTTATATTTTTTATTTAAACTAATCTGACTTATCTAATTTTATTTGGACACAAAACCGTCTGACCCCGAAATCTACCTATTTCTAGCGGATATACCTGCCGCTGGGATTTTTTTAATGTGTTCGTTAGGTTACCACTTTCTGTCAATGTCTTTTCATTTGTTTACGTCGTATTTTAAAACACGTATTACGTGTTTGTTAACGTCGTATTTTGTTCTTAAAATACAGAATTGTATTTAAACTTTATACAAATTAGTATTTAAATTGTTTTTTTCACAATAATTAATTGTGTTTATATAGCTATATTTATTCATAAAAATGGCGTACTGCATCAAAACATTTTAAAAAAATATCAAAACTACATAGCATTTTGCTGCTAAAATTACATATATCAGGTAAGGATATTTTGATAAAAAATGTTAAAAAAACAATTTAGCAATAAGTTTGTGTCACCAAATTAATTATTTTATAATTTAATTTTACATTTAATCTCTCAAATGTAAGGTTACCACACGTATAAACAATTTTGTTAGACACGCCCATTCACAGGGATTGTATAAAGTTATTGTTTGTTATGAAAAGTGTGTGTAAAAAATATGAATTTGAATATGATTTAAATGTTAAACGGATTTGATCTATTATTTTTAATAGTAAAATATATTGCTCAAACATATGTAACCATAAGGATTTTCAATTTAACTACGAAGTTTATACATTTTATTATACACAGTACCACCCTACGATTAAATACAAACACCCTCAAACGCACCAATACTATAATTTAGATGCTTCACTCAAAAAGTCTAATCACTCTTCCTTAGATATTTATTCAATGGAGTACACCCTGTTTTTCGATGATATGATTTTTCGATGTAATATTTTTTCATTACATCGAATATTTTCGTTGTAATGATATTTCGGCGATGTGATTTTCTATTCGATTTTACGAATTTCTATGGTATGATTCTTCAATGATATAATATGGAACAGGTAAAAAAAAATTAGTATAAGTTAATTAATTCCATAATGGGTTAAGTTAAACTTGTTAAATTTGTTTTTTTTTGATTTTTTTTTATATAACCAATATATAAATGTATATATATATTTGTAGTATATAGAAACCGTTAAATGGAGATTTAAGCTTTTGTAATTTTGATTTGATTTTAATTAATATTTAGTTTTTTGGAATTATTGTATTTGATTTATTATACATTTATTTGATGTTCTAATTAAATTTACATTCAAATTTTGATTTAAATTTTGTTGAGTTGATTCTTTTATGCTTTGGCATCGTTATTTTGTCCCTCTTGATTAAAATTAGTATGGCCTAGTGCATTTACGAATTGATTCAAAAATTAAGAAAAATTATAGTTAAAAAATAAATTGTTCGTGATAATCGAAAGTTTGATGGAAAATCTCAAGATACAAGAGTGGAAAACATAGTGACTAGTTTGTGTTTTAAGAATATCACAGATAAAACAAGTATAAAAATTTTAAAGATAATATGTATCAAAGTTGTGCAGTACATTATTGATGGAAAAAACCTCAAGATACACGCATCAACAAGAAATAAATTGGGTCGAGAACTGAGAAATAGCAAGAGGAATTGTGAATAGGATATAAGGTGCAAGTTAGGACATATGAAAACTGGACATAGTATCCCGTTACAAATATTTTCAGTAAATCAGTAATTCGATATAACGATTTTTCAATGCAATGACTTTTCGACAGTGTCAACTTTCGCTGTTATGATTTTCGATGTTGCGATTTTCGGTTGTTTGATTTTTCGATAGAATGATTTTTATTTTTCAATTTATTGCTATTTTTCGATTTTTGATGGTATGATTTTTCGATGATATGGCACGATCCGGAAATAACGTTATATAGATATAAGATAAGATACATGTAATGATAAAAAGATATAAGTGTATAACGAAAACGACCGGCACTCTTACGGTCGTATTTGTTGAGCCAGATCAAAAAATTTGGAGATGTATGTTCTATTTATCAATTAGACAAGGTCGTGAATCAGCCATATTCAACGCATAGTTAAGGAACAAGACGTTTTTTACTAAAAAAAATTGATTCCTTAAAACCGTTTTAACGGCCGTTTGGATACAAATATTTTCAAAAAGTTAATAAATTTAGAATCTTTGACAATATTTCTATCATTTTCTGTAAAATATAGGTATCTGTATTTAGAGATTTCTAAATAATCGGCTACAACAAAAAAGTCTTCACTAAACAAAATAATTTTCAACCGTTCGGCATTCTCACGGTCGCACTGGTTCAGCTAGATCAAAAACAATTTCTGAATATGTGTGTTTTATATATAATATACATCTTAGACAAACTCGTTAATCTGCATAATCTGACATATGGTTAAGGGTGCTTTCCAAACGACAACTTATTTGTGGAACGTAACTTATTCTAAACTTATTAAGATAAGTATGCTGGCGGGATGACTTATTTTGTATCTCTTTTTCCATAAAACTCTAATCTGATATGTCTGTTATACTTTTATTTAATTTAGTTAATATCTGTCACTAATTTGATCAAACGTTTTTATAAATCAGATTTAAACTGATATATATATGGACATTATTGTCTTGAATGATTTTTTTGACATTTTCAATATGGCGGCAAATAAGTAATAAGTATCAAATAAGTCGTCGTTTGGAAAGCAGCCTAAGAAACTGGACGCTTTTTACTAAAAAAAAAATTGAAATGTCAAAACCGTTATAACGGCCGTTTGGATACTAATATTATTAAAAACTTCATAAATTTAGAATTTTTGTAAACATTTTTATAAGTTTCTTCAAAATATAATCCTCTGAAAATAGAGGATTTTGTTTTGGGCAATCGGTTTCAATAACAGTTGAAGTTCAACATCCCCAACAACAACAATTTCAAAAAACCAAACAAAAATTTTTGTTATATTTAAGTATACTACGTACATAACAAACAATAAAAAAAAATAAAAATTCAATCTATTGTATTGCATAATGCATAGAAGAAATTAATTTTATTTAGAAATGAACAGTTATGATATTTCGTAGTAATTGCATGACGTATGATATGGAGTAGACTTTTGGTTTGGTATTGTATGTATTGTTATACATTGTCACACATATTTTGTTCTGTGATAGATTTGATATTTTGTTTTTCGTTCGCAAAAACGGTCCAAAATTGCATAAATGTAGTTTTGCTTATAGCTATTTTTCTTTTTAAAGCTTGTTTGATATCTGTTTGTAATTAATTATTTTTATTTAATATAATCTCATCAGATTCTTCTTGTACACAAAACTGTCTGATTCCGAAATCTACCTATTTCTAGCGGAACCCTGCCGCTTGGACTTTTTATGTTTACGTTATCTTCTTTTAAAATCCGAGACTTTTTCTCTCGTTGTGCGAAACGTCGCTTATTAAGCGAGTTATTTTTTGTATTGCTCGTTTGCACAATTTGCGAATTACTTTTATGCGAATTACTCGTTATGAGACTGAGAGGTGCTCGTTAACTTAGGTAATAGTATATTACGTACCGAGGTGGAAAGTATGTCATTTGTGTCGAGAGAAAATACAGTTAACCGAGGCGCGTAGCGCCAAGGTTAACTTAATCTTGAGATAGAAATGACATTTCTACCGAGGTTTGTATACTATTTTATTCACAACAACTAAGTAATCTGTCGAAAAGAAAAAATTTTTCGCAATCGAAATTCCCACTCAGGTTGGGAAGCGTTGGGAAAAGTTAGCAATCAAGTACTTCCTAACTTTTAAAAAGTTGGAAAACGACAGATTACTTAGTTGTTGTGAATAAACAAATTTATTTTTAATTAAATGTGTTTTGTTTAGTAGAAATTACAACATGTGTCACAACAACGCATAAAAATTTGTTGTTTTTTTTTTAAGAATGGATAACTAAATAATAATTCCTATATCACATAATAAAAAATGATACAGCCCAATATTTCATGATAAGATAAAGGAAATAAAAATAAAATAAAAGGTTAAAAGCATTTTTTTTTAAATTTGAACGAACAAAACTAAAATTGTTTTGCCAATAATCAAGCTAGTGGCATATATGCCTTGATCATGAGATGCACCATCTTATTTAATAATTAAAGCTCAGATATAGTTATAGGAAGACTAGTGTCTTCAAGAAAACAAATGGTGAACTGACTAACCCCAATTTAACTCCCACAGTTAGTGAAATGTTTCAACTTGTTTTCATTTCCGTTTTCTTTCATAACCTTGCTCGAACAACAAATGTCGGTCTTGAAATTATTGAATGTTGATACTGGCATGATGAATATTTGATCTTTAATATTATCTGATAATTGTTAATCACGTATTACATCTAATTTGACATAACTGAATAAAATTAAACTACGCTACGATCAATGGATTCAATTTAATTTTTAGTAAATTCTTTTCTACATGTTCGGTATAAATTCCAACATAGAATTATCGAAATTTGTATTCTTTTGTAAAAAGTGCAATACAAAAAATACAAATTTCGATAATTCGGAGTCGGAACTTGTACCGAACAAGTAGAAAGAATTCACTATTTGTCAGGGTTGTAACGTATAATACGGTAACGTATAAAACACGTATTATACGTACGTATAAAACGTATAAAACGTACAGTATAAAACACACAATTATTTACGTTTTATACCGTATAAAAGTAAAATCCTTAATAAATAAAAATACATTTATATAACATTATCGCGGGCGTATTATTCATCGTACTCGTGATATTTAATATTTATAAAGCCTAGATTTCGGGACTAACAGGAACAGCTGTTTTAGAAAATATAGCGTCGTCATGATAATTTCTTACCCAACTATTCCTATGAGTTCAGAAAACTTCCACATTTAACGTAAATACTTCTTTTCAAAATATAATTATTTATTTTCAAAACAAATTTAGTCTGCAATAAGTTGACATTTCCAACCATACCTATTATTCATCAATAACCAAAATTGAATTTACTCAATAAACTTCTCACTAAACTTTTTCGTTTGACGTAAATACAAATTTTAACTGTATACTGTCTTGTATTCTCTTGCGTTTCCCTTGTATTAAAAATAAAAATAAATGAAAACCAAAGAAATATTTTGTATTTTAACTATTACAACTTTTGTATAAAAAGAAGATTTGATCTGCGATCTAACAGGCTCTTGTTATTTTCAAACTGTGTCTATTAATTGGAAGTGGTGCAACCCGGATTCACACAACAAACTTTTTTTAAAAACATCTCTCTAATAATCTGTAATAATTTTCCTAACTGCTATGAAAAAAAACGACATTTATTCTGCAACAACATAATATTTCCCAGCTGTTCTTATTAGATGGGAGGAGCTGAAGTTGAATTGAACCATATTTTATATATTCAATAACATTTCATATTGCCAAATAATTAAGTTCATGAGCCAAATATTTCTAATCCAAAATGTTTCCCATTAAGTAAATGTTGGAATCAAAATGAAAGCAAATCATGTAGTATACCTACGTGTTGAAAAATTCAAAAATAATTTAATTGCTTGAGTTGATGTGCTCAAAAAAATCTCTAATATATAATTCAAAATTTTCAATATTCAAATCTAGTGAATTAAAGATTATTAACCAGTTTAATGTACAGTAACATAGTCTTTCGTATAAAGTATAAAAATTTATTATAAGTTTTGCTGTTCAATGTATACACCTTTGGTACATACACCGAATCTGATCTACGCGATGAAATTTCCTATCGTCCCTGGTTTTATTGGTAGTAAAATTTTCACTACAAATGAAACACCAAGCTTGAGATCAAAAATGTCTTTTTTTTATTATAAATATTTCGGTCCTTTTTTGGGACCTTCTTCAGTATAATTCTTATGTGTTATCCTGAACACTCTTTTGAACTTAATACTCAGAGTATTAAGTTCAAAAGAGTGTTCAGGATAACACATAAGAATTATACTGAAGAAGGTCCCAAAAAAGGACCGAAATATTTATAATAAAAAAAAGACATTTTTGATCTGAAGCTTGGTGTTTCATTTGTAGTGAAAATTTTGCTACCAATAAAACCAGGGACGATAGGAAATAAAAATTTACATTCAAATAACATCTAGAATTTAAATAGTTTTTGCTATAAATTATAAAATATATAAATAATTTATAACTACGTAATTATATTTTTACTAAAATATATATATTTTTACTAAAAATATAATTAATATCTGAAGTAAGAAGCATTTTTAATTTTTTATGAATGAATTTCAAAAACAAAATCATATTATACGTTTTATACGTTATATACGTTTTATACGTTTTATACGTCACGTATTATACGTGTAACGTATAAAACGTTTTATACGTGTATATTAACAACCCTGCTATTTGTTAACAAACCATGCACTTAAATTGTTTTGAAAGAGAGATTAAAATATTATATAAAAATATATCAAATCACTTTTATTTTCGTTTAACTTATTTATACATAAATTATTTGCACTATCTATCTACTTCATGTAAACAATTTCACAAAACCGATGTTATTATTTTGAAATACGACGAATAAGCAAAATTTAATAAATAAATAAATGATACCGTCACGATAATAGTCAAATGAGTACTACTGGTCATGTGTTTCTATATCACAACAGATACTCGTTAAAATTTTAGAGGTCGTATCGATTAATGCTTAGTTTATCGCAGAATTTTGCGTTTATTTGTAAGTAACAACTATAAGCCTAAGAAAATCAATATTTATTGTATTGTATTATTGTAAGTTTTGTATTGACGAACAAGATTATTGACGAAGAAGATTTGGGATATTTTTAGGCACATAATACAATTGAATCGTTTGCTTTAGTACTTCATAAGTCTAAACCGAGTGCCGAATGATGCTTGACAATCATATAATATTGAAATCTACATTTGAACTTGGCTATTCAACTGTTTAACAAAATTATCGTAATATTTATTTATTACTTCGGTCTGAAAGACCTAAGTATTACATTTATGAGCTCAAAGTGAAATTCTTACCCGCACTTTTCTGGGCATTTCTCGACGTTTTAGGACCTACTGATTCTAAAAAAGCAAAAAAAATGTATGTCTGTCTGTCGGCCGGCCGTTTATCCGTCACAACCTACGAAATCTAGAAAACCGCTGGACGAATTTCGAAAATTTGTTTTTCTACAAATAGGTTTACTCAATGGAAAGAGCCGAAAGGACGATGTGTTCAATAACTGTACCGGAAGTTTGTCAAAAAATCATTATGTGTGTCAAAAATAGCAAATTTTCATATTTTTGACTTAAAAAACGTTCATTTTAAGTGATTACGAGTAGGAACATTGAATTTGGAGAAATCTTGATGGTCGGGATTGGTATGTGAGACCAATATCTAGATTATTGCATTATAATTTTGTCAAAAAAATGTTGTCAAGTGTGTCAAGAAAAGGATTTCATTTATTTTTTTAAATAAGTTTTTGTTTAAATATAATTGAACATGGAAATTTTTGAATTTGTTACAGTTTTTGAAATATTTTTGGAATTTTAGAAAAAGTTTGTATTTTTGATTTTGTAATAATTTTTGCAATGTTTTTAGAATTTCGGAAAAAGTTTTAATTTTTGATTTTGTAAGAATTTTTGGAATATTTTTAGAATTTTGAAAAATGTTAAATTTTTGATTTTATTATAATTTTTAGAATTTTGGAAAATGTTTAAATTTTTAAGAATTTTTGGAATATTATTAAAATTTAGAAAAAGTTTTGAAAATTTGTGAAAATTTTTGAAAAAAAATAGAATTTTTGAATTTTATATATATTTTTAGAACTTTGAAAAAAGTTTCAGTTTTTGATTTTGTAATAATTTTTGAAATATTTTTAGAATTTTGTTTGAAAAAAGTTTGAATTTTTGATTTTATTTAATTTTTACAATATTTTTGGAATTTTGAAAGAAATATGAATTAGTGATTTTGTTATATTTTCTCGAAACGCTAAATGGAGAGGTTTTGACTTTTGAGTAGTTTGCTGATTGTATAATCTTTTCACTAAATTATGTTTATTTATGATCTGTTATAATTTTTCGACAACGTTTCCGTTGATGTTTCGTGTTAGTTTTGTAATAAATTTCTAAACAGAGATAAAAAAATATATGTACTTTAGCAAAGAGTTATGTTTGATATACATCGCTGCCTAAAACTAAAAACCATGTCCTCATAAAAGTTTTATGCCGAAAACTATATCAAAATCCTTAACCCAGACCGAAGTCTTGATATCTCAGACCTGTGAGATTTCAGCCCCTTCATATTTTTTATTTTGTAATCAGTAACTCGTTTCTATTTTGTTTATGTCTCTGTGTAATAATGGAATAAAACGTGTCTTCAATTTATTTTAGTGCTTTTTAAGTGCTTTTAGTGCTAATGGGCACAATATTTCAAATCAATTCTGTTTACATTGCGGCGTATGCTTTACCTAATCAATTTTAACTAAGTTCGTAGTAGGTTTATTAATTATAAAATGTAAAAAAACCAAACCAAAACAAATGTATTATTATGTAAAGAAATAGTATAATATTTAATTAGGAGCTAAAGTGCTACTTTTTGTGTTGTGTATATAGTAATAGACACACTAATTATAGACGATACACAAAAAGTCACTTTAGCTCCGAAGTAGTGTTATGGGGGTTTCGCACATAGACTAAAAAATATGGGACTTCATTGAAATTAATTCAAATTGCATTGAGAGACTGAGTTTGAAAGAAAAACTAGAGAAAACGATTAAAATATTTTTTGTTGTATCTTATAAGAAAAAATTAATTTTCTTCGTCACGAATAAAAGTAAAGAAATGTGGGACTATCCAACAAATGTTTTAAAATAGATTATTCAATGAGTTGACTGAATCAACTGAGAAAAAACAACAACAATTGCATTCAATTTTTCAGTTGTATCAGTTGCTTCAATCAAATATGAGTTTGTGTTTTAATATTGCGGTCGAATAAAGAACTTGAAAGAAAAACTAGAGAAAGTGATTTAAATCTTTTTTGTTGTTGTATCTTATAAGAAAAAATTCATTTTCGATCCCACTATCTTTCATGAGTTGAGTTGACTGAATCAACTGAGAAAAACAACAACAATTGCATTCAATGTGAATTGAATTTTGTTTCATAACTTTTTTCTCGATATTATATTACAAAAATATGGGACTTTCTCACATGATGTGTTAAAGGTAACAAAAATTGTTTTTGTTGTAGTATTTTGTATTTTGTTTCGTAATTGCGTGCGGCTTTTTTTTTGCGTTAAATGATTAAGTAAGATTTCGATTTTTTTTTTTCATTGGGGCACATGTGTTGTTCTTGTTTTTTTTTGTTGTTATATAAGATTTTGTGTGTTAAGCGAGCAGAAGAATCAAAAATATGGGACTTTCTCACATGATGTGTTAATTGATGTGGGAGGTTTAATAAGAAAAAAATATACGAGTATGTTACATGAATGAAAAAACAAAACATTTGCTTTGAGTTTAAATCAATTTTTTTTTTTTTGGTTGATAAGCTACAACAACAATTGCATTGAAATTATGGGACTTTCTCACATGAAGTGTTAATTGATGTGGGAGGTTTAATAAGAAAAAAATATACGAGTATGTTACATGAATGAAAAAAACAAAACATTTGCTTTGAGTTTAAATCAATTTTTTTTTCGGTTGATCTTTGGTTGATCTTGACCTTGTCTCGATATTATGACACTTTGTTGTTTTGTTATGTAAGATTTTAATTTTCTCGACAAAAAAAAAATTGAAGATGTTCATGATATATTTTTTTGTAGGTAACAAAAATTGTTTTTGTTGCAATTTTTTGTATTTTGTTTCGTAATTGCGTGCGGCTTTTTTTTGCGTTAAATGATTAAGTATGATTTCGATTTTTTTTTCATTGGGGCACATGTGTTGTTCTAGTTTTTTTTTGGTTGCTATATAAGATTTTGTGTGTAAAGCGAGCAGAAGAATTAGAACAAATTGTGTTGGGAAAAAATTATGATGTTTTGGAAACCTTAAAACTTTTTATTTGGAATTTTAGACGGATGCCTGAAATAAGTTGTTAATTGAAAAAACTAAAAATTATAAACAGATGTTCGAAATGTGAAAAACTTGCTATAATTTTGGAAAAAACTTATTTAAATAAAAAATTAAATCTTTTTTTTATTTTTTTGTTATAGTTTTGTAAAAACTTTAAACAAAATTTTTATTTTATTAATTAATTTTTTAAAATTTGTTTAAATACATTAATTTTTATTAAAACAGCTGACCATCCATCTCGAATTGAGTTTCGTCTTCAACCAATAACGCCATTGGTTTCACACGAAACTTATATAATGGTGCGTTCATTTTGGATCGGGGAAGACCACGTTTGTATTAAAGTTCTTGCCACATATTCATGGTATAAAGAAACTGGTTTGGTGCAATGGTGAAACTAATTCGGTCGATCTAAAAGATTTCGATTTTGAAGATATTGAAATGTTAGACAACGTCCCCGAAAATTTTGATAATCTAGAAAACACATTAATCATCTTGGATGATTTAATGACTGAGGCGTATAATAAAAACGTTTGTGAATTATTTACCAAGGGTTCACATCATCGAAATATATCTGTTATATTAATTACCCAAAAATGTGTTCCAAAGAAAATTTTACATTTCGTTAAACTGCAAATACCTTGTTATGTTTAATAACCCCCGAGATAAATCTCAAATCTACCGCTTGCTAGACAAATTTATCCAGAAAATATCAACGAGTTTTGTAAGAGTATAAAAGAAGGCAGCTTCAAACGGGGTTTTGAAGCCAGCTGACCAAGGAAAAAGAAAATGAACACTGCAATCTATCTAAGCTAATTGTTCTTGCAAAATATTGAAAACGTTTTGAAAATTAAGTACAATAGATTAATTTAGATTGAACATTATTTGAACATTATTTGATTAATTGTCTGAAAAATTTTAGATTTAATTGTTTGGCATAGACACTGATACATCTGAATAGCGCGGTCTGTCGGTCAAGTTATTTCTGATGTTATGCAATAATGCAACAAGAAAAATATGACAGAAAATTAATAATATAAAAGGTAATTAGCTTCTGATGTTGTTATTGTGTTTATCATATGTATTGGTTAGTTTTTTGTTTTGTTAATTTTTTTGTTTTCGTTTTCACATAGTTGTGAAATATAAATTTGCTGTCGCATTTGATGAGCTCTTAAGGAATTAGTAAATGTTATTCGTAGTATAGTAAATTGTTTTCAATGTTTTTTTTTTTTTTTGTCGTTTTTTGTCGTTGTGTTGACACATTTTTTTTGTTGAATTCAAACTTTTTTTCTTAAGAATAAATATGAATTGTGTTGGACGACATGTGACGATTAACTTTTTAGATTGATTATCTTTCTTAGTCGGATTGCTTCCTTAAGTTAAAACAAGAAGCAAGTGATTGACCGTCAAATGTTTCCACTCAAATTGAAAAAGAAAACTTCATTAGGGAGTTTTGAGCATGAAGGGATTCATTTCTTTTTAATGCGCTTTGGGGTAAATTGGGACACAGAAATGATAAGAATCAGACGGGCCAAAACAAATTATTTTTAATGACGATTAAAACAGTCAGTAAGGTATAAGATTTACAGTTAGTTATCTTTAAGTGTACGCGCTTTCCCTTTCTAACAAATGGATAGTTGATATAGACAGACAGTAAACAAGAACGAACCATATTTAAGAGACTTTTTCAAAGGGTTTGATAAATAAAAAGCCATCATTTTTTGCTAACATTATATATTTTTCAAATTTATTATTTCTTTTATTTTATTTTATAGTTAATTATTAAAGTTTTTTCTATTATGATTATTAAAAATAACTGGGCCTAAGTTTTTTTCATTCGCTGCACCATTCGTCTTGTGTGGTGTGATTTTTGAATGAATCAAATACTTCTTTCCAAACCACCCGATCAGGGCAATTAAGAAGATGAATCTGTAAAAAGAAGAAAAAATGTTAAATCAAAATATTTATTAATTTGAGTATTAAGTTAACAAATTACCTCATAGTCTTCTTTTGGAATTACGTGGTAAATATTATATTTACACAAAATAACTTGTATTCCTGACGGCTGTTTGTCTTTACAAGTTTTAATGTGACGGAAGAACTTTCTGTAGGTTATTTGATGATTCACATTGTATGGACATATATATTTTTTTACTCCTACCAAACTAGACATCTAAATATAAAAAATAAATCAATTAACGAAATAAAATTAAAATTTCAATTTTAACTTACCATGTATATTGTTTTTTACTAATGTAAATTATTTCAGCCTTGTATCGTTCTTAAATACTAGATTTATCATACGTATCCCACATTTGTCATACGAATTCCTTAATGTATATGCGCTTTCCCTTTCTAACAAAATGAATAGTTGATCTAGACAGTAAACAAGAACTAAACTATGTAGTTGCTAGATGATATGGAATTTACAAATGAAAAGCCAGTATCTGAACCATTTTTTCTGAGAAACTTCAAACCATACCTTTCAATTGAAAAATTTTGCTACATTAACAATATCTATAGAAGAATTATACAACATTTGACTGTGATTATTTTAAAATTTATGTCAAAAATGCTGCTTGAGTAGGCTTATGTAGATAATTTTGCAACTATAGATGTTTACTTGGTTAAAATCAGCTCCACATATAATTTAAAATCAAAAATAACCCCCAAAAATACTATAATAAATCCTATAAATACTATAATTACTCAGAAAACTATTTTTAAAACATATTATCGAGTATTTTGCTTCTATAGGTTTTTGTTGCTTCATTAACATTTTGATAGAAGACTCCTGATAGATAACTCATTTTCTTATCATTTTAAGTTGAAATATTTTAAACGAGAAAAAAATGCAGTTTTTTGCAAGAAATATTGAAAAAATAGAGCTCAAACATTTCGTATCTTACTTTAGTTTTCATAAGCCCATTGTAAATGTTATTGATTTGGGTGTTATTGATGTTATTGATTTCTCCACTCGAAAATGATAATTAAAAGATGCGATCAATTGTGAAGTGTAAGCAATGTTAATAAAGTTTGTCTTAAAGAATATGAACAGTATGAGCCCGCTAATAATTAATGACTTTTAAAAGAATGTAATATCTGTATTGGTCTAGAGCTTGGTAGTTTTTGGCTTTGATTCTCCAATATTAAAAAGACTACAAGACAGTATACAGAACGTAATATGTTTTTATTTCCACATTACGAAATTTCACTTCTTCCGAGCGGTGGGTCTCCCCGCACAACTTTTCTGAGAAACTTCAAACCATACCTTTAAATTGAAAAATTTTGCTACATTGACAATATCTATTGATGAATTATACAATATTTGCCCGTTATAATTTTAAAATTTATGTCAAAAATGCTACTTGGGTAGGCTTATGTAGATAATTTTGCAACTATAGATGTTTATTTGGTTAAAATCATCACCACAAATAATTTAAAATCAAAAATATTCGTCCATTGGTTGTTCTTCAGAATGGGGTTCAATTCTACTACAATACAGCAAGAGAAACTTGATTTGCCATCATTTCTTGGCAGGATTAGAAAACTCAATTCAATTAAAGCGGTTTTTTGCGAATATATTTTTTGGCCGCGATTTAAATGATTCTAAACGTCTGTTAAAATTTTTGTAGAGGTTTAGACTGTGATACGCATTGCGACAAGGTGGCAAAATGGTTTGGCCTTAGCTGAAAGTGCTGGCTTGACTGGAATTTTTTCTGAAGTATCTGAATTATCTGATTTTTTTGTAAGTTTTTTTTGTTTTATTTTTTTTTTTTGTTTTTTTTTTGTTAATTTTTTTTTTTCATTTTTTTTTTTCTTCGTTTTTTTTTCGTCGTTTTTTTTTTTTTGTTAATTTTTTTTTTCATTTTTTTTTTCCTCGTTTTTTTTTTGTGTTGTTTTTTGTTTTGTTTTTTATTTTCATTTTAATTGTTTTTTTATTTTTTATTGTTTTTTGTGACAAAATGATAGCTTGTGACAAAACTTTGACAAAATGGCTTGGCCATTGGCTGAACAATCTGCTGAATTCAGAAGAGTCTGAATATCATAACGATAATGAAGAAGGCAATCCAGAAGGAAATTATGGCTATTCCTGTGTTGGCGACATGACTGGTATTTTGATTTTGGTAAAAAAAGATATTTGGTAGAACGTGTTATAGTCAGAATGAAGAATCCGAGGACGAAGTTGATTTAGAAGAGTCTGAATATCATAACGATAATGAAGAAGGCAATCCAGAAGGAAATTATGGCAACGAAGAGGACCAACTATATTTTGCAACTTCGAGTGAAGAAAGCGATGACGATTTGTTGTTCACACCGTTTACAGCAAAACACACATCTCCAAGATCTTCGTCGATTCATTCAAATTCACGTTTCGCCCATTTGCAGCTGCAAATTTACAGACTGGAACAGCAGCTGCTGCGGCAACAACAACAGCACCAACGGTGACGACAGCCGATCCGATTAGGACAAATAAAAACTCTAACACGTAATTTTTATTATTAAAGCATTTAAAAATTTTTTTTATTTGAATCAAGTCGTTTTTAAATATTTTTCCCAATCACATCTTTTATTCTGCACTCAATTTTATGTTTTAGCTCTTTTAAACATTTTGGTGCAATATTCCAGTAAATATTTGAATTGTCTTCTAAACACTGGTTGAAAATTTTAAGCATGATTTGGTCCTCCATATTGGACGGCTGCTGTTGATTAGGCAAATAGGTGTATATGCCCTTTTCAGTTTCTCCAGTGTAGAATTCGGTAATTTTTCGTGTTGGATCTACTATCTTATTATTAAATTCATTCCAAAAGTGTACGCCGATATTTATAACAGTATTGTTTTTATTGTATTGAAGGTGTCCAACAACTAATTTAGATTCTAAGTTATATTTTTTTAATGTTGTCCACAGGATTAAGTTAGCTGGAAGACAAACACCATATTTACGCGCACTAATAAACTCTTGCGAAATTATTTCGGAGATTAAATTTACCAACACCAGATTTCGTTTTAAATTATTATTCGAAATCATAGCAATTATATTCGTGGACGTACAAATAACGAATGATATTGATGGTTGAGTGAAACACCAATTTATCCAGTTTTCAAAAAGCTTAAATAACATTAAAGCAATAAATCAATTAAGAAAAGAAGAATACAATCTTCAAAATTTGTTTTAGTTTGGCCAAATTGTTTGAGGAAATCACGGTTTCGAAATTTTTTTCTTGCTTGTTTGCGTAATTCGTTTAGCACTTCTTGGCGAGCCCCTTTTCGATTGATGTTATTGGTTGTTCTAATAGCTTCCACACGACGCTGGCTATTTATAAATGTTCAATGCTGTTGATCTAATAGCAAGTGTTGATAAATTCATTTGATTTTAGTTTATTAAGTCTTTTCAACTGAGTCCCTACTTCACAGTAAAAATATGGTGAGGTTAGTTAAGGAAAAAGTTAAGAAGTAAGAAATGCGTAAACCAGATTTATTGCTATTTTATGTTTATTTTTTAAACGACATAAATCATGTTTTATTGTAATTGGCTGCAATACAGAAATTTTTCAAAGCACAACTGCTGTCGATTAATGATAAAGATTTTATTTGTTTTGCTTGGCGTGACTGGAATCTATTTTTCAACCAAATTGGATAAGTTCAACAATATTTTGAGGAAGATGACATCGAAAAATTCAAAAAGAGAAGAATGGAGAAGAATGGGGCAGATTGCAAGAGTTAGCACCTTTGATTCGCTCAATATTTAGCTGGTAAAGGTTAACTTACAAGGGTGTAAGAGCCTATTACAATTTATATATGCAAAAATGTGTTCGGAAAAGTTTCCTTTTAGTTGATTGCACACTTTTACTTACATTGAACATGTTTGATCATGTTTACAATCTGAAAGAGTTTATTTTTGGGTCGTTCACCTTTTTTTTTTTTAGTCTTTTGGCTAAAGTATTTTTTAAAGGAAAAATTCACGATCAGATCGTTGTAATCAGTCATATTGGTTTTTAATCCATTTTTAAATTGTTTCATTGGTTTTCCACTACACTGGTTTACCGTTTGATGAAAAATCTGGTGAAAGACCGTACGAAAGCTGAAAATCTTCAATTTTACCCGAGTTTTAATTTAATTTTTGTTTAGTTTTTAATTTTTATTTCCCTTGAATCTTACAAGTAAATTATCTTATTTCAAATAAGTTAGTGGTTTACATTTATAAGCATATAAATAATTTATTCTACAACATAAATTAAATGGATATGTGCGTTCTAATTTTCAAAATGCATCATGAACCTAGTTTTGAAAATAATTTCACGGTGATTTTGTGTTAAAATTGTTGAGATTATTGATTCAATATTTTTAATACGCCTTTGAAACCTATTTCTATCACGTGCATATTCTTCATAACGTCCCATTCGAGCAGCTCTGTAGGCGAAATTCCATACATACATAACATGCACTTCTAACTTATTGGAAAAGCGTACGGTTTTTGTTCCTGTCATTTCAGTAGTTTTTTCTTTAAAAGTCTTATAAATGTTAAGCAGATTTTACAGGACACTTGAAACTGTTATATGAATATCGTACACCTTGAAAAAATAAAGAATGACAAACTCATCTCGAAGTTGCAAAATATAGTTGGTCCTCTTCGTTGCCATAATTTCCTTCTGGATTGCCTTCTTCATTATCGTTATGATATTCAGACTCTTCTGAATTCAGCAGATTGTTCAGCCAATGGCCAAGCCATTTTGTCAAAGTTTTGTCACAAGCTATCATTTTGTCACAAAAAACAATAAAAAATAAAAAAAATTAAAATGAAAAAAAACAAAACAAAAAACAAAACAAAAAAAAAACGAAGAAAAAAAAAAATGGAATAAAAAAATTAACATAAAAAAAAAACAAAAAGAAAAAAACGAAGAAAAAAAAAATGATAAAAAAAAAATTAACAAAAAAAAAACAAAAAAAAAATAAACAAAACAAAAAACTTACAAAAAAAAAAAAATCAGATACTTCAGATACTTCAGAAAAAATTCCAGTCAAGCCAGCACTTTCAGCTAAGGCCAAACCATTTTGCCACCTTGTCGCAATGCGTATCACAGTCTAAACCTCTACAAAGATTTTAACAGACGTTTAGAATCATTTAAATCAGGGCCAAAAAATATATTCGCAAAAAACCGCTTTAATTGAATTGAGTTTTCTAATCCTGCCAAGAAATGATGGCAAATCAAGTTTCTCTTGCTGTATTGTAGTAGAATTGAACCCCATTCTGAAGAACAACCAATGGACGAATATTTTTGATTTTAAATTATTTGTGGTGATGATTTTAACCAAATAAACATCTATAGTTGCAAAATTATCTACATAAGCCTACCCAAGTAGCATTTTTGACATAAATTTTAAAATTATAACGGGCAAATATTGTATAATTCATCAATAGATATTGTCAATGTAGCAAAATTTTTCAATTTAAAGGTATGGTTTGAAGTTTCTCAGAAAAGTTGTGCGGGGAGACCCACCGCTCGGAAGAAGTGAAATTTCGTAATGTGGAAATAAAAACATATTACATTCTGTATACTGTCTTGTAGTCTTTTTAATATTGGAGAATCAAAGCCAAAAACTACCAAGCTCTAGACCAATACAGATATTACATTCTTTTAAAAGTCATTAATTATTAGCGGGCTCATACTGTTCATATTCTTTAAGACAAACTTTATTAACATTGCTTACACTTCACAATTGATCGCATCTTTTAATTATCATTTTCGAGTGGAGAAATCAATAACATCAATAACACCCAAATCAATAACATTTACAATGGGCTTATGAAAACTAAAGTAAGATACGAAATGTTTGAGCTCTATTTTTTCAATATTTCTTGCAAAAAACTGCATTTTTTTCTCGTTTAAAATATTTCAACTTAAAATGATAAGAAAATGAGTCATCTATCAGGAGTCTTCTATCAAAATGTTAATGAAGCAACAAAAACCTATAGAAGCAAAATACTCGATAATATGTTTTAAAAATAGTTTTCTGAGTAATTATAGTATTTATAGGATTTATTATAGTATTTTTGGGGGTTATTTTTGATTTTAAATTATATGTGGAGCTGATTTTAACCAAGTAAACATCTATAGTTGCAAAATTATCTACATAAGCCTACTCAAGCAGCATTTTTGACATAAATTTTAAAATAATCACAGTCAAATGTTGTATAATTCTTCTATAGATATTGTTAATGTAGCAAAATTTTTCAATTGAAAGGTATGGTTTGAAGTTTCTCAGAAAAAATGGTTCAGATACTGGCTTTTCATTTGTAAATTCCATATCATCTAGCAACTACATAGTTTAGTTCTTGTTTACTGTCTAGATCAACTATTCATTTTGTTAGAAAGGGAAAGCGCATATACATTAAGGAATTCGTATGATAAATGTGGGATACGTATGATAAATCTAGTATTTAAGAACGATACAAGGCTGAAATAATTTACATTAGTAAAAAACAATATACATGGTAAGTTAAAATTGAAATTTTAATTTTATTTCGTTAATTGATTTATTTTTTATATTTAGATGTCTAGTTTGGTAGGAGTAAAAAAATATATATGTCCATACAATGTGAATCAACAAATAACCTACAGAAAGTTCTTCCGTCACATTAAAACTTGTAAAGACAAGCAGCCGTCAGGAATACAAGTTATTTTGTGTAAATATAATATTTACCACGTAATTCCAAAAGAAGACTATGAGGTAATTTGTTAACTTAATACTCAAATTAATAAATATTTTGATTTAACATTTTTTCTTCTTTTTACAGATTCATCTTCTTAATTGCCCTGATCGGGTGGTTTGGAAAGAAGTATTTGATTCATTCAAAAATCACACCACACAAGACGAATGGTGCAGCGAATGAAAAAACTTAGGCCCAGTTATTTTTAATAATCATAATAGAAAAAACTTTAATAATTAACTATAAAATAAAATAAAAGAAATAATATATTTGAAAAATATATAATGTTAGCAAAAAATGATGGCTTTTTATTTATCAAACCCTTTGAAAAAGTCTCTTAAATATGGTTCGTTCTTGTTTACTGTCTGTCTATATCAACTATCCATTTGTTAGAAAGGGAAAGCGCGTACACTTAAAGATAACTAACTGTAAATCTTATACCTTACTGACTGTTTTAATCGTCATTAAAAATAATTTGTTTTGGCCCGTCTGATTCTTATCATTTCTGTGTCCCAATTTACCCCAAAGCGCATTAAAAAGAAATGAATCCCTTCATGCTCAAAACTCCCTAATGAAGTTTTCTTTTTCAATTTGAGTGGAAACATTTGACGGTCAATCACTTGCTTCTTGTTTTAACTTAAGGAAGCAATCCGACTAAGAAAGATAATCAATCTAAAAAGTTAATCGTCACATGTCGTCCAACACAATTCATATTTATTCTTAAGAAAAAAAGTTTGAATTCAACAAAAAAAATGTGTCAACACAACGACAAAAAACGACAAAAAAAAAAAAAAAACATTGAAAACAATTTACTATACTACGAATAACATTTACTAATTCCTTAAGAGCTCATCAAATGCGACAGCAAATTTATATTTCACAACTATGTGAAAACGAAAACAAAAAAATTAACAAAACAAAAAACTAACCAATACATATGATAAACACAATAACAACATCAGAAGCTAATTACCTTTTATATTATTAATTTTCTGTCATATTTTTCTTGTTGCATTATTGCATAACATCAGAAATAACTTGACCGACAGACCGCGCTATTCAGATGTATCAGTGTCTATGCCAAACAATTAAATCTAAAATTTTTCAGACAATTAATCAAATAATGTTCAAATAATGTTCAATCTAAATTAATCTATTGTACTTAATTTTCAAAACGTTTTCAATATTTTGCAAGAACAATTAGCTTAGATAGATTGCAGTGTTCATTTTCTTTTTCCTTGGTCAGCTGGCTTCAAAACCCCGTTTGAAGCTGCCTTCTTTTATACTCTTACAAAACTCGTTGATATTTTCTGGATAAATTTGTCTAGCAAGCGGTAGATTTGAGATTTATCTCGGGGGTTATTAAACATAACAAGGTATTTGCAGTTTAACGAAATGTCTCAGTAAAATTTTCTTTGGAACACATTTTGGGTAATTAATATAACAGATATATTTCGATGATGTGAACCCTTGGTAAATAATTCACAAACGTTTTTATTATACGCCTCAGTCATTAAATCATCCAAGATGATTAATGTGTTTTCTAGATTATCAAAATTTTCGGGGACGTTGTCTAACATTTCAATATCTTCAAAATCGAAATCTTTTAGATCGACCGAATTAGTTTCACCATTGCACCAAACCAGTTTCTTTATACCATGAATATGTGGCAAGAACTTTAATACAAACGTGGTCTTCCCCGATCCAAAATGAACGCACCATTATATGAGTTTCGTGTGAAACCAATGGCGTTATTGGTTGAAGACGAAACTCAATTCGAGATGGATGGTCAGCTGTTTTAATAAAAATTAATGTATTTAAACAAATTTTAAAAAATTAATTAATAAAATAAAAATTTTGTTTAAAGTTTTTACAAAACTATAACAAAAAAATAAAAAAAAAGATTTAATTTTTTATTTAAATAAGTTTTTTCCGAAATTATAGCAAGTTTTTCCCATTTCGAACATCTGTTTATAATTTTTAGTTTTTTCAATTAACAACTTATTTCAGGCATCCGTCTAAAATTCCAAATAAAAAGTTTTAAGGTTTCCAAAACATCATAATTTTTTCCCAACACAATTTGTTCTAATTCTTCTGCTCGCTTTACACACAAAATCTTATATAGCAACCAAAAAAAAACTAGAACAACACATGTGCCCCAATGAAAAAAAAATCGAAATCATACTTAATCATTTAACGCAAAAAAAAGCCGCACGCAATTACGAAACAAAATACAAAAAATTGCAACAAAAACAATTTTTGTTACCTACAAAAAAATATATCATGAACATCTTCAATTTTTTTTTTGTCGAGAAAATTAAAATCTTACATAACAAAACAACAAAGTGTCATAATATCGAGACAAGGTCAAGATCAACCAAAGATCAACCAAAAAAAAAATTGATTTAAACTCAAAGCAAATGTTTTGTTTTTTTCATTCATGTAACATACTCGTATATTTTTTTCTTATTAAACCTCCCACATCAATTAACACTTCATGTGAGAAAGTCCCATAATTTCAATGCAATTGTTGTTGTAGCTTATCAACCAAAAAAAAAATTGATTTAAACTCAAAGCAAATGTTTTGTTTTTTCATTCATGTAACATACTCGTATATTTTTTTCTTATTAAACCTCCCACATCAATTAACACATCATGTGAGAAAGTCCCATATTTTTGATTCTTCTGCTCGCTTAACACACAAAATCTTATATAACAACAAAAAAAAACAAGAACAACACATGTGCCCCAATGAAAAAAAAAATCGAAATCTTACTTAATCGTTTAACGCAAAAAAAAAAGCCGCACGCAATTACGAAACAAAATACAAAATACTACAACAAAAACAATTTTTGTTACCTTTAACACATCATGTGAGAAAGTCCCATATTTTTGTAATATAATATCGAGAAAAAAGTTATGAAACAAAATTCAATTCACATTGAATGCAATTGTTGTTGTTTTTCTCAGTTGATTCAGTCAACTCAACTCATGAAAGATAGTGGGATCGAAAATGAATTTTTTCTTATAAGATACAACAACAAAAAAAAATTTAAATCACTTTCTCTAGTTTTTCTTTCAAGTTTTTTTATTCGACCGCAAGATTAAAACACAAACTCATATTTGACTGAAGCAACTGATACAACTGAAAAATTGAATGCAATTGTTGTTGTTTTTTCTCAGTTGATTCAGTCAACTCATTGAATAATCTATTTTAAAACATTTGTTGGATAGTCCCACATTTCTTTACTTTTTTTCGTGACGAAGAAAATTAATTTTTTCTTATAAGATACAACAAAAAATATTTTAATCGTTTTCTCTAGTTTTTCTTTCAAACTCAGTCTCTCAATGCAATTTGAATTAATTTCAATGAAATCCCATATTTTTTAGTCTATGTGCGAAACCCCCATAACACTACTCTCCGAATTAAATACACTATTTTTTCGGCAAACGTTTAAATTTGTTATAAATATGAAATTAATACATACACCAAACTTTTCATAAGTATGATTTATTACCGTCATAATTACGTCCAAAAAGTAAAAAACATTTAAATTTGTATAAATAAAATTTTTTATCAAAGCAAACTCCAATTCAAAATTTTGTTGTCATTGTTATACAATAATTCAAAATTTCATAATCCAAACAGGTTATTTCTTATTTTTTGATGTCATAGTTATACAATTTATTTGAAAAAATAACAAATGTTACTTTCCTGCCGCCGTAAAAATAAAATAAAAATGACGTTACTTTACAGCCGCTTTGATTATAAGTCAAAAAAGTAAAACTTTAACTAACTCTTAAGCGGCAGTAAAGTTAAACTATACAGCCGTTTGCGGAAAAAATGATTTATGTAAATTAAAATATTAACGTTGAAAAGTACCGTGGTTAATTTATAAAAAACTATATAGAATAAAATTGTAATACTGTTTGCCGAGTTTTATTTATGATTTCTATTTAAATCAATTCAAAACTTTAATTGTTGTACATCAATATTTATTTTGTGTAAAGTTTCTTCTACGCTCTAACTTTCGTCATCACAATAAATCAAGCGAGAAATTTTCAAAATCTGCTAGAACAAATACTTAGTGTATTCATAATCTAGACTTAATCTGTGAATGTTAGAGTGACACTAAAGATTTATTATGAGGTTTTCTCGTTGTACTTTGTACAGTAATAAATCCTAATTTCATGCACCTGTGCTCGATGTACAGCTAAGATTTGAAATTAAGTTTTATTACTTCGGTCTGAAAGACCTAAATATTACATTCACGAGCCAAAAAAGAAATTCTTACCCCCACTTTTTTGGCATTTCTCGACGTTTTAGGTCTTAACGATTCCAAAAAAGCTTGCCGTCTGTCACAACCGACGAAATCTAGAAAACCGCTGAATGTATTTTAAACATTTTTGTTTCTAAAAATAGGTATACTCAATGGTAAGAGGCGAAAGGACGATGAGTTCGATAATTGTACCGGAAGTGTGTCAAAAAATCCTCAAGTTTGTCAAAACAATAAAATATCTATAATTTGTCTTAAAAACTTTCATTTTAAGTGATAATGAGTAGTAACAATGAATGTGGAGAAATCTTGATGGTCGGGATTGGTATGTGAGATCAAAAACTAGATTATTGCATTATAAGTTTGTCAAAAAATTGTTGTCAAGTGTGTCAAAAGAAAGATTTTTATTTATTTTATACCCAATTTAAAAAAAAAAAACCAAAATTAATATGACATGAAATGAAATGAACATGAAATTTTATTATTATTATTGAGAATTATGGCATTATAAGTTTGTCAAAAAAATATTGTCAAGTGTGTGAAAAGAATGATTTTCATTTATTTATTTAGAAAAAAATAAAATTAATTTTTTGTATGAGATGAAATTATTATTATTGAGAATTGTTGCATTATAAGTTTGTCAAAAAAATAATTAAATAATGACAATTGATTTTGTAGCCAATTTTTGGAAAAAAAAAATTTATTATTTGTAAGACATGAAATGTGATTGAACATGAAATTGGTCATGGAAATTTTTGAATTTGTTATACTTTTGGAATTTTGAAAAAAGTTTGTATGTTTAATTTTGTTATAGTATTTTCAATATGTTTAGAATTTTATAGAAAAAGAATTTTTGAATTTTGAAGTTTTATCAATATTTTTTCGAATTTTAGTATCAATTTATTATTTAATTAGTTATTTATTTATATTATTTAATTTTAGTATTAATTTATGATTTTGTAACAATTTTTGGAATATCTTTAGAATTTTGAAAAATTTTAATTTTTGATTTTACTATAATTTTTGGAATTTTGAAAAAAGTTTTAATTTTTGATATTGTTATAATTTTTGAAATATTTTTAGAATTTTGGAAAAAGTTTGAATTTAGAATTTTTGCAATACTTTTAGAATTTTGAAAAAAGTTTCATTTTTTAAATTTGTGAATTATTAAATTTTGCAATAATTTTAGAATTTTGAAAAAAGTTTCAATTTTTGATTTTGTAAGAATTTCGGAATATTTTTAGAATTTTGAAAAAATTTTAATTTATAATTTTATTATAATTTTTGGAATTTTGAAAAAAGTTTGTATTTTTGACTTTGTTATAATTTTTGCAATATTTTAAGAAAATTGGAAAAAATTTCAATATTTGATTTTGTTATAATTTTTGCAATATTTTTAGAATTTTGAAAAAAGTTTCAATCTTTGATTTTGTAATAATTTTTGGAATATTTTTAGAATTTTGAAAAAAAGTTTAAAGTTTTGATTTTATTATAATTTTTAGAATAATTTTGGAATTTTCAAAGAAATATGAATTCTTGATTTTGTAATATGTTCTCAAAACGTGTTAATGTTTCGTGCTAGTTTTGTAATAAATATCTAAACAGAGATAAAAATATACTTTTACTTTAACAAAGAGTTTTATGTTTATATGCATCGCTACCCAAAACTAAAAACAATGTCCTTGTAAAAGTTTTATGCCGAAAACTATATCAAAATCCTTAACCTTGACCGAAGTATCTCACCTTATATCTCAGAGCTTGAGATTTCAGCCCCTCCATATTTTTACAATTATGGTTACGACAATTAATCCATTCATTCAGAAATTAAATTTTCAGATGCAGTTAGGAATGAAAAGGATATCGATGCTTAAAGGTTAAAGGTTAGGTTAAAATGATAATGAAAATGTATAGCAGAAGTGGCCTCCTTCGGGCATCGAATCTGGCACCCTTTGGTTACAAGGCTAGCAATTTACAAAATGAGCTAGATCGGCGACTTGAACTTACTTTGAATTGTTTTAATTAGGTTTTATAGAGCCAGAAATTTTAGAAACAAATTATTGAAAGTAATTAATACATTACTTAAAGGAAGGATGCAAGAGATTTACTTAGGATGTTTCAGTAAATGATCTGGCATAAATTAAAGTATGAATATGAGAATAAAAGTCCAATGAAAGGCAAAAAGTACAGATAGTAAGTATTCCTGTAAGAAAATCTTATTATAAGGGCCTCAAGGAAAGTACTAGAATGATAAGAACGATTGAACGGATACGAATGAATCATGGCAGTAAGAAGGAAGGAATGCTTGTACAAACGTCATCTGAGTGGAAATAAATAATTTGTTTGAAAGATGTAATATGGTGGAGGATAGTGAGCATCTGATTCAGGTGTGCTCGAAGTACGACTAGATCAGATTGTAATTCATTATCTTCTTGGGTGTAAGAAGATTGAATGAAATCTTAAAATTAGATAGAATGGGAAAAATAGATGTGCACAATTTTATTAGAATGAGTGGTGAGAAGTGAAAGTGGTGCGATTGAGTTGATCTAAAAATGAGAATTTTAGTGTGAATGGACAAGTTTTATTTATGTCAAAATAAAATTGCTTTTTATTTTATTATTAACTATACATATTATTGATTTATATTTTATATTTTTGGAGATTCACATTTTATGTTTTTACACACTTTTTTTTAAGTACCTTAATTATTAGTAAAATGAAATATAATTTATTTGAAATAATTGAATACATTATTTAATATGTTTATGTAATTGAAATAAAACAATAAAAAAGTTCATTTTTTTAAAATAAAATGTGCTGTGTATTAGGAATTAAAATAAGTGTCACAAACACACATAGATAAAAACACATCAAGACTAGGTACTACAACAAATTGCGTTCTGAGGAGTTAAAGGACGTAATTTTTTTTTTAATACTCCATACTAATTTTGTTTGTGCTCTCGTTGACTGAAGAGTTCATTCGCTCCTGGGTAGCGATATTTCACTCCTATGGCTTAGATAACTTAACAAAAATTGATTTTGCCATGCATGAAAATTAGAAGCTAATTGTTGTTTATATAAAAAACATTTTATAAGACATCCAATTTTTATTTAATTTCTGAAATGTGGTGTGAAATATTTGTTTTTTGATAATTTTTTTCATGACGACTTTGGGCTGTTTAATTTTAGCTACGCAATACTGCGTAATAAACTCATTACATTCCAACAACCTAAACACTCTCATAATAGAAAAACGTTAACTGCTCATATAAAGGAATCGGCATAGATAACAAACGGGCCAAACTTGAGGCAACTCTGGCATATTGTATATGGGGTAAACTTAGTTGGCCCAAATTTGGATTAGCTATATCTTGCCAAACTTGAACCGAAGTATTCTGAAACAGACATACTTGTCGCAATAACATTTCGCCAAACCTTGTTTTCTCATAGTTGGATCATATACTTGGGCCAACATGTTTTAACCAAGCATTGTTTTCTCGACAATATACCATATCTGGCAAATTATGTATATATTGGCAAATATTGTTTACTCTTAGTTATACTATAATAGTTGTTCCAATGAACTGTAATCATACATTAGCCTTTTGAATTTAACCATACTTGGGCCAATAATATTTTGTTATTTCTTATATTCACCGAGTTGAACCATACTTGGACCAGTTATGTGTTACCAAACTTTCTTTACCAAAGATCATATTATCTTACACTATAACAGCATTGTAAAAAGTAATAATTACAACAAGAACAATTAATCGTTTCTTGAGTTTTGTAGCCCTTTTATATCATAAAATTATTCCCATAAATGTCACGTATAGACTACCGTGAAACAATGCGCAATAGGTTTTATCCTACTGTTACTATATAGTGTAAAAAATATTTATATATGATATCACGAGTCGTCAAATAATAGTCGATTATTTTTCATAATCATTATTACGAATGTCATTTGAGGTGCCGAGTGCGCATAGCGCACGAGGGAAATTTTTAACCTCAAATGGCATGAGTGGTAATGTTGAAAAATAATCGACTAATAATTTGATGACGAGTTGTATTTAGCAGACAATTTAACGAACAGAAATAGTAACATTATTTCATACAACATAGTCCTTTGTTGTCATTTTGTCTTCTAACAAAATTAAATATTATTTAATCTTATTAGGCGCTCATAAATGTTATAAATTTGTAATTTATTTTTGACAAATAAACATAAACATGCAATTATTTATGAATGAAAACGGACATTTTTATTATTTGCAAATTGCATTTTTACATAATTTTGTATTATTGAATAATTTGTAGAAAAAATTTTATTTAGAAACTAATAATTATCTTTTAAACAAAATTATAAATAAAAAAAATTATCTCATTAAGAAAAAAAAAAATTATCTCAATATCTCTAGTTTTAAATTAATATATTAAGTAGGCCGAAAATAATCACTATAATTCGCTGTTCCTTCCCAACAGAGAAAAATAATCGATATAATTCGTTTTGATTTGTTAAAAAATAGTAAATGAAGCGTTTTTATTGGACCTTATCGAAACTTTATTTAGTGAGTTGAATTGTCATAAATATTTGTTTTTTATCATTTAGTTCTAAAATTTTAATGCAAATGTCAACTAAGTTATCCATCATTGTTGTTTCTCTGTCAAAATATTAACATTAAATTTTGACAGCTCTTATGGTTGTAAACGTGTGTTAGAAATCTTACTTCTTAATTTTGTTGTATGTACTTACATTTATTACAAACAAGAATAGTAATCAAACCAACGCTTCATAGTTTATTAACCCTGGGTTCCAAGTATAGCTACTAAATTGTACTAAACTGCTAAATCAAAATTTAACTTCACAAAATTACCAAATTTTAATTTAAATTAATGTAATTAAGTTGTCAGATATTGTTTAACGTATGAATTACTTCATAATTATTTAGAAACGAAATTTCGATTTAGTCAAATAAAATAGTTGACTAAATTGATTTAGCATGTTTAGTACAATTTAGCATCAATTGGAACGCAGTCTAAGTATTCCTTGTTTTAGCCAATTTATAATTATAATTAGTCAGAAATTAAAAGCCATATTTGACCCGAAATAATAAGCCATCCTTGAGCCAAAATTGTATGCCATACTTGGCCCGTGATCTAGAAATCATGCCTGGCCCAATATTGTAAGCCGTATTTGGCCCAAACTTGTTAAAATAACTTTGGCGCGGTGTTATCATTTCGTGATTTGTTGGACCAACAGTGGCAAATATACTTGAGCCAAAGTTTATATGTGATATGCCCATCATGTGCCATGTCTGGCCCGATTGTTTGCCCCTACTTGGGTGACTGCTTTCCATTTGGTTGAATTTTTATAAATGAACTCGTTTTATAATGAACGATAGAAATTGCTGTTTTCCCCCCTAGAGGGATCAATTTTTTTTTATTTGTAAATTTTTTTATTTTTGTCTACGGGTATAACAATCTCGCATACTCCGGTCCCTGCTATCGACATACGAGCTAACATGAGATATCACATACCACTGCCAATAGCAGTAAGATATCACTAGCAAAGGTGGCATCTTATAAGGGTCACGGCGGGTGAACTCTTCAGTCAACGGTAGCACCCTCAATCTATGCTATGGTCTATGGAGTATTCCTTGATGGCCACGTCATTGCTATAACTCTATGTATATGGACTTTAATCATTGAGGAAGGAAGTCGCGTCGCATGATCAAGGAATATGCAACTATCTGGATTACCACATTTTTGTTTTGTTCCTGAAAATTGATAAAACAAATTTGCTGTTTACCTTTTATTTTATTTTTATTTTTTCTATCCTATTATGAAATATTGGCCTATGTCATATTTTATATGTGATAGGATTTATTGTTTAGTTATTCCTTCTATAAAAAAAATATAAAAAAAAAATTGCGTCCATCAACTCCTTAGAACGCATGTTGTTGTGGGACCTTGGTCTTAAAAAGTTTTTATGCGTTGTCGTGACATATATTGGTAGTGTTCGGTCGTGCAATATCATAAAAAATATCACGATATTTTCCGTCAAATGTTTTTCTTCTAACTTCACTTCGTTGAATATTACGTCAAACCGGACCGAACAGTCAAAAGATAAAAAGATGGATTTATACGTCAAACTTTATAGATCAAGTTTATTTCAATTAATTTTAACACAAGAGATAAATTTAGCCCGAAAGCTACAAAACTAATTTTATCAAGAATAGCTAACACTAAAATGTAAGCAAAAACAAAACAAAACGAAAAGCGTAAACAACCACAATAAAATATTTTTATTGTCACCTAAATTCAAAACATTTTGACATTTAAAACCAGCAAAAAATCTAATTTTTTTTCGTGATAAATGGCTGCGTGTAGTACTTAGAAATATCATAATTTTTTTTATCACGTTGTCTCGATCGAACACTATAGGATTGTAATGCCTACTACATAACACATTTTATAAAAAAAATATACGTATTATCTAATATTAAAACTAAAACAGTTATATTATATATAATTTAAAATATGAGGAGCAACTAAACTTTAAATTGTATCAATATATTGTGGCTTTTAATAAAAATTTTAATTTGTCAGAACAAATTAATCTATGTGCTTGAGTTTATTGAGGTTGATTAGATAGTTCAATGTAATAAAAATTCCACATTGAAATGGCATAAATTTTAAATTTCCGGCACTTATTGCACGAAAATAGAGAGAAAATAAATGAAAGAAACAAGGTGAGACGGGGAAATAGAGACTGGGGAGATGACTCGCCACTCTTCCTGTCTCTTCCTCCAATTTTACACAAGCTAAAAATAAAAGATATAAGCAATCATTCTAGTGTCAGGACAAATGCTTAAGTGTAGTTGCCGTGATTTGGACAACTACACTTAAGCATTTGTCCTGACACTAGAATGATTGCTTATATCTTTTATTTTCAGCTTGTGTATAATTGGAGGAAATTGTATAAAAATTATTTTTCTTTGTTTGAATAATAAATTGCTTACTACGGGATGAGATTAACAATGCTTTAATTTTTTATTCAGGGTAGTGAGTAAGCAACTAGGAGAAACAGTAGAGAGGATAGATAAAGCTCTGTTAAATCATGTGACCTTGCATATTTATTGTTTTTGCAGGTATATCATTTTTTTCTTTATTATTTTCATATAAACTTTTGTTACTCATACAATGTTTTCTAGGCCAGACGTTCCTCTTATAGTTTAGAATAGTAACTTTCATGAACTACCATTTCCTTTACAATATCCTTCAAACTTTTACATCCAGACAATGCCATTGTAATACTAAGTTCATTTCGCAATATCTCTATAACATGTTCAACGCCCTTCTGTCCATTCACAGCCAATCCCCATAAAGCGGGACGACCGAAAAATACCATCTTAGCACCTAATGCGAGTGCTTTAAAGATATCTGTCCCTTGTGATACACCTCCATCTAAAATAATAGTTGTAACATCACCAACAGCTTTTACAATTTCAGGTAACGCTTCAATAGGTGACGGTACACTATCGAGCTGACGCGCACCATGGTTAGACACAATAACTCCTTTTGCTCCATATTTAACTGCCAATATTGCATCTTCTTTTGTCAAAACTCCTTTCACCAAAACCGGTAAACTACTGAACTCAACCAGCCATTTCAAATCATTCCAATTCAATGTATGATCAAATTGGCTGGACATGTTTATATTTATAGAAATTCCATCATCATTTTTATTTGCATTGCCTGATTCTTTTTCAGCATCTTCTTCAAAATTTGCATATTTTAAATGTGGTGGTAAGTTAAATTTATTTTTTATAGTAGCTCGTCGTATTCCAGGATATTGTGCATCTATTGTTAATACAATTCCTTTGAAACCGGCTTTTTCAGCACGTCGAATTAATTGTTTAGTAACTTCACGATCTTTGAAGAAATACAATTGAAACCATTTTATGCAGTTAGGCGCTGCTTTAGCGACTTCTTCGATCGAACATGTTGCGATTGTACTTAACGTAAAGATAATGCCAGCTTTTTCTGCTGCACAAACATTAGCTATCTCACCATCTGGATGTGCTAGCTTTTGCATTGCTGTTGGACATATTCCAATCGGCATCGGGAGCTTTTCACCAAATATCTCACATGACATATCACGGTTCGAAACATCGCGTAGAAATCTTGGTCGAATTCGTAATCTAAAATAAATATAATGTTAAACACATCTAAAATATTAATTCGCAACAAACTTTACTTGTTGAAACTCGATTTATTTAGTTTCAATGTTAATTCATCTCCTGCACCAGTTTTATAATATCCTAAAGCATTTTCGGGAATTATATTTTGTGCAGCCTCTTCGTAATCCGAAAGACAAACAAACGCAGTTGTGCTACTCATTTGATATCTACTGCTCAGTTACTACTAAACTTTGTAATTTTATCTATTGCTACTTAATATATTTTGTTTACTGATAAGGGATGTCAACTTATTTATCTAAATTTTGCTTTATTTATAGCTTGTAAATATCTTCACGCTATATGTATTTGCTGCGTTTTCTGTTATAAAGATAATATCTCTTCTTGAAACTCTTTTATGTGAACTTTTAAATAACTATTAGTTCCAACTTCCTAGTAGTATGGTTTGAAGTTTGTTTGTTCCTTACAATAATCCAAAAAATATTTCCATTTGTTGTAATATTTACAATCTTGTTATTAATGCATCTCACTCTCCGATTACTAAATAATTTAAATGACCTTTATTTTTATATAACTTTTATTTATTTTATTTCACCCAAAACTATAAAGTTTCTCAAACTTATTGATTGTAAATCAATGAAAAACATACATTTATTTAATACTGTTAGAGATACACTTAATAACGTTTTTATAAAATTTGAATAACATATATTGCTATACAAACATCAAGAAATGTGTTTAAGTTCAACCAAAACAATTTACAATTATATTTTTTACATAAAAAATTATTAAAGAAAACTTGATGCGATTAAATGATAAATCTTAATAATGGTGTAGAAAAAACAAAACTTTTTTTTTAGTTTTGAGAAAAACGAGAAGATTTTTTAATTCAGGAAAAACTATTATTGAATTTTATTTTGTTTTTCAAAATCAACGAAAAAATCATTGCATACTAAATTGAAATTTTTAAATTTTTAATTTAGATGTTCGCCACAACACTTCCCCCCTAGTGCCGTCGCAGATGGGACGATATGAAAAGAGAAGAAAGGGAATTGAATATGCCGTAGCGTTAAGAAAGCGAGCAGGAGTTCTGGTAGTTCGACCTGCTCGGGTTGTTGCAGCGGAAGGGTTAAAGATGAACGTTTGCGGTGTTAGATTAAATTTTACCTTTTTAGCCGTTTTAGTGGCGTTTGTGTTGAGTTTCCATCTTCTGTAGGAGTGAAAGTGGAAGGTAAAGATTTGAAGATGTCCGAAGAAGAAGATTGGACGTTGTCTGTAGAAGACGGTATTTCGTCTGCGCGATTAAGATTTTTGCTAGAAGACAATAGAGGTTGAGTCGAGATATCTTCAGATTCTGACCTAAAACAAGGTTTTAATCTGTCGATTGAGACTCGCAGGTGTTGACCTTTGCGATCAATGACGAAGTTCTTTTCATCGCGACTAATGACTAGGTACGGACCTTCGTATGGAGGCTGAAGCGACTTACGTACTAAGTCAGTGCGTAAGAACACATGTGAGCAAGAATCAAGGGCTTTGAAAACGAAAACTTTGTCAGAAGAATGCCTTGATGCATTAATGGGACGAAGGTGATAGAAGTGTTGTTTCAATTGTGAAACGAAATCAAATTGAGGAATTAACTTGGTATTATTGCTGAAAAATTCTCCAGGAAGACGAATTTGCGTACCATAAACAAGTTCCGCAGATGAGGATTGGAAATCTTCACGAAAAGTGGTTCGTAAACCAAGTAGGATTGAAGGTAATATCCTTGTCCAGTCTGTCCTGTCGTAAGCCATGATAGTAGATTTGAGTGTCCGATGCCAACGTTCAATGAGACCGTTACATTTAGGATTGTAACTAGTAGTGCGCTTGCGTTCGAAACTTATAAGTTTAGACAACTCACAAAAGAGATTGGATTCGAATTGAGAGCCCTGATCAGTGACGATTACTGAAGGAACTCCGAAACGTGCGATCCAATTAGAGTAGAGTGCTGAGGCTACCGTTTCAGCAGTGATATCCAAGATGGGGATGGCCTCAGGCCAGCGAGAATAGCGGTCAATAATTGTGACACAATATCGTTTGTCCTCAGAAGTAGGAAGTGGACCAATTATGTCCACATGTATCTCGGAAAATCGTTGTGAAGTTGAGGCATAGTTACCCAAAGGAGATTGTGTGTGCCTAGAAACTTTTGCCTTTTGGCAAGCCAGGCAGTTCTGTGCCATTTGTTTAACGTCCTTTTTAATGGATGGCCAAATGACCTTATCCGTAAGGAGTTTGACGGAACTGTTAACCCCTGGATGGGATAAATTATGTAGGCTATTAAAAACAGATTGGCGAAATTGCTTTGGTATAAATGGGCGAGCGTTACCAGAAGAAGTATCGCATAAAATTGTTTTAGACGAAGATTGTCCGAAAGTTAACGGAAAAGATCGGAATTGAAGTGTGGGACTAGTGTCCACCAATTCCTTTAGTTTGCAGTCATCGTTATATTTAATCGTTATAATTAATACATTCTGGTATTGATAGTTGATCGATACGAGAAAGTGTATCTGCAACTACGTTTTCAATCCCAGAGATGTGTTGAATATCAGTCGTAAATTGACTAATAAAATCTAAATGCCTGAACTGGCGAGGACTTGCTTTGGCAGGATTCTGCGACAAAGCATAAACAAAAGGCTTATGATAGGTGTAAAGTGTGAAGGTTCTTCCTTCAAGGAGATATCTAAAGTGTTTGATAGCAGAGTAAGCTGCTAGAAGTTCACGATCATAAGCACTATATTTCTGTTGCGACTCATTAAGTCGCACAGAGAAGAAACTGAGAGGAGTCCAACAGTTGTTAATTTTTTGTTGAACTACCGCGCCAAGTGCCTTACCAGAAGCATCGACCATTACCGCAAGTTGGGCAGTGTGCGAGGGATGGGCAAGAGTAGTTGCCTCGGCAAGTTGCCGCTTGTACAGGTCGAAGGCTTGAATGGCGTCTTCGGACCATTGAATGACTCGTTTGTCATTCTTTTTAGAACCTTTACGAAAATCATTAAAAATGGCTTGATTGCCACCAGCGTAAGGTATGAAGCGACGGTAGAAATTAATCATACCTAGAAAACGACGGAGTTGCCTAACGGTTTCTGGACGATCGAAATTGTTGATCGCATCGACACGTTCTAATGTTGGCTTAATTCCAGTCGAGTCAATGTGATGTCCTAAAAAGTCAACGTTGGTTTTTGCGAAGTTGCATTTTTCAACGTTGATGATGAGACCTGCGTTCGAAAGACGTTCGAAAACAGTTCGAAGATGTGTGAGGTGTTCCTCAAAAGTCTTAGAAGCAGTAAGGAGGTCATCAATATAGATGAAACAAAAGTCAAGGTCTCGCAGTAAGGAATGCATGAACCGTTGAAATGATTGCGCAGAGTTTCGCAATCCGAATGTCATTCGAACGAATTCGAAGAGTCCGAACGGTGTGGATATTGCTGTTTCTGCAATGTCGTGTTCATCAATAGGAATTTGATGATAAGCACGAACGAGATCAATAGTTGAGAAAATTTTGCATTCATATAATTGTTGAGTAAAATCCTGAATATGTGGAATAGGATATTTATCAGGAGCTGTCACATTATTTAGAGCACGGTAATCACCGCAAGGTCTCCACTCGCCGTTCTTCTTTTTGGCGAGGTGGAGAGGGGATGACCATGGGCTGTTAGAAGGTCGACAAAAACCTTGAGCCAGCATGGTGTCGAATTCGGTCTTGGCTATCGCCATTTTGTCCGGAGCTAGTCTACGGTACTTTGAAGAAATGGGAGGACCGCGAGTTTCGATAACGTGTGTAACGTTATGTTTGACCGGTAAAGCAAGATCACTTGCAGAAGTTAAATTTTTGTAATTCCTTAGAATATTGACGACAGCAGGAAGTAGGTAAGTGGATCGAGAAGTCGTCGGTTTTTGATATCCACTAAGAGACCATACTTATTTAAAAAGTCAGCGCCAAGTATAGGCATGGTAACGTCCGCAATAATAAAGGTCTGACAGAAAGATCGTCTGGGACCAATATTTAATTCAAGGGATCGTGTACCAAAAGTTTTGACTTTTGGGTTGTTCGCTGCATAGAGTGGGAAATCAGATAATTTAGAGAGTTTTTCTTCCATAGTAGCTGGAAGAACAGACACTTCGGCCCCAGTATCGACTAAAAAGGATTTTCGCGAAATTCGGTCATAAACAAGAAGACGGAGCTGAGTTTGGCTGTTATCACATGCCGCCACTTGTGACGAGCCATTTAGTTTTTTGAAAACTTTGACTGAAAAGAAGAATTTTGGCTGCTAGGTTTAAAGTGCTTGCACTTCGGGTCACAGCGTTTTGCGTTTTGCTGGAATTTGTGGTGATAGTAACATTCACCATCAAAGATTTGTACCCTAGATCTAGATCTTGGGCGGTAGCGGAATCGACTTGGCGTGTGATCTCGACCAGTACCGGCTCTAGTACTCTTTGCGCCCCATGCAAGTATTTTCTTATGCGCCCTTTTTTTTGGACTGAAACTAGTATATATAAAAATTATTTAAATTACATCAGCATAAATCGGCACATATGGTGAGAGAACAATTATTAAATTTAAAATTACAAACACTTTTATGTTGTCCAACAATTTACTTAAACCAAAAAAATATGAAAATTCTTATTGCACAATAGTTATTTTTAATTAAAATAATACAAACATGTAATAAAATATAAACTAAAATTTAACTTTTCTTGCCTTTAAACTAGCAAATTCGTCAATTATTTGACTTAAATCGATTTTATTACAAATTTCATTTTCTATTGCTATCATCGATAATCCAACCAACCGTTCTTGAGATATACTTGATCTTAAGTAGTTTTTAATTATTTTCAGTTTTGAAAACGAACGTTCACCACTTGCTACGGAAACTGGAAGACTTAAAAGTATCCGTAAAGAAATCGTTACGTTCACAAATGTGTGCTCTAATGCATTTGAGTAGATGTATTGTAGTATAAATAATGGGTCAGTATTAGTATTATTTTTCATTGTGTCTTTTAAAATCTTTAATTCGTTAAACAGTTCCTTCGTAGATATATCTTTATCATCACCATCGGTCAACAGATTATCTAACGCGTCGCACTCTTTTTTTAATTCCTCGTCATACAATTGACAAACTCCATGAGAATCGGCCAAAAACTGAAAAATATCGATATGAGTTTTAATAACCTCAAATCATTCATCCAACGAATTAAGTACGTTATCTAGTATAGGAAAGAAAAACGAAATTTTAAATTTATATTGTGGATCAGTGGGAGTTTCGTCGTAGCATTCGTAATCAAAATGCCTTTTTTTACGTCTTCGTAGAGAATTGTCTTTAAACTGAGGGATAATTTCTAAATTAGTTGCTAATTCTTTTTCTATTCCTTGTACACAATCGAAACGTTCATCAGTTCGCATTTCTTTAATGTAAGTAGTGTTATACCACTTTCGTAAATTTTCAGGTAATTATCCCACTATCGTAAATTTTCAAGTTTAAATCAATTTTTTTTTGTTTGATAAGCTACAACAACAATTGCATTGAGAGACTGAGTTAAAAAATTATACCACTTTCGTAAATTTTCAGGTAATTATCCCACTATCGTAAATTTTCAAGTTTAAATCAATTTTTTTTTGGTTTGATAAGCTACAACAACAATTGCATTGAGAGACTGAGTTAAAAAAATTTGTTATACCACTTTCGTAAATTTTCAGGTAATTATCCCACTATCGTAAATTTTCAAGTTTAAATCAAAGAAAACTAGCGAAAACGATTAAAATATTTTTTTTGTTGTATCTTATAAGAAAAAATTAATTTTCTTCGTCACGAAAAAAAGTAAAGAAATGTGGGACTATCCAACAAATGTTTTAAAATAGATTATTCAATGAGTTGACTGAATCAACTGAGAAAAAACAACAACAATTGCATTCAATTTTTCAGTTGTATCAGTTGCTTCAGTCAAATATGAGTTTGTGTTTTAATCTTGCGGTCGAATAAAAAACTTGAAAGAAAAACTAGAGAAAGTGATTTAAATCTTTTTTTGTTGTTGTATCTTATAAGAAAAAATTCATTTTCGATCCCACTATCTTTCATGAGTTGAGTTGACTGAATCAACTGAGAAAAAACAACAACAATTGCATTCAATTTTTCAGTTGTATCAGTTGCTTCAGTCAAATATGAGTTTGTGTTTTAATCTTGCGGTTGAATAAAAAAATGGTTGTCTCGATATTATGCCACTTTGTTAATCGAAAGCAGAATATGAAAAAGCATGTGAATTGAATTTTTTTGTTTCATAACTTTTGTCTCGATATTATGACATTGAATTTTGTTTCATAACTTTTGTCTCGATATTATGACATTGAATTTTGTTTCATAACTTTTGTCTCGATATTATATCGTAATTGCGTGCGGCTTTTTTTTGCGTTAAATGCATAAATAATTTTTTTCATTGGGGCACATGTGTTGTTCTAGTTTTTTTTTATTGTTATATAAGATTTTGTTGAAAAAAACTAAAAAATTATAAATAGATGTTCGAAATGTGAAAAACTTGCTATAATTTTGGAAAAAACTTATTTAAATAAAAAATGAAATCTTTTTTTTTTATTTTTTGTTATATCGGGGATAGGGGAGGACCACGTTTGTATTAAAGTTCTTGCCACATATTCATGGTATAAAGAAACTGGTTTGGTGCAATGGTGAAACTAATTCGGTTGATCTAAATGATTTCGATTTTGAAGATATTGAAATGTTAGACAACGTCCCCGAAAATTTTGATAATCTAGAAAAACACATTAATCATCTTGGATGATTTAATGACTGAGGCGTATAATAAAAACGTTTGTGAATTATTTACCAAGGGTTCACATCATCGAAATATATCTGTTATATTAATTACCCAAAATGTGTTCCAAAGAAAATTTTACAGAGACATTTCGTTAAACTGCAAATACCTTGTTATGTTTAATAACCCCCGAGATAAATCTCAAATCTACCGCTTGCTAGACAAATTTATCCAGAAAATATCAACGAGTTTTGTAAGAGTATAAAAGAAGGCAGCTTCAAACGGGGTTTTGAAGCCAGCTGACCAAGGAAAAAGAAAATGAACACTGCAATCTATCTAAGCTAATTGTTCTTGCAAAATATTGAAAACGTTTTGAAAATTAAGTACAATAGATTAGTTTAGATTGAACATTATTTGAACATTATTTGATTAATTGTCTGAAAAATTTTAGATTTAATTGTTTGGCATAGACACTGATACATCTGAATAGCGCGGTCTGTCGGTCAAGTTATTTCTGATGTTATGCAATAATGCAACAAGAAAAATATGACAGAAAATTAATAATATAAAAGGTAATTAGCTTCTGATGTTGTTATTGTGTTTATCATATGTATTGGTTAGTTTTTTGTTTTGTTAATTTTTTTGTTTTCGTTTTCACATAGTTATGAAATATAAATTTGCTGTCGCATTTGATGAGCTCTTAAGGAATTAGTAAATGTTATTCGTAGTATAGTAAATTGTTTTCAATGTTTTTTTTTTTTGTCGTTGTGATGACACATTTTTTTTGTTGAATTCAAACTTTTTTTCTTAAGAATAAATATGAATTGTGTTGGACGACATGTGACGATTAACTTTTTAGATTGATTATCTTTCTTAGTCGGATTGCTTCCTTAAGTTAAAACAAGAAGCAAGTGATTGACCGTCAAATGTTTCCACTCAAATTGAAAAAGAAAACTTCATTAGGGAGTTTTGAGCATGAAGGGATTCATTTCTTTTTAATGCGCTTTGGAGTAAATTGGGACACAGAAATGATAAGAATCAGACGGGCCAAAACAAATTATTTTTTAATGACGATTAAAACAGTCAGTAAGGTATAAGATTTACAGTTAGTTATCTTTAAGTGTACGCGCTTTCCCTTTCTAACAAATGGATAGTTGATATAGACAGTAAACAAGAACGAACCATATTTAAGAGACTTTTTCAAAGGGTTTGATAAATAAAAAGCCATCATTTTTTGCTAACATTATATATTTTTCAAATTTATTATTTCTTTTATTTTATTTTATAGTTAATTATTAAAGTTTTTTCTATTATGATTATTAAAAATAACTGGGCCTAAGTTTTTTTCATTCGCTGCACCATTCGTCTTGTGTGGTGTGATTTTTGAATGAATCAAATACTTCTTTCCAAACCACCCGATCAGGGCAATTAAGCAGATGAATCTGTAAAAAGAAGAAAAAATGTTAAATCAAAATATTTATTAATTTGAGTATTAAGTTAACAAATTACCTCATAGTCTTCTTTTGGAATTACGTGGTAAATATTATATTTACACAAAATAACTTGTATTCCTGACGGCTGCTTGTCTTTACAAGTTTTAATGTGACGGAAGAACTTTCTGTAGGTTATTTGATGATTCACATTGTATGGACATATATATTTTTTTACTCCTACCAAACTAGACATCTAAATATAAAAAATAAATCAATTAACGAAATAAAATTAAAATTTCAATTTTAACTTACCATGTATATTGTTTTTTACTAATGTAAATTATTTCAGCCTTGTATCGTTCTTAAATACTAGATTTATCATACGTATCCCACATTTATCATACGAATTCCTTAATGTATATGCGCTTTCCCTTTCTAACAAAATGAATAGTTGATCTAGACAGTAAACAAGAACTAAACTACGTAGTTGCTAGATGATATGGAATTTACAAATGAAAAGCCAGTATCTGAACCATTTTTTCTGAGAAACTTCAAACCATACCTTTCAATTGAAAAATTTTGCTACATTAACAATATCTATAGAAGAATTATACAACATTTGACTGTGATTATTTTAAAATTTATGTCAAAAATGCTGCTTGAGTAGGCTTATGTAGATAATTTTGCAACTATAGATGTTTACTTGGTTAAAATCAGCTCCACATATAATTTAAAATCAAAAATAACCCCCAAAAATACTATAATAAATCCTATAAATACTATAATTACTCAGAAAACTATTTTTAAAACATATTATCGAGTATTTTGCTTCTATTGGTTTTTGTTGCTTCATTAACATTTTGATAGAAGACTCCTGATAGAAGACTCATTTTCTTATCATTTTAAGTTGAAATATTTTAAACGAGAAAAAAATGCAGTTTTTTGCAAGAAATATTGAAAAAATAGAGCTCAAACATTTCGTATCTTACTTTAGTTTTCATAAGCCCATTGTAAATGTTATTGATTTGTGTGTTATTGATGTTATTGATTTCTCCACTCGAAAATGATAATTAAAAGATGCGATCAATTGTGAAGTGTAAGCAATGTTAATAAAGTTTGTCTTAAAGAATATGAACAGTATGAGCTCGCTAATAATTAATGACTTTTAAAAGAATGTAATATGTTTTTATTTCCACATTACGAAATTTCACTTCTTCCGCGCGGAGGGACTCCACGCACAACTTTTCTGAGAAACTTCAAACCATACCTTTAAATTGAAAAATTTTGCTACATTGACAATATCTATTGATAAAATATACAATATTTGCCCGTTATAATTTTAAAATTTATGTCAAAAATGCTACTTGGGTAGGCTTATGTAGATAATTTTGCAACTATAGCTGTCTATTTGGTTAAAATCATCACCACAAATAATTTAAAATCAAAAATCTTCGTCCATTGGTTGTTCTTCTGAACCCCATTCTTCTACAATACAGCAAGTGTTACTTGATTTGCCATCATTTCTTGGCAGGATTAGAAAACCCCCTGCATCACTCAATTAAAGCGGTTTTAAACGTCTGTTAAAATCTTTGTAGACGTTGTAGATTGCGACAAGGTGGCAAAATGGTTTGGCCTTAGCTGAAAGTGCTGGCTTGACTGGAATTTTTTCTGAAGTATCTGAAGTATCTGATTTTTTTTTTTTTGTAAGTTTTTTTTTTTGTTTTATTTTTTTTTTGTTTTTTTTTTTGTTAATTTTTTTTTATCATTTTTTTTTTCTTCGTTTTTTTCTTTTTGTTTTTTTTTTTTATGTTAATTTTTTTATTCCATTTTTTTTTTCTTCGTTTTTTTTTTGTTTTGTTTTTTGTTTTGTTTTTTTTTTTTCATTTTAATTTTTTTTATTTTTTATTGTTTTTTTTTGTGACAAAATGATAGCTTGTGACAAAACTTTGACAAAATGGCTTGGCCATTGGCTGAACAATCTGCTGAATTCAGAAGAGTCTGAATATCATAACGATAATGAAGAAGGCAATCCAGAAGGAAATTATGGCAACGAAGAGGACCAACTATATTTTGCAACTTCGAGTGAAGAAAGCGATGACGATTTGTTGTTCACACCGTTTACAGCAAAACACACATCTCCAAGATCTTCGTCGATTCATTCAAATTCACGTTTCGCCCATTTGCAGCTGCAAATTTACAGACTGGAACAGCAGCTGCTGCGGCAACAACAACAGCACCAACGGTGACGACAGCCGATCCGATTAGGACAAATAAAAACTCTAACACGTAATTATTATTATTAAAGCATTTAAAATTTTTTATTTTTATTTGAATCAAGTCGTTTTTAAATATTTTTTCCCAATCACATCTTTTATTCTGCACTCAATTTTATGTTTTAGCTCTTTTAAACATTTTGGTGCAATATTCCAGTAAATATTTGAATTGTCTTCTAAACACTGATTGAAAATTTTAAGCATGATTTGGTCCTCCATATTGGACGGCTGCTGTTGATTAGGCAAATAGGTGTATATGCCCTTTTCAGTTTCTCCAGTGTAAAATTCGGTAATTTTTCGTGTTGGATCTACTATCTTATTATTAAATTCATTCCAAAAGTGTACACCGATATTTATAACAGTATTGTTTTTATTGTACTGAAGGTGTCCAACAACTAATTTAGATTCTAAGTTATATTTTTTTAATGTTGTCCACAGGATTAAGTTAGCTGGAAGACAAACACCATATTTACGTGCACTAATAAATTCTTGCGAAATTATTTCGGAGATTAAATTTACCAACACCAGATTTCGTTTTAAATTATTATTCGAAATCATAGCAATCATATTCGTGGACGTACAAATAACAAATGATATAGATGGTTGAGAGTAACACCAATTTATCAAGTTTTCAAAAAGCTTAAATAACATTAAAGCAATAAATCAATTAAGAAAAGAAGAATACAATCTTCAAAATTTGTTTTAGTTTGGCCAAATTGTTTGAGGAAATCACGGTTTCGAAATTTTTTTCTTGCTTGTTTGCGTAATTCGTTTAGCACTTCTTGGCGAGCCCCTTTTCGATTGATGTTATTGGTTGTTCTAATAGCTTCCACACGACGCTGGCTATTTATAAATGTTCAATGCTGTTGATCCAATAGCAAGTGTTGATAAATTCATTTGATTTTAGTTTATTAAGTCTTTTCAACTGAGTCCCTACTTCACAGTAAAAATATGGTGAGGTTAGTTAAGGAAAAAGTTAAGAAGTAAGAAATGCGTAAACCAGATTTATTGCTATTTTATGTTTATTTTTTAAACGACATAAATCATGTTTTATTGTAATTGGCTGCAATACAGAAATTTTTCAAAGCACAACTGCTGTCGATTAATGATAAAGATTTTATTTGTTTTGCTTGGCGTGACTGGAATCTATTTTTCAACCAAATTGGATAAGTTCAACAATATTTTGAGGAAGATGACATCGAAAAATTCAAAAAGAGAAGAATGGAGAAGAATGGGGCAGATTGCAAGAGTTAGCACCTTTGATTCGCTCAATATTTAGCTGGTAAAGGTTAACTTACAAGGGTGTAAGAGCCTATTACAATTTATATATGCAAAAATGTGTTCGGAAAAGTTTCCTTTTAGTTGATTGCACACTTTTACTTACATTGAACATGTTTGATCATGTTTACAATCTGAAAGAGTTTATTTTTGGGTCGTTCACCTTTTTTTTTTTTAGTCTTTTGGCTAAAGTATTTTTTAAAGGAAAAATTCACGATCAGATCGTTGTAATCAGTCATATTGGTTTTTAATCCATTTTTAAATTGTTTCATTGGTTTTCCACTACACTGGTTTACCGTTTGATGAAAAATCTGGTGAAAGACCGTACGAAAGCTGAAAATCTTCAATTTTACCCGAGTTTTAATTTAATTTTTGTTTAGTTTTTAATTTTTATTTCCCTTGAATCTTACAAGTAAATTATCTTATTTCAAATAAGTTAGTGGTTTACATTTATAAGCATATAAATAATTTATTCTACAACATAAATTAAATGGATATGTGCGTTCTAATTTTCAAAATGCATCATGAACCTAGCTTTGAAAATAATTTCACGGTGATTTTGTGTTAAAATTGTTGAGATTATTGATTCAATATTTTTAATACGCCTTTGAAACCTATTTCTATCACGTGCATATTCTTCATAACGTCCCATTCGAGCAGCTCTGTAGGCGAAATTCCATACATACATAACATGCACTTCTAACTTATTGGAAAAGCGTACGGTTTTTGTTCCTGTCATTTCAGTAGTTTTTTCTTTAAAAGTCTTATAAATGTTAAGCAGATTTTACAGGACACTTGAAACTGTTATATGAATATCGTACACCTTGAAAAAATAAAGAATGACAAACTCATCTCGAAGTTGCAAAATATAGTTGGTCCTCTTCGTTGCCATAATTTCCTTCTGGATTGCCTTCTTCATTATCGTTATGATATTCAGACTCTTCTGAATTCAGCAGATTGTTCAGCCAATGGCCAAGCCATTTTGTCAAAGTTTTGTCACAAGCTATCATTTTGTCACAAAAAAAAACAATAAAAAATAAAAAAAATTAAAATGAAAAAAAAAAAACAAAACAAAAAACAAAACAAAAAAAAAAACGAAGAAAAAAAAAATGGAATAAAAAAATTAACATAAAAAAAAAAAACAAAAAGAAAAAAACGAAGAAAAAAAAAAAATGATAAAAAAAAAATTAACAAAAAAAAAAACAAAAAAAAAATAAAACAAAAAAAAAAACTTACAAAAAAAAAAAATCAGATACTTCAGATACTTCAGAAAAAATTCCAGTCAAGCCAGCACTTTCAGCTAAGGCCAAACCATTTTGCCACCTTGTCGCAATCTACAACGTCTACAAAGATTTTAACAGACGTTTAAAACCGCTTTAATTGAGTGATGCAGGGGGTTTTCTAATCCTGCCAAGAAATGATGGCAAATCAAGTTACACTTGCTGTATTGTAGAAGAATGGGGTTCAGAAGAACAACCAATGGACGAAGATTTTTGATTTTAAATTATTTGTGGTGATGATTTTAACCAAATAGACAGCTATAGTTGCAAAATTATCTACCCAAGCCTACCCAAGTAGCATTTTTGACATAAATTTTAAAATTATAACGGGCAAATATTGTATATTTTATCAATAGATATTGTCAATGTAGCAAAATTTTTCAATTTAAAGGTATGGTTTGAAGTTTCTCAGAAAAGTTGTGCGTGGAGTCCCTCCGCGCGGAAGAAGTGAAATTTCGTAATGTGGAAATAAAAACATATTACATTCTTTTAAAAGTCATTAATTATTAGCGAGCTCATACTGTTCATATTCTTTAAGACAAACTTTATTAACATTGCTTACACTTCACAATTGATCGCATCTTTTAATTATCATTTTCGAGTGGAGAAATCAATAACATCAATAACACACAAATCAATAACATTTACAATGGGCTTATGAAAACTAAAGTAAGATACGAAATGTTTGAGCTCTATTTTTTCAATATTTCTTGCAAAAAACTGCATTTTTTCTCGTTTAAAATATTTCAACTTAAAATGATAAGAAAATGAGTCTTCTATCAGGAGTCTTCTATCAAAATGTTAATGAAGCAACAAAAACCAATAGAAGCAAAATACTCGATAATATGTTTTAAAAATAGTTTTCTGAGTAATTATAGTATTTATAGGATTTATTATAGTATTTTTGGGGGTTATTTTTGATTTTAAATTATATGTGGAGCTGATTTTAACCAAGTAAACATCTATAGTTGCAAAATTATCTACATAAGCCTACTCAAGCAGCATTTTTGACATAAATTTTAAAATAATCACAGTCAAATGTTGTATAATTCTTCTATAGATATTGTTAATGTAGCAAAATTTTTCAATTGAAAAATGGTTCAGATACTGGCTTTTCATTTGTAAATTCCATATCATCTAGCAACTACGTAGTTTAGTTCTTGTTTACTGTCTAGATCAACTATTCATTTTGTTAGAAAGGGAAAGCGCATATACATTAAGGAATTCGTATGATAAATGTGGGATACGTATGATAAATCTAGTATTTAAGAACGATACAAGGCTGAAATAATTTACATTAGTAAAAAACAATATACATGGTAAGTTAAAATTGAAATTTTAATTTTATTTCGTTAATTGATTTATTTTTTATATTTAGATGTCTAGTTTGGTAGGAGTAAAAAAATATATATGTCCATACAATGTGAATCATCAAATGATCTACAGAAAGTTCTTCCGTCACATTAAAACTTGTAAAGACAAGCAGCCGTCAGGAATACAAGTTATTTTGTGTAAATATAATATTTACCACGTAATTCCAAAAGAAGACTATGAGGTAATTTGTTAACTTAATACTCAAATTAATAAATATTTTGATTTAACATTTTTTCTTCTTTTTACAGATTCATCTTCTTAATTGCCCTGATCGGGTGGTTTGGAAAGAAGTATTTGATTCATTCAAAAATCACACCACACAAGACGAATGGTGCAGCGAATGAAAAAAACTTAGGCCCAGTTATTTTTAATAATCATAATAGAAAAAACTTTAATAATTAACTATAAAATAAAATAAAAGAAATAATAAATTTGAAAAATATATAATGTTAGCAAAAAATGATGGCTTTTTATTTATCAAATCCTTTGAAAAAGTCTCTTAAATATGGTTCGTTCTTGTTTACTGTCTATATCAACTATCCATTTGTTAGAAAGGGAAAGCGCGTACACTTAAAGATAACTAACTGTAAATCTTATACCTTACTGACTGTTTTAATCGTCATTAAAAAATAATTTGTTTTGGCCCGTCTGATTCTTATCATTTCTGTGTCCCAATTTACCCCAAAGCGCATTAAAAAGAAATGAATCCCTTCATGCTCAAAACTCCCTAATGAAGTTTTCTTTTTCAATTTGAATGGAAACATTTGACGGTCAATCACTTGTTTCTTGTTTTAACTTAAGGAAGCAATCCGACTAAGAAAGATAATCAATCTAAAAAGTTAATCGTCACATGTCGTCCAACACAATTCATATTTATTCTTAAGAAAAAAAGTTTGAATTCAACAAAAAAAATGTGTCATCACAACGACAAAAAAAAAACATTGAAAACAATTTACTATACTACGAATAACATTTACTAATTCCTTAAGAGCTCATCAAATGCGACAGCAAATTTATATTTCACAACTATGTGAAAACGAAAACAAAAAAATTAACAAAACAAAAAACTAACCAATACATATGATAAACACAATAACAACATCAGAAGCTAATTACCTTTTATATTATTAATTTTCTGTCATATTTTTCTTGTTGCATTATTGCATAACATCAGAAATAACTTGACCGACAGACCGCGCTATTCAGATGTATCAGTGTCTATGCCAAACAATTAAATCTAAAATTTTTCAGACAATTAATCAAATAATGTTCAAATAATGTTCAATCTAAACTAATCTATTGTACTTAATTTTCAAAACGTTTTCAATATTTTGCAAGAACAATTAGCTTAGATAGATTGCAGTGTTCATTTTCTTTTTCCTTGGTCAGCTGGCTTCAAAACCCCGTTTGAAGCTGCCTTCTTTTATACTCTTACAAAACTCGTTGATATTTTCTGGATAAATTTGTCTAGCAAGCGGTAGATTTGAGATTTATCTCGGGGGTTATTAAACATAACAAGGTATTTGCAGTTTAACGAAATGTCTCTGTAAAATTTTCTTTGGAACACATTTTGGGTAATTAATATAACAGATATATTTCGATGATGTGAACCCTTGGTAAATAATTCACAAACGTTTTTATTATACGCCTCAGTCATTAAATCATCCAAGATGATTAATGTGTTTTTCTAGATTATCAAAATTTTCGGGGACGTTGTCTAACATTTCAATATCTTCAAAATCGAAATCATTTAGATCGACCGAATTAGTTTCACCATTGCACCAAACCAGTTTCTTTATACCATGAATATGTGGCAAGAACTTTAATACAAACGTGGTACTCCCCGATCCAAAATGAACGCACCATTATATGAGTTTCGTGTGAAACCAATGGCGTTATTGGTTGAAGACGAAACTCAATTCGAGATGGATGGTCAGCTGTTTTAATAAAAATTTAATGTATTTAAACAAATTTTAAAAAATTAATTAATAAAATAAAAATTTTGTTTAAAGTTTTTACAAAACTATAACAAAAAATAAAAAAAAAAGATTTCATTTTTTATTTAAATAAGTTTTTTCCAAAATTATAGCAAGTTTTTCACATTTCGAACATCTATTTATAATTTTTTAGTTTTTTTCAACAAAATCTTATATAACAACAAAAAAAAAACTAGAACAACACATGTGCCCCAATGAAAAAAATTATTTATGCATTTAACGCAAAAAAAAAGCCGCACGCAATTACGATATAATATCGAGACAAAAGTTATGAAACAAAATTCAATGTCATAATATCGAGACAAAAGTTATGAAACAAAATTCAATGTCATAATATCGAGACAAAAGTTATGAAACAAAAAAATTCAATTCACATGCTTTTTCATATTCTGCTTTCGATTAACAAAGTGGCATAATATCGAGACAACCATTTTTTTTATTCAACCGCAAGATTAAAACACAAACTCATATTTGACTTGACAACTGAAAAATTGAATGCAATTGTTGTTGTTTTTTCTCAGTTGATTCAGTCAACTCAACTCATGAAAGATAGTGGGATCGAAAATGAATTTTTTCTTATAAGATACAACAACAAAAAAAGATTTAAATCACTTTCTCTAGTTTTTCTTTCAAGTTTTTTATTCGACCGCAAGATTAAAACACAAACTCATATTTGACTGAAGCAACTGATACAACTGAAAAATTGAATGCAATTGTTGTTGTTTTTTCTCAGTTGATTCAGTCAACTCATTGAATAATCTATTTTAAAACATTTGTTGGATAGTCCCACATTTCTTTACTTTTTTTCGTGACGAAGAAAATTAATTTTTTCTTATAAGATACAACAAAAAAAATATTTTAATCGTTTTCGCTAGTTTTCTTTGATTTAAACTTGAAAATTTACGATAGTGGGATAATTACCTGAAAATTTACGAAAGTGGTATAACAAATTTTTTTAACTCAGTCTCTCAATGCAATTGTTGTTGTAGCTTATCAAACAAAAAAAAAATTGATTTAAACTTGAAAATTTACGATAGTGGGATAATTACCTGAAAATTTACGAAAGTGGTATAATTTTTTAACTCAGTCTCTCAATGCAATTGTTGTTGTAGCTTATCAAACAAAAAAAAAATTGATTTAAACTTGAAAATTTACGATAGTGGGATAATTACCTGAAAATTTACGAAAGTGGTATAACACTACTAATGTATATTATTAATTTATTTAAATCATTGATTGCCCCATCTATATTTTTGTTGGGATTTTGAAGAATTTTACTGACCACGTTTATTCTACTCAAGATGTCATACCAAATTATAACTGAACAAATAAATTCATATTCTTTAATTTTCTGTGCTAGTGCCTTTGCCTTGTTTTGTGGTATTGTCGAATTGACTACTTTCATACACATCAATTAAAGCATCTAAAATGTGCTCAAGTTCGTGCCGAAGTGGATAAAGAGCATTGATTTTTGATTCCCATCTGGTAGCACACAATGGTTTAAGAGTAATTTTGACATGTTTAATTAAAATGTCCCAACGTTTGGTTGAAGCACTAAAAAAATTAAATAATTCCTGAATAATTTGAAAGAAGGATATCGTCTCAACATTAATTTTAGCAGCATCAGCAATAGTTAGATTTAAAGTATGTGCTGAACATGGAATAAAAAATGCTCGAGGATTCAAATTTAAAATATGTCTTTGAACACCGTTGTTTTTTCCTTTCATATTCGCCCCATTGTCATATCCTTGTCCTCGCATATTTTTAATATGTAAGCCTAGTTCTCTCAGTTTCTCTACAATAATTGTTGATAGACCTAATCCTGTAGAATCAGCTACTGGTAGAAACCCGAGAAAATGTTCCTCTACGGATACTATATTTTTCTCATCCTTATGAACAAACCTAATGATTATTGTCATCTGCTCAGAGTGACCCACATCAGGGGTGCAATCCAGTATAATAGAATAATATTTAACATTTTTTATCATTTGAGTAATATGGTTCAAAATTTTTTTAGAAATTAAACATATTAATTCGTTTTGAATATTTTTCCCTAGATAATGCACAGATTTTCTGTTATCTGCTATTTTGCTGACGTGGTTCATCAACACAACATCGAATTTTGATAATAATTCTACTAGCTTTAGAAAATTTCCGTTGTTTTTTTCATTAATAACAACTGAAGAGCCGCGCAATGCTAAACATTGTCCAGCAAGATATTTGATAATTTCAATTATTCTTTCTAAAACAGCTCGCCAATTTCGTTTCTCTAAGTCGTACATTTTTTCAATAGCACTGTCAACCGTAGAATATTGATTTAATCTTTTTTTTTAATTCCATCCACTGTACAAAGCAGTTTAAATGTGATGCCGCTATTTCATGAGCGTATTTGTCAAATTTTGCCAATTAGAATACCCGTCTGTAGATAATTTTTGACTTCTTTCATTCCCGAATAGTTTACAGCAAAAACAAAATACACTATTGCTAGATTTGGAGTAGACAAGCCATTTCCTTGGAATGATATCACTATTTGATAATTTTCGCTGATAATAATGAACACTAAAACTCCGACCACTATTATTGCGTGGAAAATTGTAGTTCTCTATTTGCTGTGGTCCTACTTCAACGATAAGTTTACGAAATTTACTATTAATTAGTTTAGGCCACGTACCTGGATCACTTGAACTATATTCTGCTATGTCACTCGTAGTGGACGTTGAACAGTGACTATGCTGGGTCAAATCAGAAACTGGTAGATTTGAACTTACAAAACATTCATCCTCCGCTCTTTGAACAGAAATACATATTTCATTATCTTTTTCCATTTGCATGTCATGTCGGTTCCCTTTTTAAAGTATTTAGTTAATTGACCACGTAACTTTTGGGCCTCTTGTTCTCTCGCTGCTTTTATTTTTCTATTTTCAGCTCCAGATTTTTTTTTGATTCCATATTTTTGACGTAAACTCGACTGTCTAATAATAATAAAAGCAAATTAGCATAGCTAAGAATAATAAAAACAAAACGCATTTTAATCGTAACGTAACTATCAAATCGACTCACCTCTGTTCTAATCACACTAATTAGCACAAAAATTTAACGAGTTTATAAATATATTTAACAAGCGATATCACTCGATAGTCGATTATTTGCAATTAACTATAGAACGACGATTACAGATTATTTTAGGTACATAAGTACAATTTAATGTATGATGTATTTTTTTAGGTACATAAGTACAATTAAAAAAATCATATCTTTTATTGTTGTTACACAATACACATCGCAAAAATTACTAAATAGGGAAATCACATTTACATGACTAGATCAAATCACAACACCATCCACCAACCCGATTTGGTTTTATATCACATGTAAATACATATTATAAAAAGAAAAATTGAAGTTGATTTATTTATTTATGAACACACTCGTATGTATAGTAAATTAGTAAATATTAGATATTTAATTATTATAAAAACTTAACCACACCTCTCGACGTTTCAACCGGTGAACATTTGTATGTTTTATGGCAACTTTGCTGCACTCAATCGACGAGTATTGAAACTATTATTTATCATGTTTCTTTGTGGATTAAAACTTAGGTTTAAATCGAATTGAATTCGATAGACACGGGGTTGAATAATATAATTTCCGTTGAATTACTTTAGGCTCGATGAAACTAGTACGGCCGAGTTGGGTTGAATTCAAAATTGCGAATATTATAATTTTTGACTGCATAATACCTATAATAACATAATTTTTAGAAAAAAAGAAAATAAATTCAGTTGTTTCTTATTTTTATTTTTTTTTATTTTAATGAAATTTTTTTAGAGGAATTTTTTAGTAGAGGAATAACAAAGTGAGGCGCTCTTAATTGGTGGCGCCCCTATGCGAGGCATAATCTGCTTAGTGGATTACGCCAGCACTGATCTCGACTAAAGTTTCGGTCCTTGGACCTACTCTACTTTTGTGAAAATTATTCGTTGATATTGCGTTGAGAACAGAGGACTGGAGTTCATTGAACTTTGCAGTCAAAGAAGCTATTTCATTAGCATAATTGTTAGCATTTGAGGTAACTGCCATGATAGAATTTCCTACCTGAGCAGCGTAGACGCGATCAGCCAGTTCGACTGTCGTAGTTAGATCAAGATTTACCACAGCTAGTGCTGTGCGCACAGAGGCAGGAAGTTTTTCTTCCCAGAGCAATTTGAGTACATCTTCATAAAAAGCGTTTTGTGCCTCACGGGACATTTCCCTGAGAAGTTGTGAGGGCTTACGATCGCTGAGATCCATTCCTCTAAGCACGTTTCTAATACGATCTGTAGTGCTAGAGGTGAGACGATAAAGAAGTGCGGATTTCACCTGGTCGTAAGGATTTGCTCCCTTAGGTGCAGTAAGAACGTCCCAGATAAGAGAAGAAATATCTGGTGTAATGATGCCTAGAACATAACCATATTTGGCATCTTGCGATTTAATTTTTGAAATTCGGAATTGCTCTTCCAAAATTGTAAACCAGGTGTCTGGTTGGTCTTTCCAGAAAGGAGGAACTTCAATAGAAATTGGGCTAATTTGAATTGCCTCTTGATTTTTTGGTTCCGAAGAACAAGATGGGAAAACATTTTGAGGTCTTTCAACATACGTTGCAGGTGTTCCTTGAGCTTCATTAACTTCGGCCATAAATGCTCTAGCCCGTTCATAAACTAGATTTTGGAGCTCTTCTTCCGTGAAGGAATATTTTTGAGGAGCATCAGCGTCGTCAGAAGGATTCATGGCCGTTGTAAAAGAAACTTGCAACCGTTTTTCCTCAACCTATAAGCTACGGCAACTAGATGAAAAGAAGTGTTGTAGCGAGAAAAAAAAAATAAAAAATATTCGAAATAAAATATTTATAGTACTGTAAATCGACAGTAGCCGGAAGCAAAAAAGAATTTCCCTAGATATATATAAAAATTTATAAACGGCGGTTTGCACAAAATAATTTTAATTTTAAGATATCTTTAAAATTCGTACAATTAAAAAGTAGCTGCAAAATCTAGCGTGATTAATACTTGCTTCATCAAGCAGTTTAATTCCCTGAATATACTTTTAATTTAATTTCAAAAAGTTATTTTGCAAAAAGTCTTAAATATAGTGCTTGTAAGATACGTGTCAATAATATAATAATAATATAATGGAACAAAATATTGAAAGTTAGTTTACTTACTATGTTGTTTTTGATTTCAAATTATCTGCAGTGTGAATACGTAAATTAGAATTTAAAGTATCATCGTTTTTGATCAATGTCAAGATAAGCAGCTAAACAACAATTGAATCTGAGAGAACACTAGAACTATTCTATAGCAGCTATCTACATATTGGATATTAATAATATATATTGGAACACTTTTATAGCAGCTATCTACATATTGGATATTAATAATATATATTGGAACACTTCTAGCAGCTATAAATTGGTCACGTCGGGGTCACCAATTTGTATAGCTTGTAAATATCTTCACGCTATATGTATTTGCTGCGTTTTCTGTTATAAAGATAATGTCTCTTCTTGAAACTCTTTTATGTGAACTTTTAATTAACTATTAGTTCCAACTTCCTAGTAGTATGGTTTGAAGTTTGTTTGTTCCTTACAATAATCCATAAAATATTTCCATTTGTTGTAATATTTACGATCTTGTTATTAATGCATCTCACTCTCCGATTACTAAATAATTTAAATGACCTTTATTTTTATATAACTTTTATTTATTTTATTTCACCCAAAACTATAAAGTTTCTCAAACTTATTGATTGTAAATCAATGAAAAACATACATTTATATTTTAATACTGTTAGAGATACACTTAATAACGTTTTTATAAAATGTGAATAACATATATTGCTATACAAACATCAAGAAATGTGTTTAAGTTCAACCAAAACAATTTACAATTATATTTTTTACATAAAAAATTATTAAAGAAAACTTGATGCGATTAAATGATAAATCTTAATAATGGTGTAGAAAAAACAAAATTTTTTTAGTTTTGAGAAAAACGAGAAGTTTTTGTAATTCAGGTAAAACTATTATTGAATTTTATTTTGTTTTTCAAAATCAACGAAAAAATCATTGCATACTAAATTGAAATTTTTAAATTTTTAATTTAGATGTTCGCCACATATTATCATATATGTAAAACCGAAAAAAACGAAGTCGTATACTTATGGCATATACATTGATCGTTCGATTATCTTTGTTGTAAGGTAGATAAATAATTACTGTTTACTGGGTATATCACATTTTTTTAAAAGTATAATAGGAATTACAATATTTGTTACTAATATAATTAATTATGATTTCTAAAAAACTAAGCAATAATTTCATGAACATCTTATTTTATTTTATCATTAAAGCCGCTTTCCAATCAAGTGTATAGTAAAAATAATAACAAACATTTTCGCGAGCTATTTTTTTTTTAAATCTATCAAGGATTCTGGAAGTTACACTAGAAAAAAGTTGAAAAAAATTCAAAATTTACGATTTTGTAAAATTTTTCCATATTCAACGTCATAAATTTTGAACAAAAAATTATTGTAAATATTTTTAATTTTTTGGAGCCTATAGTTAATTCAATTTCATTTGTTTTCATTAATCAAATTCATTTACATAATTGAGTTATATAGATTTTCGAATAAAAGCTGCGAGCTATTTTGAAATTTTCTTATTTCAACTGTAAAAAAGTAACTGTTGTGTATGCAACTATAAAAATTTTTTCTTTATTATTTTCATACATTCAAGATTTGATCTATACGATAGTAATGCATCTAACCGCATCTAACCATTATTTAGTTTAGAATTATAAGTCACTAGAATTGAATGTATTCAATTGAATAGAATGAAAAATTGCTTTGAAAAGCGAAAGATCCGTAACAAATGTTTTATCTCAATTCCGGTTCGGGGATCGAACCAGCGTCCTTCGGATCAGAGTTTATGGTTAACCATTTAACCCACTCCACCAGCAATGAGATAAAAACTTGTTTTTGGACAATCGACTCAACATTACAATTATTTTAATTCAATTTTAGTATCAATTTTTGTCTTATTTTTTATTACTTCGGTCTGAAAGACCTTAGTATTATATTCATGAGCTCAAAGTGAAATTCTTACCCCCACTATTTTTGGCATTTCTCGACGTTTTAGGACCTACTGATTCTAAAAAAGCAAAAAAAAAAAATGTATGTCTGTCTGCCGGCCGGCCGTCATTACCTACGCTGCAGGGGAAACCGCTGGAGGGATTTCAAAAATTTTTTTTTCTAAAAATAGGTATTCACAAGGGACAGGTCCGAAAGGACACTGTGTTCGATAACTGTACCGGAAGTGTGTCAAAAAAATCATTATGTGTATCAAAAATAGCAAATTTTCATATTTTTGGCTTAAAAAACGTTCATTTTAAGTGATTACGAGTAGGAACATTAAATTTGGAGAAATCTTGATGGTCGGGATTGGTATGTGAGATCAAAAACTAGATTATTGCATTATAAGTTTGTCAAAAAATGTTGTCAAATGTGTCAAAAGAAAGATTTTTATTTATTTTTTTACCTAATTTTTGGAAAAAAAATAAAATTAATTGTTTGTTTGAAATGAAGTTACTTCGTTTTATTATTATTATTGAGAATTATGGCATTATAAGTTTGTCAAAAAAAAGTTGTCAAGTGTGTCAAAAGAAATTTATTTATTTTTTTACCTAATTTTTTGGAAAAAAAATAAAATTAATTGTTTGTTTGATATAAGATTTTATTATTATTATTGAGATTTATGGCATTATAAGTTTGTCAAAAAAATGTTGTCGAGTGTGTCAAAAGAAAGATTTTTATTTATTTTTTACCTAATTTTTTGGAAAAAAATAAAATTGTTTGTTTGAAATGAAATTTTATTGTTATTATTGAGAATTATGGCATTATAAGTTTGTCAATAAATGTTGTCAAGTGTGTCAAAAGAAAGGTTTTTATTTATTTTTTACCCAATTTTTTTAGAAAAAAATAAAATTAATAGTTTGTATGACATGATATTTTATTATTATTATATAGAATTATGGCATTATAAGTTTGTCAAAAAATAATGTCAAGTGTGTCAAAAAACGATTTTATTTATTTTTAGCCAATTTTTTGGAAAAAAAAATGTAGCTGTTTTTATGACGTAAATGTAATTTAAAAATGAAATGGACATGGAAATTTTTGAATTTGTTATAGTTTTTGAAATATTTTTGGAATTCTGAAAAAGTTTGGATTTTTGATTTTGTAATAATTTTGGCAATATTTTTAGAATTTCGGCAAAAGTTTTAATTTTTGATTTTGTAAGAATTTTTGGAATATATTTAGAATTTTGAAAAATTTTTAATTTTTGATTTTATTATAATTTTTGGAATTTTGAAAAAATTTTCAATTTTTGATTTTGTAATAATTTTTGCAATATTTTTAGAATTTTGGAAAAGTTTGAATTTTTTAAGAATTTTTGAAATATTATTGGAATTTAGAAAAAATTTAAATATTTGATTTTATTCTAATTTTTGGAATATTTTTGGAATTTTGAAAAAGTTTGATTTTATTTAATTTAACAATATTTTTGGAATTTTGATTATAATTTTCCGGCAACGTATTGATGTTTTGTGCTAGTTTTGTAATAAATTTTTGAACAGATATAAAAAATACATGTACTTTAACAAAGAGTTATGTTTGATATACATTGCTGCCCAAAACTAAAAACCATGTCCTCATAAAAGTTTTTTGCTGAAAACTTTATCAAAATCCTTAACCCAGACCGAAGTTTTGATATCTCAGAGCTGTGAGATTTCAGCCCCTCCATATTTTAATTTTTTATTTTTCGATTCCCGAATTGAGATAAAACATTTGGTACGGATCTTTCGCTTTTCAAAGCAATTTTTCATTCTATTCAATTCAATACATTCAATTCTAGTGACTTATAATAATTCTATTTTCATACAGTTTTTATTTTGTTTACTCATACAATATTTTTCTAGGCCATTGATAAACGTTCCTCTTATAGTTTACAATAATAACTTTCATGAACTACCATTTCTTTTACAATATCCTTCAAACTTTTACATCCAGACAATGCCATTGTAATACTGAGCTCATTTCGTAATATCTCTATAACGTGTTCAACGCCCTTCTGTCCGTTCACAGCCAATCCCCATAAAGCGGGACGACCGAAAAATACCATCTTTGCTCCTAATGCGAGTGCTTTTAAGATATCAGTGCCTTGTGATACACCTCCATCTAAAATAATAGTTGTAACATCACCAACAGCTTTTACAATTTCAGGTAACGCTTCAATAGATGACGGTACACTATCAAGTTGACGCGCACCATGATTAGAAACAATAACACCTTTGGCTCCATACTTAACTGCCAATATTGCATCTTCCTTTGTCAAAACTCCTTTCACTAAAACCGGTAAACTACTGAACTCAACCAGCCATTTCAAATCATTCCAATTCAATGTTTGATCAAATTGGCTGAGAAAACCGGAGATGCCTTCATCATTTTTATTTATCTTGCCTGATTCTTTTTCGTCATCGCTCTCAAAATGAACATATTTTATATGTGGTGGTAAGTCGAATTTATTTCTTATATCAGCTCGTCGTATTCCAGGATATTGTGCATCTATTGTTAATACGATTGCTTTGAAACCGACTTTTTCAGCACGACGAATTAATTGTTTAGTAACTTCACGATCTTTGAAGACATACAATTGAAACCATTTTATGCAGTTAGGCGCTGCTTTAGCGACTTCTTCGATCGAACATGTTGCCATTGTACTTAACGTATAAATAATACCAGCTTTTTCTGCTGCACAAACATTAGCTATCTCACCATCTGGATGTGCTAGCTTTTGTAATGCTGTTGGACATATTCCAATCGGCATCGGAACCTTTTCACCAAATATCTCACATGACATATCACGATTGGAAACATCTCGTAGAAATCTTGGTCGAATTCGTAATCTAAAATAAAATAATGTTAACTACATGCACAATAATAATTCGCAACAAACTTTACTTATTGAAACTCGATTTATTTAATTTCAATGTTAATTCATCTCCTGCACCACTTTTATAATATCCTAAAGCATTTTCTGGAATTATTTTTTGTGCAGCCTCTTCGTAATCCGAAAGACAAACAAACTTATTTGTACTACTCATTTGATTTTTTGTTGCTTCGTATGCACAGCTCAGTTACTACTAAATCTTTGAAGTTTTATTTGTTGCTTTTAAGTTTTTCTTATTTACTGATAAGGGATGTCAACTTGTTAAAATACATTTTTCTTTATTATTATTCTTTATTACTTGAAACCGAAAAAAACGTATGTTGGATTACTTATGACATTTACATTGTTCGATTATCCTAGTTATAACTTCGATAAATAATTACTATTTACTAGATATATCATAGTTTTAGTCTTAATAAAATTGTTTGTGTCAATACAATTACAATATTTGTTACAACAATACATATAGAAACCTTTGTGGAACTAGTAACCTCAACAACATATGTTCTGCGGTGTTGATGGACACAAATGAGGATGAGAGCAGGAATTCTTATGTCGAAAGGTTTTTGGTTACACAGTTTAAAAGGGCACGTTCTCCACGTTTTCTGATTCCAGAGGGTTCTCACATTGTGAAACGCATGGTATCATAAGTCATTTTAAAATCATTTTCGTGTGCTAAATCACTGGCTTCACACCCATATATATTGTTCGACTACTTCTTTATTCGCCTTTACTTCTACTGCAGAAAAAATTCATGTACTGGTGACCCAAAAAATTGAAATTTGAACCGGACCATTTTTGGTTGACTTCATACTTGGCATACATACAAGTATTATACGGAAAATGAAAAATGTGTGTGTCATGACCCGTCATCATGGTCTCGATCAAATGCTTCAAATTATGTAATATGTTAAATTGAACTTAAATTAAATTCATTCAATTCGAATTTCCCAATAATTAAATAAAAGTCAAATTGCAACGGTTTGATATTTTTGTTAATATGTTTTATTTCAAAACATATTAAAATTAATATTAAGTTTAGTAATTACTCAGCAATTAAACGATCGTTTAATTGTTAAGTAAATGAACTGAGGTTCTTTGACTTTGATTTGTTTTGGAGGGGAATTCGGTTAAACTTTTAATTGGTTTAACGATAAATAAAATTAAAATAAAATATTTACAATTGGTTTAACGGCAAAACTTATAATAACGGATCATGACTTCTAACTTGAATTAAAAAATAATTGTGAGTTTTTTGATTTGAACAGTGCTCTGAATTGGCAGGAAAGTTAAAAGCCAAACAATTATAAACAAAAAAAGTCCGAGCGGCAGGTATATCCGCTAGAAATAGGTAGATTTCGGGATCAGACAGTTATGTGTGCAATTAGAATCGGATTTATCAGATTACTTTATAAAAAACACTAATTAAAAACAGAAGTATTAAACAAACTTTAAAAATAAACATTATTTTATACAGTTTTTGGGCTCTAGGTTAAGTGCTACCTGTACCCCGATATGGCCAATTGTCAAACATATTCAGGAAACTGTTTGCCGCAACATACCCAGAAAATATTTTTAGCGTAAGTGAAAAAATGCGACCGTGAAAGTGCCGCAAAATGCCGTTGTACTTCACACAGTTTATTGCAGATAGCTAAAGAACCTTTTATTGCAGATATCTGGCTTTTTAAAAAATGATAGAAATATGTTCAAATAATTAATATTTATAAATTTTTTTACATAATTTGCCCCAAAGGGCCGTTATAACGCTTTGTTTTTGACAGTTTCAAGGCTCTAGACTCTTAACCTGTACCCGGATATGGCCAGTTGTCGAACTTATCCAAGAAATTGTTTGCCGCAATACGCTCAGAAAAAAATTTTGGTCTAAGTCGAAAAATGCGACCGTGAGAGTGCCGCTAAATTCCGTTATACCTCATATCGTTATATATATATATGTATATTTTAGGTAGATTTCATATAAAAATCTACCTATTGCAATGGGCTTCATCTCGGAATTTCGGAAAAATTTTGATGCCAAACGACTATTTGTGATAAGCGGAGAAGGAAAAACAAAAAAAAAAAAAAATTATATATATATATATATATATATATATAACGATATGAGGTATAACGGAATTTAGCGGCACTCTCACGGTCGCATTTTTTGACCTACACCAAAATAATTTTCTGTGTATGTTACGGCAAATAATGTCTTGGACAAGTTCGTGAACTGGCCATATCCGGGTACCGGTTAAGCGGCTAGAGCCTAAAAAGTCGAATAATCTAGGGCGCTATAACTTCCGTTTGAATAATAATATTTTAATAAAATTTAAAAATATTGAATATTTGAACCTTTTTTTATCATTTTTATCCAGATGACCACTTTGGCGTTTCAGGTTCCTCAAAAATCAGCTGTTTTAAAAATTTACTAAACTTTGCTGCCCTTGATCTAGCTGAAATGGCCAAGCTCATAGTTGAAAACTTTTTTTCACGTACTTAAAATATAAATCTTTCCAAAATTTTCAAAAATAATAGTTTAAGTCTAACGGTTGAGACCCTACGGCTGTTGAAATAAAAACAAACGCAAAAGGCAATGCTTTCATCATGTTTCAGTTTATGTTATTTAAATTCATCTTAGCTTTTAAACATACTTTTCAGCTATAGCCCCAAAAAATTTCAGCTTTCTAACCCAAAAGGTTCCATTTTTATAAGCATTATAATGCAACCCTTACAAGAAACATATTAACCCATTTAATACCATAGAAAAATTATCAAAATCTCTTTTGTTTTTATTTTTTTTACTAAGTAACCGTTTGAAAAAAGATTAAATAAGAACAAAAAAACACAACAACAAAAGATGATTTTGAAATAAAATTGTTTGATAATGTTATAAATTATGTGTGATGGTATAATTGTAGTTGTGACGTAGTTCATTTGATCTTTGGTGGATTTAATATGTTATTAAAAGTAGTTTAAACCAACTTAAATAAAACTGTTCCGAAATTGTGTTGATGGCGTTAGTTCGGATAATGTATTTAATTTGGTTCGATAATTTTTTTGAATTATTCTGTTTCTACTTATATTTTTTATTTAAACTAATCTGACTTATCTAATTTTATTTGGACACAAAACCGTCTGACCCCGAAATCTACCTATTTCTAGCGGATATACCTGCCGCTGGGATTTTTTTTGTTTTTCCGTCTCCGCTTTACATATATAGTCGTTTGGCATATATGAAATCTACCTAATATATGAAATCTACGTAAAACAAAACAAAATTCCTACTAACATATGTAATTGGTTCTATATGCAATTTGAATACAAAACAAAAATTCAAAATAAAAACAATACAAATAAATTGAAAAATTGCATACAAATGCAATCTTCGCAATTATACATCTAACGCAACGCCATACATATATACATATTAAAATTTTCATCACCTATTAAACATTTTCCATACGCGCATTGTTTTATTTAGTTATCTATTGTTATACAATACCAAGATCGTTTCCGAAATACATATAAAATAGTTTCCCAAATCACCCACATAATCGTTTAATTTTTCAAAAACAAAACAAAATTCCTAATAACATATGTAATTGGTTCTATATGCAATTTGAATACAAAACAAAAATTCAAAATAAAAACAATACAAATAAATTGAAAAATTGCATACAAATGCAATCTTCGCAATTTTTCTTTTATATATACAATATCTAAATAACCATGAAGAACAAAAATTTGGTTAATTAGATTTGGGGGTGATCATTATGGTTTTATGTTATTAAATATGAATTTTTTTAAAGGCTGTGTGATATTAACACATGTTTTATTAAAGTTTATACATATCTGTTATTTTTATAGGAATTAACATGCTTAATTTTACTGTTTAATTAACACTAACTAATTATTCGGTTGGTAAATTATATAATAGCTCCCTAAAATGTTTTTCATATATAGATCCTTTTGAACGCCTATCGCACAAAGATCTATCAATTTGTTCGAATAGTATTTGCAAGTAAATGTCAACAAAACTAAAACAAAATTCAATATTAATTTTATATAAATTTTCATTTTTTTAATCTTCACATATATTAGGCTTTGTAAGATATGTAAAAGGTTTTTTGTTTAAGCTTATAAAATTGGAGCCTCTAGGGATAGAAAGCTGAAAATTTCTGAGATTATAGTTGAAAAGTTAATCTAAAAGAAAATATGAGTTTAAGCAAAAGAAACTCAAAAATGATGAAGACATGGACGTTTGCGTTTGTTTTTGTTTTAACCGACCCAGGGTCTCAACCTCTGAACTTAAACAATTTATTTTTTAAGTTTTGGATAGATTTATCTACGTATTTATGTTTTGAAAGGTTTTCATTTGTAAGCTTGGTTATTTTCATCTATATCGAGGACAACAAAGTTCAGTACATTTTTAAAACAGCTGATTTTTCAGGAACCTTTTGCGCTGAGGTTTTCATTTTGCAAAAAATGATAAAAAATAGTTTAAATATTCAATATTTATCAATTTTATTAAACCATTACGATTCAAACGGAAGTTATAACGTCTTAGATTATTCGACTTTTAAGGCTCTAGCCGCTTAAATGGTACCCCGATATGGCCAGTTCACGAACTTGTCCAAGAGATTGTTTGCCGTAATATACACACATAATATTTTTGGTGTAGGTCGAAAAGTGCGACCGTGAGAGTGCCGGATAATTCTGTTATACCTCATATCGTTATATATATATATATATATATATATATATATATATATATATATATATATATATATATATATATATATATATATATATATATATATATAAATTTTTTTTTCATTTTGATTTTCCGTCTCCGCTTATCATATATAGTCGTTTGGCACCAAAATTTTTCCGAAATTCCGAGATGAAGCACGTTACAATAGGTAGATTTTTATATGAAATCTACCTAATAAAACACAATTAAAATAGAAAAATAATAAAAATAATAATAATAAAAGGTTTCAAATTAATAAAACTAAAATAAATTTATACGAAAGTTATACGGAATTTGTTTTTCATTTAAAGATTGTGTTTACATTGTGTTGTGTTGATATTTATTTATAACATTTTTGGGTACCTGTAAGAGGAAGGTACCACATATGAGTTTGTAGAAAATTTTTAAAGTGATTAGTTTGAAAATAGGTTGGTCCGAAAGATTTCTGGAAATTTAAACTCCGGTTACTTTGAAATCAAATTACAAGAGAATTATGCACCCGATATTCACGGTTTTATATGCGTTGGAAAGGTAATTGGCCTACCGAAAAAATACACAGTAAAATGTTAGCGTACACTTTTAAAAATATTAAGAAATAAAAGTTTTAAAAATGTTGCTGAATGCCGTAGGTCAAGCATTTTTTAATTTTGTTTTTCACAGTATGAATGTTACAACCTTATGCTCAGTACCACACAGTGGCGTCATTTCACCAAAATCTTGGGGGGGGGGGCCGAATTTAAATGACAAAAAAAAATTTTTTTCGTAAAACATAACATACACGTTTTTATACACACATATATTTAAAAGCATTTAAATGCATCGACTTAGAAATAAAAATAAAATGCTTCTGAGCTACATTGGTTACTTTGCTAGTCTTCTGGTGTTGTTTCATCGAAGCGAATGCCGCAAAGTTCTACAAAATCCCTTCGTTTGCTAAAACTAATTTTAAATTTAGTTTCATCTCTGCATTGTTTAAGCATCAAGATAGTAGTTTTAATTAAAGCGCTTGTGCTAGAAATTATTATATCTTTGCTTTGTAACTGTTCAGAGAGTGAATTTGTAAACGACAGCAGATTGTGCAGCATAGAAAAAAAGGATGGTTTTTCTATACGATTTTTTAGATCTCGGGCATCCCGGGATTTAAAATTTATGAGTCACATAGTCCCAGGAAAAATAAAACACCACGGGATTGCCATCCCTACGTGACTCCTCTTATGTCGAATCGTTTTTTTGTGTGTTTGTTTGTTTTCCTTTATTTGTCTCAGAGAGAAAGACTTATGTCTACCCTAAACTGACCAGAGCCAAATCGTTAAAATGTGCGACAAAATGCAAACATTCCTCCAAATACTAACTAATTAGAATTTCTATTGCGAGAAAGTGGAACGGTGAAAACGTGCTAACTAGATTGTGCATAAATTTACTATTTAATGCTTTCGTTTACTATTTGTTTACTATTTAATTCTTCAAAAAATTATTTTGGTTGCAGTGGTTCGTACCTTTTCTAAATTCTTTCTAGTGCTGGCATTACCGCCAGCCAGCGAGTTTCACTGTATCCAATAAGTTGGTTATGTTCGACATTACTTTTGCCGCAGAACTCCTTCAACGTCTCCAGTAAAGACAGTAAAATATCCAAATTTTTTTAACCCTACCATTTAAATCAGCAGCATTTCTTATTGCATTATTTAGAATATGGGCTGCGAATCCAATACCCAATACACTCTGGTTCAAATTCGAGTTTAGCTTGTTTTTAAATTTTCACCCCTTGACGTGACACCACTAAAATTGATGTTCGTGTTATCAGCGCAAATTGCAACTAACTTTTTGTCAATGTTAAATAACAACAAGAAAACAAAATAACAACAAAACTTGTTCAAGCTACTGGAGCTGGCGGCTTATAGCAACGCTTTTTTATGTTTATCTGTATCTATATGTCTTTTAATATCATAATGTCCACTGTTAATTTTCAAATTCACTCCGACTGGTAATACACTAAACTTTTGCGTCGTTATATGTTGATTTTTGTTATTTCAATTCAATATCGTATAAGAATTAACGTAAACGTTTTCTATCCGTCTTGATTTGCAGGAGAACTTTTTAAATATAATTTTAAAAATTAGTATAAATTTACCTTTTATAGTAGCTTAAAACTTTTGTTACACAAGTAAAGACTGCAAAACAATTGAAACAATTTATTTTTTTTTTTTTTTTTTTTTTTAAGGGCGTTCATGCTCCATGTAGGAGCGTTGCCAGGTTAATCAGCTTTGAATATTCACCACGGTCATTCGCAACAGCGACATAATTACCATGGCAGCCGATTTTTTTAAGGTCGTTTATTACGTCAGTCTCCCATTGTAGTCGTGGTCTACCTCGCGGTCTACCACTCCCTGGGGTACTAACGTACATTTTTCTAATCATTCCAGACTGTGAATCGGCTCGTAGAACATGCCCAAACCAAGCAATCCTATTAGAACGGATACAACCTATTATATCAGGACCCTCAAGAAGGTCTCTGATCTCAAAGTTATACCGGGTTCTATACTCCCCATCGTCTGTCTTAAGTGGACCAAATATGTAGCGTAGGATCTTACGCTCAAATACAGATAAATGCGATTCGTCATTTTGTGTAAGGGTCCACGTTTGTGACCCATACATCACAACCGGTCTAATCAATGTCTTGTATAACTTGAGCTTGGTGTTAGTTGATACATACGGTGATCCAAGGAGAGTTTTTATGCTGTTTACTTTGTTTATTCTTTATTGAGAAAAAAAATTATATATTAGAAAATAATAATTTTACTTTTGAGCTACCTAGTTAAAGTGTGTTTTAAACAGAGTTTGAAACGCTACTTATATCACTCCTTTACTTAGTTCTTTCAGAGTGCGTACTGCGTAGCTTAAAAAAAATATAACACTCCCACATACAGGAGTGAAAATAATAAAATATCATTCTTGCTACTAAATTGAAATAAATATTTTCTTTCAAATACTCAAAACTTTTACTTTTGCGTCAAATTTAATGCTTTTCAACGTAAAATGCTTGATTTGTTCAATTATTCATGCATTGTTAGAAAAATGAATATAAAGGATGACGTAGAGTGACTAATTTTCTTCTTTTACAAATCGAATGAAAGAACTGGAATATGTAATCTGCTCCAAAGGAGTAAAATCGAAAAAACAAAAATTTTACTCTTACGAGTAAGAACGATATTCAAATTATGAACATTTTAATTTTTGAATATTATTTCAAAGGATTGAAATGAGTGCTCGAATAAAGACTCGTAAACTCTGGTTTAAAAATTTAAATTTTTATGAATTTATACGCAAAACTGCGTCTTTTTAAGTAAAATATTTTGTATTTTATTTTTCATAATAATATTGCACTGGTTTGTTCTCTCAATATGGTTTAATCAACATATACATAACATTATACAAACTGCAAGAAAAAACTGTGAAGCCATTGCTCTGACTAAGATATTGCGCAAACTATACGTAGGTAGATGATTATTTCGATAATGCGGGCAAATGTGGTGGAAATATTTGTTTCGTGGGATGCTTCGTGGGACAGATTTCTCCGTGGGACAACGCAATAAAATGTGTGACATTTCCACGCAGCGTGGGACGTCTGGTCAGCTTACTACCCATAAACGTGCGCAAATTTTTCATCTGATTCAAAATTGTACAATTATTGCGAGCTTCTTTTAAATCTATAAGAAAAACCTACCACAAAAATATAATGGTTTCTCCCTCCCTGTGACTGTGTAAAAAAATGAAAAAAGATTGACGTTTAGGATACGTTTTGGATTTTATTATAACCAACCAAACATATAATTCTTGCTATTTTATGAATTAAAAATTCATAAAATGAATTTGACAGCAAGTTTTCATAACATACTTTGAAAATATTTACATAACTTAAATATTTGTACGTGTCGTTGGAAAATATTGCTTGTCCATTATAAAACATTCACTATCATAAAATCACTGGAAATAACCCAATAAATTTAAATTACTCCCGTAATTATTTTCATTCATTTTATAAAAATTAGCACAACTATCAAGAAAACTTTTGATATGTTATAGGATTTTGAAGTGAAAACTTCTTTAGCCGCGTTGCAAAATTTTATATGCACTAAAATCTATATATTCGCGTTACCAATTTTTAAATCAGGAAAATATTTTTAAAAATGAAACACATCCATCATTTCTTAACGTTTGAAATTGCGATGTGGATAACGCGCTCGACTGTTGTTCTGTAGATCGTGAGTTCAATTCCTGGACTGGTACATTTTTTTTATTGTTTTTTTTTTACTTTTTATTAAATACCATTAAAATTATTATTTTTTAAATAATAAAAATTGATCTATAATGTAGTTTTTTAAAGTTATATTGCTACTGTCTTTTGCAATTTGCATTCTAGTCATCATGCTAAATAAATATTGAACGTAGGAAAGATAGTATAACCTGAAACAATCACATTTGTATATCAAAATTGTTGGTTTGAAGTTGTATGTAATACATGTTTAAAGCTCACAATAGCTCACATCGTTTAAAGCTCACAATTACGAGACGGAAATCGCATAAATTATATATAAAGAAGCATAGCTTATGTATGATTAAACCTGGATGGCAATCATGATAAATAAAATAGTTAAAAATGGTGACACTTAGCCGATAGTGATTTACAAACGGCAACAATGCGCATTAATACCAATTAATTTACTTAGCTTTCCGCAGGAAGATTTGTAAAATTTAAATTTGTTGCGTACTTTAGTCCCTGCTATTGGCATATGAGTTATCTTGTGATATCGTATACCACTGGCAATAGCAGTGCAATCTCATTAGCCAAAGTGATATCTTAGGGGTGCTAGCGGATGAAGTATTTTCAATCAACTATACCATCCCTTACTCTAAGTTATGTAATATTCTTTGATGATATGCTATCTTTCTTAAAAATAAAATGTGTTTGGTAGTAGAAATTACAAGGTATGTCACAACAAAACATAAAAAACTTTTAAGAACAAGGTCCCACAACAATTCATGCTTTCTAAGGTGTTGATAGACGCAAATTTTTCTATGATATGTTTTGGTTATTTTAAACTAGCAGGACCCGGCGTACGTTGCTACGCCTATAAAAAAGTTTGTGTGCAGAAAATAATAATAATCAGAATAATATCATTTATAAATTCAGACTTATATACTAATCTAAAACCAGTCAAATCACTTCATTTGATAACATATTTGCATATATTTTACCGATTTCTTTAAATAACCTACATGGTTTGTTTGTTTTTGAAATTAATGGGGACGCCTATTTTTCTTAATAAGTAAAACACTTTCAACCTGTAGCTTTGATATTATTGTTCATAATCCTATTCTTCAATTCAACGGTTCCATTGCAAAAACTTGCTGCATCATTGTTTCTAAAAAGAGGAAAAGAAACACCCATTTTCTATATTTTGAACATGTATAACATATATATATATATAAAGCAAATGAAATCTGTATTATATGTATATACACCAAACCAAGAACATGAGTGTTGTAAATTAGAAATATTATTTGCAACGTAATGTGTTGGATGCATATAATTGTATATATATAATAAATATATAAATGTATATAATTTTCATCTAAATGAATTTGTTTGTCAACTTTAATTTTCCATTTGAATGGTAATTCTGTTTTGCGGAAAAAAAATCGATCAAAGATAACTGAGTGAAAGTTGAATAATTTATGTATAAAATATAATATACATTTAGGCATATATTTAACCATTCGGAAAATTAAAATTATTAATTCAAAAAAATAAATTAAATTCTAAAATTTCGGCTCCGAGGTGCATTAGTTTAGTACCTGTTAATGGCCTTCTCCTGGCAAAATTTCAGACTCCTGTGTGCTACAGATTTCGCTGGAGAGCACACGCAGACAGACAAACACTTTATTTTATTATTATTATTATTATTATTATTGTTATAGAAGATATAAAAATGTATATAATAGTTGCTTGGAATGCTGATAGATGTGAAACCCAGAATAATTTTAATGATTTTAATTTAAACATTCTGAAATTATAATTTGCAATGCTACAATAATTGGAAGACAGACAAAAAACACAGCCATTTCACAGATTTAAGTTTTCACTTCTGTCGGCAGTCCTTAACACTGCCTTCTTTTACATTTTAGAATTGTTTTTAATTTATTGTTTTTAAAAAAGTCTTGTAAGGTTTGTTCAATCTGATATAGATAAAAAACAAGACCAAACAGTCAGGGTTCTCCAAATAAGTGGGGTATAATTAGGTTGTGTTCTCCAGCATGTACTTACTTTGAAGTTTATATAAATTACCAATGGCCAATAACAATTGAAATTTGAATGTTAAATACTGCACTATGAACTCTCGAGGAACGCTGTACTAATGAAATCGTGGCTCAGACGTGGCTCAGACACGAATATCTTATAAACAAAACACAATCATTCTTCTAAAAGCGGTGATGCCGCGCACCTTATAGTACGATAGAATTTTGTCACAATACGCACCCACGGCGTTTTTGGAAGAACGATCGTGTTTTGTTTATAAAACTGATTTCATCAGAAGATTAGAAGCAATACGACCGCTTCGTATCGGTGGTGCTTGGTACAAAGAACGATAACGGTTTGAATATTGCAGTGAACTGTACTTTAGTCGGGCCAAAATAATATGTAACGTAATAATTATATTATCAGATATATTTCAATTAATAGTATGCGATAAAATTGGTATATTAGTTAAGTAAATCTTCTAAAAATTAGACGAATTTACAAAATAACAGTGCATTGAAATTTTTATAGTGTATAATTCTATCACGATTGGATGGTTTTATTGAATCGATGTATTGATAGTATCAGATCCTTGGGAGGGGCCCATGCCCCCCCCAGCCCTGCCCAATTGACGCCCCTGGTACCACAGTATGAATGTTACAACCTTATGCTCAGTATTCTGCTCGAGCGAAGCTAAATTTTAACAAGGTCTTCACAAAAATACAGATAAAACTGAAGCTAAAAAATGTATGTAGACATTTGTGTGGAGATAAGTTTTGACAGTTGTCTGACATTTTAGCCATTAACCCATTTTCAGTCTTTTTTTTCCTTTCAATTTGATCTACACGCTCAACCTCACCATTATTTATTTCGTTATTGGCACTCTCGAAAACGTTTTCAAAATACGAATCATCTAAATATTCGGCTTCAAAATACAATTTGAAAACTAAAAAGGATAATTTTTTTTACAAACGCACATTTATACTTTAAACACACAATTACATTAAACGCATAATTACAAAATACAATAAAAATGTCAAAATTTAGCGTTCAATTTAATGTCTCGTGCATTTAATTTGCTGCGAAACTGTGTAGACATTATAGTAGAGCCATCTATATTACAATGCGCAAACTATCATTTTGAAATTGTTTCCGCGTCGAGCAGCATACTGATCAGCGAACTCATTAGCAAAATTTTTTATTTTATTTTTTAAGAGCTAAATTTCACGTCAAATTTATATGGAATTTTTAGCTTCGCTCGAGCAGGATACTGAGCTTTAACCTAAAACATACCAAAATTTAAAGAGAGCGTTTTTTTATTTAAAGATATAATAATTATTGAAGATGTGCATCTTAGGTCGAAGAAAGTTTTATAAATTAAATATAAAATATGAAGGGGCTGAAATATCACGACTTCGGTCTGAAAACAGGTAGGCCAGTCAATTGCATTTCCAAGACGTAAACCATTGATATCGGGTGCACCATTCTCTTGCATTTTGATTTCAAAGTTACGCTGAATTTGAATTTTCAGAAATCTTTCGTGACATCCTCAAACTAAACACTTTAAAATTTTTCTAAACATACTCGTATTTTTTATTTCACCAATCCAATACAACGTGTATTCTAAGTATGAAGTCGATCAAAAATGGTTTCATTGTGGCCCGCTTCTTTATCGGTTTCCATATTTAATATGAAAAACATCACTAAAGTCGCTTTTCAGTTGCATTCGTTTGTACGTTCATTCGTTCAATGTTTTTTTAAATCAATCATGTTCCTTAAAAGTGACGAATTTTTCTTCTGCCTTTTTTCTAAGGAATATGAGTGGTTTCAAAAAACATTGAACGAATGAACCCATGAACGACTGCAACTGAAAATGCGACTAAAACTAAAATAACAATTTCATGAACATCTTACACGCGGTCCTTTGCAACAAAATAGTTGCTTAAAGCAGCTCTTGAGTAGATGGAACGTCAAAAATATTTCTCCTTTAATCACAAAATTTAATCATTATCGGAAATATTTATTTTGGGCTTATATTTAGATTTGACTGGTTCAATTAAGATTAAAAATATCGAAACATGTTTATAACCGATCCTAATAAAATCTAAGAATAAAATGTTTTTCAGCGACACTACTTGCTCGAGGTAGAGTAGATCAAAGCAAATTTGAGCAAGTTCTTATTTCATTTCATCATTAAATTTTCTTTCCATTCGAGTGAATTACTAATGATTGACTTAAACTGAATTGTATTCCGGAATTTGCATGTTTCAATGGTAATATTCAGTTCATACTGACCGTAAAAATTGAGCTACTACAGAACGTTTATGTCTACTTGAATTAAAGCAAATAAAGTGAAGAAAAAAATAGGTTCATTTTGCAACAGTTCAACATATTGTTACGTTTTTCCAACCTTACTTCGAATTGGCCTTACTCTCAATTCGATAAACGCAATTCCCAATCTCCTTTTGAGTTTGATAACTGATTAGTAAGCAAACACACCATGTTTTATTAAGTATTCAACTCCTTAATTGTTCTACAACAACAGGAAAACCATACAGCAAACAATATTCCTAACTAGAATATTCTTCCAACAGTTTCGAAACTCCAACGGTTGATTTGATTGTAGAAACTTCCGCGATCAAAATAATACACAAAATATTTCTACTCAATAACACTTAAAACTTAATTCACAAAAACTAATTAAAAATCACTTTTATAATTTTAACTTTACCGTCGCAGGTTTAAAATAAAACTACGTATCTCTAATTTGCAAGAGGAAACTTCTTATATACGATTCTGCATAATTTTCGAATATTCGAGGTCAACTTTTAGAAACCATTAGAAAATATTAGAATATTCGATTATTTTACGTTATGTTGATTTGATTCATAAAATCATTTATTTCATGTTGACCCAAGTTCTAAAAATACAACAACAATACTATTCTTTTTATTAATTTGTTGTTGTGTTTTGTTACGATGTTGCTATATCCGTAACAATACCCTCCACTTAAGCCTGTTCATCCCGAACAGGATCTAGCTCTCCTTTGTATAATGCCAATCTTTCCAAATGTACAACTTTTGCCTTACCTCGATGCCCTTTTCTAATTCTGTAAGCCACGTCATTCACCTTGCTTATAATATTGTAAGGTCCTTCACATGCCGCTTGCAGTTTTGGTGATTACCCTAGTTTCCGCTGTGGATTGTGTAGCCATACTAATTGTCCTTCTTCAAAACCTTTATTATTAGATCGTATATCGTATCGGGCTTTCATCCTATTACCAGCCAGTTGTATTTTCTGCCTAACAAGCTTGTGAATATCCCCAGGGTTCTCCCTGATTTAGTTGACGTATTCTTGCACAGACAATGATGTTTATGGTATTGTTCCAAATTTGAGGTTACCCGGTCTCAAATCACTTCCAAAAATAGTTTGAGCTGGTGTCCTTGCCGTGGTATCATGAACTGCTGATCTGTATACCAACAAGAATAAAGGAATATGTTGGTCCCAAGTACGTTGGTTTTTGCTAACTACTTTAACTGGAAACTCCTCCAATGTAGCATTAAATCTTTCCACCATGCCATCTGATTGTGGGTGCGAAGCTGTCGTCCTCGTTTTGTTAATTCCGAGCATATGGTAAATTTCCTGGAAAACAGAAGACTCAAAGTTCCGTGCTTGATCAGTGTGGCTCTCCATAGGAACTACATAGCGGTTAATCCAAATATTTATCACAGCTTCAGCGATTGTGGTTGCTTCCTGGTTAGGTATCCACATACTTCCGACCACTTATTGAAATAGTCCATGATCATCAAGCACATATTTGTTCTGGCTATCAGTTGTTGGAAATGGCCTTGCTACATCCATTGCGATACGTTCAAATTTTCCCATGACTTCTTCGTGCGGGTTCTTTTGCCGCCGTACACATTTGTCGAATTTTTGACACCACTCCACAATTGATTGCCGAGTCCCTGACCAGCAAAACCGTTGTCGTACTTTTGCAAAAGTTTTACTAATCCCACGATGACCTTCACTCGTCCCTTTGTGAAACTCCTTAAATACTGCTGGTATTTTCCCTTTTGCTATACTGTAATGGATTGCTTTATCTTGCCATCGGAGCTCTCCCTTATTCTCTTTAAAAATCCATCCTGTAAATGGAGGCTATCCCATTGTGCCCAGTGCGCCTTTAATGTTGGTGTTTTATCAGCGATTTCTCCCCATTCTGGTTTGCCACCCTTTTCCTTGAACTCGATAATGGGTGCAAGATCCGAATCACCTAATTGATCTCTTCCTATGGCTTCAGCAGTCCACTCATCGTCAGGTAGCACTTGTAGTAATCGTACATCGATGATGTTCTCCTTATTTTCTTGTCGACTGCAATGCTGACATTCAACTTGACAGGGTCGTCTCGATAATGTATCAGCGTTTTCATGTTCAGTACCCTTTTGATGTTCAATGTCCAAATCGTATGCCTGCAACCGTTCGATCCAGCGTACTACTTGTCCCTCTGGATTTTTGAACTGGATTAGCCATATTAACGCACCATGATCAGTTCTGAGATGAAATTTCTGACCATACATGTATTTATGGAAATGTTTGACGCATTCCATAATAGCCAATAACTCCTTTCGAGCTACGCAATAATTCCGCTCCGGCTTGGATAGCATTTTGGAAAAATAAGCTATCACCCTTTTATGACCATCTATTTTCTGCGAAAGACTCCTCCTATACCTTCATTACTGGCATCGGTATCCAAAATAAACTACACATTAGGTATAGGATAGGATAGAATTTGGAGACGTATATAATCTCCTTCGGAGCTCCACAAATGCTTGTTCGTGAGATTCATTCCATTTAAATGCCTTATCTTTTCTCGTTAACTCATGCTAGCTTTTGGCAATGTTGGCGAATCCTTGCACCAATCGTCTGTAGTATGTACACAATCCAAGGAAGCTTCGTAGTTCATGTAGGTTCTTTGGTCTTGGCCAGTTCATAACTGCTGCAATCTTGTCAGAAGCGGTATGAATTACATTTGCTGAACCTTGTGTCCCAAATACTTTACTTCCTCCTTGAAAAATGAACAATTTTTGCGACTTAAATTTAAACATGCTCCTTGCAACCTCTCCAGTACCTCCGCCAAGTTCCTCTAATGGTCACCAAAGTTTTTGCCCGTGACGATAATGCCATCCAGATATACAAGGCATGTTTTCAGTGTAAACCTTTTAGTACCCGTTCAATTAGTCTTTCAAAAGTTGCAGGAGCGTTGCATTACCCAAATGGCATGACATTGAATTGCCATAGTCCATTACCTACACTGAACGCCGTTTTCTCCCGATCTTCCTCCGCAACTTCCACCTGCCAGTAACCACTCTGCAAATCCAGTGTTTAAAATAATCTTGACTCCGATAATGTATCCAGTGTATCATCAGTCCTAGGTAGCTATCCTTCTTAGTATAACTGTATTTAATTTCCTGTAGTCAACACAAAATTTTAAACTCCCATTTTTCTTGCCAACTAACACCACAGGTGAGCTCCAGGGACTGTCTGAAGGCTTGACTGCACCAGCTTCTCTTTTAGCCAATGGTAATTGCCTTGGTGCCTGGCGTATCGGCATCTGCTCCGTTTCACCATATTGGTTCTGCCATTTCCTTCAGGTGTATTACAGCATACAGACTTGTGCCGCTCCAACAATTGACGTACTGCATTCTTCTGCTCTTCTGAAAACCCTTCTGTCCATTTCTGCACAAGTTGTTCCATTTCTGCCTTTTGTTGTTTTGTGTTGACGTTGACCGAGCAATTGATGTTTTTCTGCTCGCACTTTATTATTTTAGCTACCTCTTCACATTGTCATATGATTGATCCTTTCTTAATTGTTTTCTGCGAATCTGACAGTTTTAAAACCCTAACTGGTATTTTGTATTCAGCATCTGATCTAACTAAGGTTTTTCTTATAACGACTTCTTTATAATTTTGATCTTCTTTGTTGGCTTAAACAACTCACAACGTGGGCGACCCAGAACTCCTTCCACTTTTCCCCAAATAATTGTTTCTGATTGGGGTGGCAGCTTTTCTCTGTGATCTAATATTATTCGACGAACACAATTTGAATCTTCACCTTTAAATTGGAGTGGCAACTCAAAATTTCCGTACGTGAGTACTCCTTTTCCAGCATCAATAACGAATCCATTTGGTCTAATGAAGTCCATTCCCGGATCCACGTCCTTCATCCACATTGTCAGCTACGACCACTTCACGTTGAAAACGAGTATTTCCGATGTCACTGTCATTTTCTTGCCTTTAATACTTGCACTTTCGCCAGTTGCCGTCTGCCTTTTAGTTTCCCTTTTACAATATCTGAGCGGACAATTGTATTTGTTGCCCCCGTATCCAATGTGATGTCACAACTTTTTCCATCAATATTAGCCCTAACAGTAAGGCTGCCACACCACCCCTTGTCAATCTTGAAACATGGATGAAGGTTATGGGGAAATCGGTTGTGGGAGCCAGCTGACGCCCCTTTAGGCTGGCTCGTTGTAGTTTAACTGATGCAGTGCTGCTCCATCGTCCTCTATAGATTTATTTTTATTTTTATTCATTCATTTAGTATCCCGATAAACAGATTTCTACAATTACTTATCGGGCTCATAATTACATTTTCAAATATTTACATTAAATACAAAAAATAAAAAGAAAGATAAACAATAACAAAAAAGAAACTGATAATAACAATAAGGCATCAGCTAGAAAGGCTTTGTGCGAACTCACGAAACAATGACAGATGACAACTATTAACTGTCAAAATTTTTTCTTTTGGAATTTATATTCACCATCACGAAACGTCAAAATTTGGAATAGCTTTTTAGCATCATCAAATTATGACAGTAGGCATAACAAATTATTTCAGAAGGAACAACAATTTATTACAGAAGTTTTTTTAAGTGCCAAAGTAATATTTATATTAGGATATATATTATATATATTTATTAACAGCAAACATAAAAATTAAAAAGTTTTTCACCTAATGTCAAAATTTTGTTTTTACAAATTTCACCTTCACCAAAAACTTTGTTCTGTCAAATATTTGTGAGTTTGCACAAAGCCTTACAAGCTAATTTTTTACGAACTTCAGTTTTATTTAAATGAACCTAAAGAGGTGAACGAAAAAAGATCAATCTCATTAAATATTTTATTATGATTTAGTTGTAATCGAATAATTGGTGAATCATTTCTGAAATTTTTTTTAAAAGTAGGTGTGTAGAGATATGTTGGATGTCGTATTGGGTAGCTGCCGGGCTGAGCAATAGTTAGAAATTTTGCTGTCTGGATTCATTTATCTTATGAATCAATTTAAATAAAATTATTTCATCAGAAAATATACGTCTATTTTGAAGGCCCCTCAATCCATAGCGTTCCAGGCGTAGCTGGTATAATTCATAAGGAACTCTTCAAATATTCTAAATTACTGCGAACGAGTCCCGTATAGAGTGTAACAAATGTTTTTGGATTACTGAACTGGGTTCGTATTCGCATTATAAACCCTAATAACCGAAGAGACGTACTAGTAATTTTTTGAATACGCTCATTAAATGAAAGTTTGTTATCAACTATTATACCCAGATCACGAACAGCTGGCTTTGATAATAATTTGGTTCTATGAATAAAGTATTCAGTGTTAGCGAAATGAACTCTCGGTTTAATTTTCAATAGACAACATTTATCAATATTAAGCGACATTTTGTTTTGGTTACAACACAGGGAAATAGAGTTAATACTATTTTGAAGAATAACATTGTCCTCAATGCTCTTAATGGAATATTTTTACATCATTTAAGAACATTTAAATATAAGGTTCTAGATGATAGTTTAATCCCAACCCATAATTCTTCAACGTATTTTTCCCAACTTTCAATTCTAAATGAATTCAGCTTAATATATTTACTACTATAAGACATCCACCACCATCTTTTTTATTAGGAAAAAGATCAAGATTTTGATCTTTTCGATATACTATATAATTCTTGTTAAATAAAGCCGTGTTCGATTTGACTGAAGCAACTGATAAAATTGAAAAATTGAATGCAATTGTTGTTGTTTTTTCAGTTGTTTCAGTCAAATCGAACGCACCTTAATTTACCATTAAAAATTGAGTTATTCAAAAAAGTTTCATTAAAACAGATGATGTCATATTTAAAATTCAAAATATTACTGTAGAATTGATGAGTTTTCGTTCTTAAGCCTCGCACGTTTTGAAAATAAATTGATAATTTCATTATATATAATAACTAGAAAAAAAAAATAATAATAATAAAAAATAACTAAAGAGAAGATAAAGATAATTTTATTATGTAATTTAAAATCAATTATTGGTTACAACAAAATACCGTACTGTCCAAAAAAATGCATGTGCTTTGAGTACAGCTATGCAACAGCTCATTGATGAAATCGATAGATTTTAAATTCAAAATTTTTGTAGAACCCTGTTGCTTGGCTAGAATATTCATGTTCTGAACTCATAAATACTCAAATTTCAATAACTCCTTATTCTTTTTGGCCATTTTATAAATTGACTGTTTTTGTGTGGTAAAATAATCTGATAAATATATTGTAGCAATTGATGAATACTACGCACCTAGATCCTTTGCAGCGTTATTACATTTTAATTGTTCTAGTTTAGTTTTAAATCCAAGAAGAATTTTATCTTTGATGCTTTTGTTAGATTAAAATGAATGATGATAGGTGGATGGAGATAAATCCGTTGATTTTGTTCGCATTCTCGATATACTAGTAATTAAGTTATCGGAGGTTACAATAAACAAATTAAGGATTTTTTCACTAAGTCCTTTAAATTCTTTCCAGCTAATGTAGACACTCCGTGAACTAATATTGCGTTGATTCTATTCAATTCCTCCATCGGATCAAGTTTAACCTCAATACCTTTAACTTGAGCAGATAAATTTAAAATCATATCAAATTTATAATCAAGAGAACTAATTCGTTTATCGTGTATCTCAAGAATGGTTGTTGCACTGGAAATTATTTCAAATTTGTTGTTGAGTGCGCATAATGACGAAATAACCGTGTTCTGGTTAACTTCGACTTCTTCTGAAAGACCTAAGTATTACATTCATGAGCTCAAAGTCAAATACTAACCCCCACTTTTTTTGGCATTTCTCGACGTTTTAGGACCTACTGATTCTAAAAAAGCAAAAAAAATGTATGTCTGTCTTTAGGCCGTCCGGCCGTCACAACCGACGAAATCTAGAAAACGGCTAGACGGATTTGAAAAAATTTTTTTTTCTAAAAATAGGTTTACTCAATGGGAAGAGCCGAAAGGACGATGTGTTCGATAACTGTACCGGAAGTGTGTCAAAAAAATCGTCAAGTGTGACAAAACAAGGAAATTTGCATATTTTTTGCTTAAAAAACGTTCATTTTAAGTGATTACGAGGAACATTGAATTTGGAGAAATCTTGAGGGTCGGGATTGGTATGTGAGACCAATATCTAGATTATTGCATTATAAGTTTGTCAAAAAAATGTTGTCAAGTGTGTCAAAAGAAAGATTTTTATTTATTTTTTACCCAATTTTTTGGAAAAAAATTAAATTAAAATTTTGTTTGAAATGAAATTATTTATTATTATTGAGAATTATGGCACTTAAAGTTTGTCAAAAAATGTTGTCAAGTGTGTCAAAAGAAAGATTTTTGTTTATTTTTTTTACCCAATTTTTTGGAAAAAAATAAAATTAATTGTTATTTGATATGAAATTTTATTATTATTATTGAAAATTATGGCATTATAAGTTTGTCAAACAAATGTTGTCAAGTGTGTCAAACGAAAGATTTTTATTTACTTTTTTACCCAATTTTTTGGAAAAAAATTAAATTAATAGTTTGTATGACTTGAAATTTTATTATTATTATAGAGAATTTTATAAGTTTGTCAAAAAATAATGTCAAGTGTGTCAAAAAATGATTTAATTTATTTTTTTAGCCCATTTTTTGGAAAAAAATTGTAGCTGTTTTTAAAATGTAATTGCAAATGAAATTGGACATGGAAATTTTAGAATTTGTTATAGTTTTTGAAATATTTTTGGAATTTTGAAAAAAGTTTGTATTTTTGACTTTGTAATAATTTTTGCAATATTTTTAGAATTTTGGAAAAAGTTTTAATTTTTGATTTTGTAAGAATTTTTGGAATATTTTTAGAATTTTGAAAAATTTTAAATTTTTGATTTTATTATAATTTTTTGAATTTTGGAAAAAGATTCAATTTTTGATTTTGTAATGATTTTTGCAATATTTTTAGAATTTTGGAAAAGTTTGAATTTTGGAAATATTATTGGAATTTAGAAAAGTTTAAATTTTTGATTTTATTCTAATTTTTGGAATTTTGAAAAAAGTTTGATTTTATTTGTTACAATATTTTTGGAATTTTGAAAGAAAATGAATTTGTGATTTTGTAATATTTTCTCGAAACGCTAAATGGAGAGGTTTTTGAGTAGTTTGATGAGTGTATCATCTTTTCACTAAATTATGTTAATTCAGTAAATTATTTGTGATGTAACATCACCCCGATGGAAAATCTCCCATCAAGAATAATATAAGAACTGAATCTAAAAAATTATGGTGCAAATTATGAAACTTTTTGCAATCCATACAATTTTAGAGCGATCTAGTTTCGAACCAATGAGAAAAATTTTAAACTTTAAAAAAGTTTATCATTCTCATCAGAGCTAGCCGACTAGATAAACTCTACCAAAAAATGTTAACGCTAATGATTATAAACCAAAAATTAGGTTACAACTCTAGCGAAGTGAAAAAACAAAAAATTTACATAAACATACATTTAATAAATTCAGGTTTAGTCAATTAATTTCTCTGGTGATCACTGTTTTGTTATACTCTAGATTTTCTAGTATTGAATAACAAAATTGTATTTGTGAGAAGAAGATGACTAGTCTTCACTTGTGTCTATTGACACATGATCAACAATTAATTCAGTAAATTATTTGTGATGTAACATCACCCCGATGGAAAATCTCCCATCAAGAATAATATAAGAACTGAATCTAAAAAATTATGGTGCAAATTATGAAACTTTTTGCAATCCATACAATTTTAGAGCGATCTAGTAATAAATTCAGGTTTAGTCAATTAATTTCTCTGGTGATCATTAAATGTATGTTTATGTAAATTTTTTGTTTTTACACTTCGCTAGAGTTGTAACCTAATTTTTGGTTTATAATCATTAGCGTTAACATTTTTTGGTAGATTGTACTGTCGATTACTGTTTTTAACTTTTCTCACAACTATAAGTAAAAATTAAAAACAATTACAAGCATTAGATCCTATGAACAAGCGTTCATTTTATTATTTTTCCAAATATTTCTGGGATTGCATGTCCCCCTCTTCAGTGTCCTATAATTAATGAAATATTATGCTATTATTTACGAACAAAACTGATACTCTTCCGCTGATAAAGGGAATGTTACAATAGCAATGGACACAAGCACTTACAATAGTATGTTAGATAACCACTTCAATAACAATACCATATATCGCAAATTAACAAAAGATCCCACGTCAAATTTACAAAATAAAAATAATGATCTAGTTAGAAAATTATTTGAACGAGGATATATAGACAAACGAAAGAAAAAACAATTGTTAACTTTCACCGCTAAGGCACCAAGACCACGAGCCACACCAAAGATTCATAAGCCAGGAGTCCGGATAATAATTAATTCAGAAGATAGTCCTACATACAAAATGGCAAAATTTCTCAACACAATTTTAACGAAGGTAGCTCCGTTGTTACAACACCAATACAACATCAAAAATTCATTCCAGCTAAAAGAAATGTTAAATAATATTAGCCTAACACCGGAGGACATAATGGTTTCATTTGACATTGTGGCAATGTATGACAATATACCAATAGAACTTGTCTACAAAGCCATACAAAGGAGATGGGTACATATAGCGAAAATAACAACTATACCGCAAAACAAGTTTAATGAAATGATTTCCCTTTGTGTCAACGAGAGCAACTACTTGATGTTTCAGAAGAAGTCCTATAAGCAAAGAAAAGGATTAACGATAGGAGGAGCGGTTTCGGGAATACTAGCGGATTTTGTTATCACTGATTTATTAGATACTGTGATATACAAAGCAGGTTTCAACCCAACGTTGTTGGTAAAGTATGTCGATGACATCTTGGCAATAATACCGAGGGGTGAAATGGAAAATTTCTACAACATTCTCAACATGGAACACACAGATATCAGTTTTACCTATGATAACGAAGAAGATAATCAAATTGCATACCTGGACATGATGATAATCAGGAACAGAGGAGAAAAGGTATTAACGAAACACTACCAAAAAATAACATCAAAAAATAGAATGCTTAACTACAACTCCGTACACCCAAGTAGTCAAAAGAACAGCACAGCATATGGAACAGTTCACCGTATGTTATCAGTAACATCCATAGAGTACAGAGATGAAACCATAAGGAAAATCTATGATATATTGTTAATGAATGGATATCCAAAGCGATTAATAAAAAGGATGGTGATGAAATATGACAAAAGAAGAAGGATTAGCGAGGAAGTTACTACCACCCACGAATTAAGATACAAAAGTTTAACATATTCCAAAGACCTGTCAGAAAGTCTAACTAGGTTATTAACAAAGAACAACAATAGTTTAAAGGTCGCTTACAAACCAGATAAAACAATTAACAAGATAATCCCAACAGCATACGAGGTTGTAAACACAGTAGACCAACATGGTCTAATATATGCTTTCAATTGTAAGGATTGTGACGGAAAATATATCGGTCAGACAGGACAGAAACTAGGTGAGAGAATTAAACAGCATAAGAATGACATCAAGTCCACTGTGGTGAAAACAAATAACACAGCTGCATATAAACATTCCAAGGAGTTAGGTCACACATTCGATTATGATAAGGCTGTTATAGTAACTAAGGAAGAAAATTGGAGAAAACGGTTGATACTCGAATCACTTGCCATTCACATAAACAGAGAAACAGCAGTCAACCACAATTCCGACATGGATTCCCTGAGTCCAGCATACTCACAGATCTGCAACCACATCAAGAAATTAACAGGATAACATAAACGAACAACATTACCGATAATATTAGATTATAACCGAATATTTTTCAAATTATTTTTCCATAGTATTTTTATGAGGTCCCATAATTGTTAGTTAATTATTCATAGATAAACATAATTTATTTTAAATATAATTGACGATACAAAATCTGTAAAAAAGAAAAAAAACCGCCATGTCAATTGTCATAGTGTAAATCGTTGTCTTTTAGATATTTATTTAGATCAATTTTTTTAAAAAGTTTTTATGTTAATTTATTCGCATAGTATAGTTTTGTGATTTTTAGTTTTTTAAAAAAGTTTTTAATCTGTTTACTCTGATTCAATTTATGTCAACTATACATAGTTATAACATACTAGAACCAATTGTATTATAAAAAATGAGATAAGTAGCCCACAATAAGGTGATTGTTGTTGTTTGTGTATTTTTGTTCGTAAATAATAGCATAATATTTCATTAATTATAGGACACTGAAGAGGGGGACATGCAATCCCAGAAATATTTGGAAAAATAATAAAATGAACGCTTGTTCATAGGATCTAATGCTTGTAATTGTTTTTAATTTTTACTTATAGTTGTGAGAAAAGTTAAAAACAGTAATCGACAGTACAATATATTTAGTTAGATCAGATTTATGATAATATAAATATCATAAACGCCATCACCAAGTAAATTTTTTGGTAGAGTTTATCTAGTCGGCTAGCCCTGATGAGAATGATAAACTTTTTTAAAGTTTAAAAATTTTCTCATTGGTTCGAAACTAGATCGCTCTAAAATTGTATGGATTGCAAAAAGTTTCATAATTTGCACCATAATTTTTTAGATTCAGTTCTTATATTATTCTTGATGGGAGATTTTCCATCGGGGTGATGTCACATCACAAATAATTTACTGAATTAATTGTTGATCATGTGTCAATAGACACAAGTGAAGACTAGTCATCTTCTTCTCACAGATACAATTTTGTTATTCAATACTAAAAAATCTAGAGTATAACAAAACAGTGATCACCAGAGAAATTAATTGACTAAACCTGAATTTATTAAATGTATGTTTATGTAAATGTTTTGTTTTTACACTTCGCTAGAGTTGTAACCTAATTTTTGGTTTATAATCATTAGCGTTAACATTTTTTGGTAGAGTTTATCTAGTCGGCTAGTCCTGATGAGAATGATAAACTTTTTTAAAGTTTAAAAATTTTCTCATTGGTTCGAAACTAGATCGCTCAAAAATTGTATGGATTGCAAAAAGTTTCATAATTTGCACCATAATTTTTTAGATTCAGTTCTTATATTAAATTATGTTAATTTATGATCTGTTATAATTTTCTGGCACGTATTGATGTTTCGTGATAGTTTTGTAATACATTTCTAAACAGAGATAAAAAAATACTTGTACTTTAACAAAGAGCTATGTTTGATATACATCGCTGCCCAAAAGTAAAAACCATGTCCTCATAAAAGTTTTTTGCCAAAAACTATATCAAAATCCTTAACCCAGACCGAAGTCTTGATATCTCAGAGCTTGATATTTCAGCCCCTCCATATTTTCCAATTGCATTCTGTAAGCAACAATCACACGTCCACAAAACGGAATCTTTTTCAATTCTTTCAAAGCGTTCTTTGTTTATTTGAACACAGTCATGATGATAATTATTTGAGCATATACAGGTTTTGCAGCCCAAATTCAACATTTTGCAAATCAAATTCAACTTTTTACAAATCAAATTCAACTTTTTGCAAATCAAATTCAATATTTTGCAAATCAAATTCAACTTTTTGCAATTCAAATTCAATTTTTTGCTCTTTAATTTGATTTGCAAAATATTGAATTTGATTTGTAAAAAGTTGAATTTGATTTGCAAAATATTGAATTTGTTTTGCAAAAAGTTGAATTTGAAATGTAAAAATTGAATTTGAATTGCAAAATGTTGAATTTGATTTGCAAAATGTTGAATTTGGACTGCAAAACCTATATTACAACGTACACCTTTTTTTGCACGAACAATATTTTGGTTGCATTTAAAGCAATGTGTCATTAAATCATAAATTGATGACGACATAATAATGAAAAATACGTTGCACAAGTTAATCTCCAAATGAAAAAATTCATTTTTTTTTGTAAATAGAATGGCTTTAATAAAAAATTGTATATTTTGCTTCACCAACAATTAATAAAAAAAAAAATAATGTTATGTTAACTTCATTTTTCACCGATACAGGTTTTGCAGTCCAAATTCAACATTTTGCAAATCAAATTCAACATTTTGCAAATCAAATTCAATTTTTACATTTCAAATTCAACTTTTTGCAAAACAAATTCAATATTTTGCAAATCAAATTCAACTTTTTGCAAATCAAATTGAAGAGCAAAAAATTGAATTTGATTTGAAAAAAGTTGAATTTGATTTGCAAAAGTTAAATTTGATTTGCAAAATGTTGAATTTGGACTGCAAAACCTGTAAAACAAAATCAATATTAAATTTTTAAGTTATCTTTAATCAATCTATCTTCAATAAGTAATAACATTTAAATCACTAATAGTTTTGATTTATGCTTGTTTTAAATTTTATTTACATTCGAACCAAACTGTTTATGTATTTTATGTTAATTTAGGAGAATTAGATATTATTGTTTTAATTTAATTTTTCACTACACAAAACGATCCGTATTGTTTGTTTGATCAAGAGAGAATGAATTATTGCACCCGTTCTTCTGCTGGACGTCGCTGCATAGGCTATGCTGATCTTGCTCGTTTTCTTCTTATATCTCTGCATTGCCTCGAAATATGACCCATTTTGCCACATAGCCAGGCTTGGTTACAACAAAATACCGTACTGTCCAAAAAAATGCATGTGCTTTGAGTACAGCTATGCAACAGCTCATTGATGAAATCGATAGATTTTAAATTCAAAATTTTTGTAGAACCCTGTTGCTTGGCTAGAATATTCATGTTCTGAACTCATAAATACTCAAATTTCAATAACTCCTTATTCTTTTTGGCCATTTTATAAATTGACTGTTTTTGTGTGGTAAAATAATCTGATAAATATATTGTAGCAATTGATGAATACTACGCACCTAGATCCTTTGCAGCGTTATTACATTTTAATTGTTCTAGTTTAGTTTTAAATCCAAGAAGAATTTTATCTTTGATGCTTTTGTTAGATTAAAATGAATGATGATAGGTGGATGGAGATAAATCCGTTGATTTTGTTCGCATTCTCGATATACTAGTAATTAAGTTATCGGAGGTTACAATAAACAAATTAAGGATTTTTTCACTAAGTCTTTTAAATTCTTTCCAGCTAATGTAGACACTCCGTGAACTAATATTGCGTTGATTCTATTCAATTCCTCCATCCGATCAAGTTTAACCTCAATACCTTTAACTTGAGCAGATAAATTTAAAATCATATCAAATTTATGTTCAAGAGAACTAATTCGTTTATCGTGTATCTCAAGAATGGTTGTTGCACTGGAAATTATTTCAAATTTGTTGTTGAGTGCGCATAATGACGAAATAACCGTGTTCTGGTTAACTTCGACTTCTTCTGAAAGACCTAAGTATTACATTCATGAGCTCAAAGTCAAATACTAACCCCCACTTTTTTTGGCATTTCTCGACGTTTTAGGACCTACTGATTCTAAAAAAGCAAAAAAAATGTATGTATGTCTGTAGGCCGTCCGGCCGTCACAACCGACGAAATCTAGAAAACGGCTAGACGGATTTGAAAAAATTTTTTTTTCTAAAAATAGGTTTACTCAATGGGAAGAGCTGAAGAGACGATGTGTTCGATGACTGCACCGGAAGTGTGTCAAAAAAATCGTCAAGTGTGACAAAACAAGGAAATTTGCATATTTTTTTCTTAAAAAACGTTCATTTTAAGTGATTACGAGGAACATTGAATTTGGAGAAATCTTGAGGGTCGGGATTGGTATGTGAGACCAATATCTAGATTATTGCATTATAAGTTTGTCAAAAAAATGTTGTCAAGTGTGTCAAAAGAAAGATTTTTATTTATTTTTTACCCAATTTTTTGGAAAAAAATTAAATTAAAATTTTGTTTGAAATGAAATTATTTATTATTATTGAGAATTATGGCACTTAAAGTTTGTCAAAAAATGTTGTCAAGTGTGTCAAAAGAAAGATTTTTGTTTATTTTTTTTACCCAATTTTTTGGAAAAAAATAAAATTAATTGTTTATTTGATATGAAATTTTATTATTATTATTGAAAATTATGGCATTATAAGTTTGTCAAACAAATGTTGTCAAGTGTGTCAAACGAAAGATTTTTATTTACTTTTTACCCAATTTTTTGGAAAAAAATTAAATTAATAGTTTGTATGACTTGAAATTTTATTATTATTATAGAGAATTTTATAAGTTTGTCAAAAAATAATGTCAAGTGTGTCAAAAAATGATTTAATTTATTTTTTTAGCCCATTTTTTGGAAAAAAAAATGTAGCAGTTTTTAAAATGTAATTGCAAATGAAATTGGACATGGAAATTTTAGAATTTGTTATAGTTTTTGAAATATTTTTGGAATTTTGAAAAAAGTTTGTATTTTTGACTTTGTAATAATTTTTGCAATATTTTTAGAATTTTGGAAAAAGTTTTAATTTTTGATTTTGTGAGAATTTTTGGAATATTGTTAGAATTTTGAAAAATTTTAAATTTTTGATTTTATTATAATTTTTTGAATTTTGGAAAAAGATTCAATTTTTGATTTTGTAATGATTTTTGCAATATTTTTAGAATTTTGGAAAAGTTTGAATTTTGGAAATATTATTGGAATTTAGAAAAGTTTAATTTTTTGATTTTATTCTAATTTTTGGAATTTTGAAAAAAGTTTGATTTTATTTGTTACAATATTTTTGGAATTTTGAAAGAAAATGAATTTGTGATTTTGTAATATTTTCTCGAAACGCTAAATGGAGAGGTTTTTGAGTAGTTTGATGAGTGTATCATCTTTTCACTAAATTATGTTAATTCAGTAAATTATTTGTGATGTAACATCACCCCGATGGAAAATCTCCCATCAAGAATAATATAAGAACTGAATCTAAAAAATTATGGTGCAAATTATGAAACTTTTTGCAATCCATACAATTTTAGAGCGATCTAGTTTCGAACCAATGAGAAAATTTTTAAACTTTAAAAAAGTTTATCATTCTCATCAGAGCTAGCCGACTAGATAAACTCTACCAAAAAATGTTAACGCTAATGATTATAAACCAAAAATTAGGTTACAACTCTAGCGAAGTGAAAAAACAAAAAATTTACATAAACATACATTTAATAAATTCAGGTTTAGTCAATTAATTTCTCTGGTGATCACTGTTTTGTTATACTCTAGATTTTCTAGTATTGAATAACAAAATTGTATCTGTGAGAAGAAGATGACTAGTCTTCACTTGTGTCTATTGACACATGATCAACAATTAATTCAGTAAATTATTTGTGATGTAACATCACCCCGATGGAAAATCTCCCATCAAGAATAATATAAGAACTGAATCTAAAAAATTATGGTGCAAATTATGAAACTTTTTGCAATCCATACAATTTTAGAGCGATCTAGTAATAAATTCAAGTTTAGTCAATTAATTTCTCTGGTGATCATTAAATGTATGTTTATGTAAATTTTTTGTTTTTACACTTCGCTAGAGTTGTAACCTAATTTTTGGTTTATAATCATTAGCGTTAACATTTTTTGGTAGAGTTTATCTAGTCGGCTAGCCCTGATGAGAATGATAAACTTTTTTAAAGTTTAAAAATTTTCTCATTGGTTCGAAACTAGATCGCTCTAAAATTGTATGGATTGCAAAAAGTTTCATAATTTGCACCATAATTTTTTAGATTCAGTTCTTATATTATTCTTGATGGGAGATTTTCCATCGGGGTGATGTCACATCACAAATAATTTACTGAATTAATTGTTGATCATGTGTCAATAGACACAAGTGAAGACTAGTCATCTTCTTCTCACAGATACAATTTTGTTATTCAATACTAAAAAATCTAGAGTATAACAAAACAGTGATCACCAGAGAAATTAATTGACTAAACCTGAATTTATTAAATGTATGTTTATGTAAATTTTTTGTTTTTACACTTCGCTAGAGTTGTAACCTAATTTTTGGTTTATAATCATTAGCGCTAACATTTTTTGGTAGAGTTTATCTAGTCGGCTAGCCCTGATGAGAATGATAAACTTTTTTAAAGTTTAAAAATTTTCTCATTGGTTCGAAACTAGATCGCTCAAAAATTGTATGGATTGCAAAAAGTTTCATAATTTGCACCATAATTTTTTAGATTCAGTTCTTATATTAAATTATGTTAATTTATGATCTGTTATAATTTTCTGGCACGTATTGATGTTTCGTGATAGTTTTGTAATACATTTCTAAACAGAGATAAAAAAATACTTGTACTTTAACAAAGAGCTATGTTTGATATACATCGCTGCCCAAAAGTAAAAACCATGTCCTCATAAAAGTTTTTTCCCAAAAACTATATCAAAATCCTTAACCCAGACCGAAGTCTTGATATCTCAGAGCTTGATATTTCAGCCCCTCCATATTTTCCAATTGCATTCTGTAAGCAACAATCACACGTCCACAAAACGGAATCTTTTTCAATTCTTTCAAAGCGTTCTTTGTTTATTTGAACACAGTCATGATGATAATTATTTGAGCATATACAGGTTTTGCAGCCCAAATTCAACATTTTGCAAATCAAATTCAACTTTTTGCAAATCAAATTCAACCTTTTGCAAATCAAATTCAATATTTTGCAAATCAAATTCAACTTTTTGCAATTCAAATTCAATTTTTTGCTCTTTAATTTGATTTGCAAAATATTGAATTTGATTTGTAAAAAGTTGAATTTGATTTGCAAAATATTGAATTTGTTTTGCAAAAAGTTGAATTTGAAATGTAAAAATTGAATTTGAATTGCAAAATGTTGAATTTGATTTGCAAAATGTTGAATTTGGACTGCAAAACCTATATTACAACGTACACCTTTTTTTGCACGAACAATATTTTGGTTGCATTTAAAGCAATGTGTCATTAAATCATAAATTGATGACGACATAATAATGAAAAATACGTTGCACAAGTTAATCTCCAAATGAAAAAATTCATTTTTTTTTGTAAATAGAATGGCTTTAATAAAAAATTGTATATTTTGCTTCACCAACAATTAATAAAAAAAAAAATAATGTTATGTTAACTTCATTTTTCACCGATACAGGTTTTGCAGTCCAAATTCAACATTTTGCAAATCAAATTCAACATTTTGCAAATCAAATTCAATTTTTACATTTCAAATTCAACTTTTTGCAAAACAAATTCAATATTTTGCAAATCAAATTCAACTTTTTGCAAATCAAATTGAAGAGCAAAAAATTGAATTTGATTTGAAAAAAGTTGAATTTGATTTGCAAAAGTTAAATTTGATTTGCAAAATGTTGAATTTGGACTGCAAAACCTGTAAAACAAAATCAATATTAAATTTTTAAGTTATCTTTAATCAATCTATCTTCAATAAGTAATAACATTTAAATCACTAATAGTTTTGATTTATGCTTGTTTTAAATTTTATTTACATTCGAACCAAACTGTTTATGTATTTTATGTTAATTTAGGAGAATTAGATATTATTGTTTTAATTTAATTTTTCACTACACAAAACGATCCGTATTGTTTGTTTGATCAAGAGAGAATGAATTATTGCACCCGTTCTTCTGCTGGACGTCGCTGCATAGGCTATGCTGATCTTGCTCGTTTTCTTCTTATATCTCTGCATTGCCTCGAAATATGACCCATTTTGCCACATAGCCAGGCTTGGTTACAACAAAATACCGTACTGTCCAAAAAAATGCATGTGCTTTGAGTACAGCTATGCAACAGCTCATTGATGAAATCGATAGATTTTAAATTCAAAATTTTTGTAGAACCCTGTTGCTTGGCTAGAATATTCATGTTCTGAACTCATAAATACTCAAATTTCAATAACTCCTTATTCTTTTTGGCCATTTTATAAATTGACTGTTTTTGTGTGGTAAAATAATCTGATAAATATATTGTAGCAATTGATGAATACTACGCACCTAGATCCTTTGCAGCGTTATTACATTTTAATTGTTCTAGTTTAGTTTTAAATCCAAGAAGAATTTTATCTTTGATGCTTTTGTTAGATTAAAATGAATGATGATAGGTGGATGGAGATAAATCCGTTGATTTTGTTCGCATTCTCGATATACTAGTAATTAAGTTATCGGAGGTTACAATAAACAAATTAAGGATTTTTTCACTAAGTCTTTTAAATTCTTTCCAGCTAATGTAGACACTCCGTGAACTAATATTGCGTTGATTCTATTCAATTCCTCCATCCGATCAAGTTTAACCTCAATACCTTTAACTTGAGCAGATAAATTTAAAATCATATCAAATTTATGTTCAAGAGAACTAATTCGTTTATCGTGTATCTCAAGAATGGTTGTTGCACTGGAAATTATTTCAAATTTGTTGTTGAGTGCGCATAATGACGAAATAACCGTGTTCTGGTTAACTTCGACTTCTTCTGAAAGACCTAAGTATTACATTCATGAGCTCAAAGTCAAATACTAACCCCCACTTTTTTTGGCATTTCTCGACGTTTTAGGACCTACTGATTCTAAAAAAGCAAAAAAAATGTATGTATGTCTGTAGGCCGTCCGGCCGTCACAACCGACGAAATCTAGAAAACGGCTAGACGGATTTGAAAAAATTTTTTTTTCTAAAAATAGGTTTACTCAATGGGAAGAGCTGAAGAGACGATGTGTTCGATGACTGCACCGGAAGTGTGTCAAAAAAATCGTCAAGTGTGACAAAACAAGGAAATTTGCATATTTTTTTCTTAAAAAACGTTCATTTTAAGTGATTACGAGGAACATTGAATTTGGAGAAATCTTGAGGGTCGGGATTGGTATGTGAGACCAATATCTAGATTATTGCATTATAAGTTTGTCAAAAAAATGTTGTCAAGTGTGTCAAAAGAAAGATTTTTATTTATTTTTTACCCAATTTTTTGGAAAAAAATTAAATTAAAATTTTGTTTGAAATGAAATTATTTATTATTATTGAGAATTATGGCACTTAAAGTTTGTCAAAAAATGTTGTCAAGTGTGTCAAAAGAAAGATTTTTGTTTATTTTTTTTACCCAATTTTTTGGAAAAAAATAAAATTAATTGTTTATTTGATATGAAATTTTATTATTATTATTGAAAATTATGGCATTATAAGTTTGTCAAACAAATGTTGTCAAGTGTGTCAAACGAAAGATTTTTATTTACTTTTTACCCAATTTTTTGGAAAAAAATTAAATTAATAGTTTGTATGACTTGAAATTTTATTATTATTATAGAGAATTTTATAAGTTTGTCAAAAAATAATGTCAAGTGTGTCAAAAAATGATTTAATTTATTTTTTTAGCCCATTTTTTGGAAAAAAAAATGTAGCAGTTTTTAAAATGTAATTGCAAATGAAATTGGACATGGAAATTTTAGAATTTGTTATAGTTTTTGAAATATTTTTGGAATTTTGAAAAAAGTTTGTATTTTTGACTTTGTAATAATTTTTGCAATATTTTTAGAATTTTGGAAAAAGTTTTAATTTTTGATTTTGTGAGAATTTTTGGAATATTGTTAGAATTTTGAAAAATTTTAAATTTTTGATTTTATTATAATTTTTTGAATTTTGGAAAAAGATTCAATTTTTGATTTTGTAATGATTTTTGCAATATTTTTAGAATTTTGGAAAAGTTTGAATTTTGGAAATATTATTGGAATTTAGAAAAGTTTAATTTTTTGATTTTATTCTAATTTTTGGAATTTTGAAAAAAGTTTGATTTTATTTGTTACAATATTTTTGGAATTTTGAAAGAAAATGAATTTGTGATTTTGTAATATTTTCTCGAAACGCTAAATGGAGAGGTTTTTGAGTAGTTTGATGAGTGTATCATCTTTTCACTAAATTATGTTAATTCAGTAAATTATTTGTGATGTAACATCACCCCGATGGAAAATCTCCCATCAAGAATAATATAAGAACTGAATCTAAAAAATTATGGTGCAAATTATGAAACTTTTTGCAATCCATACAATTTTAGAGCGATCTAGTTTCGAACCAATGAGAAAATTTTTAAACTTTAAAAAAGTTTATCATTCTCATCAGAGCTAGCCGACTAGATAAACTCTACCAAAAAATGTTAACGCTAATGATTATAAACCAAAAATTAGGTTACAACTCTAGCGAAGTGAAAAAACAAATACATTTAATAAATTCAGGTTTAGTCAATTAATTTCTCTGGTGATCACTGTTTTGTTATACTCTAGATTTTCTAGTATTGAATAACAAAATTGTATCTGTGAGAAGAAGATGACTAGTCTTCACTTGTGTCTATTGACACATGATCAACAATTAATTCAGTAAATTATTTGTGATGTAACATCACCCCGATGGAAAATCTCCCATCAAGAATAATATAAGAACTGAATCTAAAAAATTATGGTGCAAATTATGAAACTTTTTGCAATCCATACAATTTTAGAGCGATCTAGTAATAAATTCAAGTTTAGTCAATTAATTTCTCTGGTGATCATTAAATGTATGTTTATGTAAATTTTTTGTTTTTACACTTCGCTAGAGTTGTAACCTAATTTTTGGTTTATAATCATTAGCGTTAACATTTTTTGGTAGAGTTTATCTAGTCGGCTAGCCCTGATGAGAATGATAAACTTTTTTAAAGTTTAAAAATTTTCTCATTGGTTCGAAACTAGATCGCTCTAAAATTGTATGGATTGCAAAAAGTTTCATAATTTGCACCATAATTTTTTAGATTCAGTTCTTATATTATTCTTGATGGGAGATTTTCCATCGGGGTGATGTCACATCACAAATAATTTACTGAATTAATTGTTGATCATGTGTCAATAGACACAAGTGAAGACTAGTCATCTTCTTCTCACAGATACAATTTTGTTATTCAATACTAAAAAATCTAGAGTATAACAAAACAGTGATCACCAGAGAAATTAATTGACTAAACCTGAATTTATTAAATGTATGTTTATGTAAATTTTTTGTTTTTACACTTCGCTAGAGTTGTAACCTAATTTTTGGTTTATAATCATTAGCGCTAACATTTTTTGGTAGAGTTTATCTAGTCGGCTAGCCCTGATGAGAATGATAAACTTTTTTAAAGTTTAAAAATTTTCTCATTGGTTCGAAACTAGATCGCTCAAAAATTGTATGGATTGCAAAAAGTTTCATAATTTGCACCATAATTTTTTAGATTCAGTTCTTATATTAAATTATGTTAATTTATGATCTGTTATAATTTTCTGGCACGTATTGATGTTTCGTGATAGTTTTGTAATACATTTCTAAACAGAGATAAAAAAATACTTGTACTTTAACAAAGAGCTATGTTTGATATACATCGCTGCCCAAAAGTAAAAACCATGTCCTCATAAAAGTTTTTTCCCAAAAACTATATCAAAATCCTTAACCCAGACCGAAGTCTTGATATCTCAGAGCTTGATATTTCAGCCCCTCCATATTTTCCAATTGCATTCTGTAAGCAACAATCACACGTCCACAAAACGGAATCTTTTTCAATTCTTTCAAAGCGTTCTTTGTTTATTTGAACACAGTCATGATGATAATTATTTGAGCATATACAGGTTTTGCAGCCCAAATTCAACATTTTGCAAATCAAATTCAACTTTTTGCAAATCAAATTCAACCTTTTGCAAATCAAATTCAATATTTTGCAAATCAAATTCAACTTTTTGCAATTCAAATTCAATTTTTTGCTCTTTAATTTGATTTGCAAAATATTGAATTTGATTTGTAAAAAGTTGAATTTGATTTGCAAAATATTGAATTTGTTTTGCAAAAAGTTGAATTTGAAATGTAAAAATTGAATTTGAATTGCAAAATGTTGAATTTGATTTGCAAAATGTTGAATTTGGACTGCAAAACCTATATTACAACGTACACCTTTTTTTGCACGAACAATATTTTGGTTGCATTTAAAGCAATGTGTCATTAAATCATAAATTGATGACGACATAATAATGAAAAATACGTTGCACAAGTTAATCTCCAAATGAAAAAATTCATTTTTTTTTGTAAATAGAATGGCTTTAATAAAAAATTGTATATTTTGCTTCACCAACAATTAATAAAAAAAAAAATAATGTTATGTTAACTTCATTTTTCACCGATACAGGTTTTGCAGTCCAAATTCAACATTTTGCAAATCAAATTCAACATTTTGCAAATCAAATTCAATTTTTACATTTCAAATTCAACTTTTTGCAAAACAAATTCAATATTTTGCAAATCAAATTCAACTTTTTGCAAATCAAATTGAAGAGCAAAAAATTGAATTTGATTTGAAAAAAGTTGAATTTGATTTGCAAAAGTTAAATTTGATTTGCAAAATGTTGAATTTGGACTGCAAAACCTGTAAAACAAAATCAATATTAAATTTTTAAGTTATCTTTAATCAATCTATCTTCAATAAGTAATAACATTTAAATCACTAATAGTTTTGATTTATGCTTGTTTTAAATTTTATTTACATTCGAACCAAACTGTTTATGTATTTTATGTTAATTTAGGAGAATTAGATATTATTGTTTTAATTTAATTTTTCACTACACAAAACGATCCGTATTGTTTGTTTGATCAAGAGAGAATGAATTATTGCACCCGTTCTTCTGCTGGACGTCGCTGCATAGGCGATGCTGATCTTGCTCGTTTTCTTCTTATATCTCTGCATTGCCTCGAAATATGACCCATTTTGCCACATAGCCAGCATCGAGTTCTGTCTGATACTCTCTCTTGGTCTTTACTTGTATAATTGTTGTCATAGCCAACTCCACCCGGCGTATTTTAATTAATTAATAATAGCTTGTGCAGTTTTATTTGTCAAAGCAAAAGCTATAGTTTCAGCAAATGTTGGTTTTGGCGACAACATCACTGTTTTCGTGATGTTTTCCATCAGTAAACGCCTCGATCTTCATTTTCTACATAAAATATGGTGGAGTATTCGAGTGAGCCAAATGTACGAGCCGTTCCACTGCCGAGGAATAGTCCTGAGAATCTCTCCGTTTCGTTGTAAGCGATCTTTTAACTCGACTCTGTTCCAATGCATTCATCACTTTAGCATAGCTTTTTCGGTCATTTTGCGGCACCGCCTGTAACGCTGTAGCTGCTTCCAACTTAAGTGCAACTATCAATGCAGCTAGGTGATTTTCGGCGTTCCAAACATTTTGGTATGCTGCGGTCTCGAACTGGAACTTGAAGATGTCGAATGAAGTGGTATCGTTATACGATGGTGGCTTTAGTGTGATATTTGCTACTTGTTGTACCACATATGAAGTAACATACATACACTCTTTGTAATGAAGGAAATATTACAAAAAAGTTATTGTAATTAAATTTGCAAGTATAGGGGCCTTTGAGAAGTTTTCAAAAGAGACAATCACTTTCGATTCGAAAGCAAATTTTTCATTCAAGAAACGATAGCAATAGCTATGTATTATCTTATATTAAGGCTAAAACAGTGATGTACATAATTTAAACTATGAGGAATAACCAAACTTTAAATTGTATCTGTACGTGTACATATTTAGCCTTTTATCGAATTTTAATTTGTCAAAACAAACTAATCTATATGCTAGAGTTTATTGAGGCAGATTAGAGTGCTCATGCTCAATGTAAAAAAAATTGATAGACAAAGGACAATTGGTAAAGAATGACACACAGTGCGTATGAAGCCAAGAGAAGAGGATAGAGAGGATGGATAAAGCTCTGTTTAATCATCTAACTTTTTTTTATCGTTCATGCAACTATAAAAACTTTTTCTTTATTATTTTCATACATTTTAGTTACTCATACAATATTTTTTCTAGACCATTGATAAACGTTCCTCTTATAGTTTACAATAATAACTTTCATGAACTACCATTTCCTTTACAATATCCTTCAAACTTTTACATCCAGACAATGCCATTGTAATACTGAGTTCATTTCGTAATATCTCTATAACGTGTTCAACGCCCTTCTGTCCGTTCACAGCCAATCCCCATAAAGCGGAACGACCGAAAAATACCATCTTAGCACCTAATGCAAGTGCTTTTAAGATATCTGTTCCTTGTGATACACCTCCATCTAAAATAATAGTTGTAACATCACCAACAGCTTCTACAATTTCAGGTAACGCTTCAATAGATGACGGTACACTATCAAGTTGACGCGCACCATGATTAGATACAATAACACCTTTGGCTCCATATTTAACTGCCAATATTGCATCTTCTTTTGTCAAAACTCCTTTCACCAAAACCGGTAAACTACTGAACTCAACCAGCCATTTCAAATCATTCCAATTCAATGTCTGATCAAATTGGCTGAGAACATATTTATTTAAACCAGAGATACCTTCATCATTTTTATTTACCTTGCTCGATTCTTTTTCGGCATCTCCTTCAAAATTTGCATACTTTAAATGTGATGGTAAGTTAAATTTATTTCTTACATCAGCTCTTCGTATTCCAAAATATGGTGCATCAACTGTTAATACGATTGCTTTAAAACCGGCTTTTTCAGCACGTCGAATTAATTTTTTCGTAACTTCACGGTCTTTGAAGACATACAATTGAAACCATTTTATGCAGTTAGGCGCTGCTTTAGCGACTTCTTCTATCGAACATGTTGCGATTGTACTTAACGTATAAATAATACCAGCTTTTTCTGCTGCACGAACATTAGCTATCTCGCCATCTGGATGTGCTAGTTTTTGCATTGCTGTAGGACAAATTCCAATCGGCATCGGGACCTTTTCACCAAATATCTCACATGACATATCACGGTTCGAAACATCTCGTAGAAATCTTGGTCGAATTCTTAATCTAAAATAAATATAATTTTAAACACATCTAAAATATTAATTCGCAACAAATTTTACTTATTGAAACTCGATGTATTTAATTTCAATGTTAATTCATCTCCTGCACCACTTTTATAATATCCTAAAGCGTTTTCTGGAATTATATTTTGTGCAGCCTCTTCGTAATCCGAAAGACAAACAAATGTATTTGCGCTACTCATTTGATTTTTTTGTTGCTTCGTATGCACAGCTCAGTTACTACTAAATCTTTGAAGTTTTATTTGTTGCTACTAAGTATTTCTTATTTATTGATAAGCGATGTCAAGTTGTTTAAATACTTTTTGCGTAATTTTTTATCATACTTAAAACCGAAGACAACCAAAGTTGGATTACTTGTTGACGTTGTATACTTTCAGTATTCGGTTATCTTTATTGTTACGGAGATAAATAATTACTATTTACTGGGTATATCATATGAATTATGATTAGTGTGTTAGTGTATTGATATGTATTATTCAAGAGATAAGCGAGTGGCTCAGATATCCCGATAAAAGCATTCACTACCACATTTGATGAAGAAAACTAAAGAAACTGACAAATTTAAATTACAAACGATTTGTAAATGTCAAATTACGCTGGGGCAAAACACTCAACAGTCTTTATGATATTCCGGGCTTTAGTATTCCGTGCTTTGACGAAATATAGACATTCAACGGTAGCACTCTTAGCCATTGAGTGTCCGCTTAGTGATGCTGCGCTATTGCTAGGTCGAAGAAATGGAACTCTGTATGACACTCTGTATGTCAAATTGTCAAACTACAGGCTATACGGTTCAAACTTTAAAAATGTTCGGATATGACTTTAAACGAGTTTGTCTTTAAAACTAGAAAATTGAATTAACGTGTATGTGCTCTGAATAACAAATTTATACAATGTATGAAATAACCTGAAATCTCTTTATATATTTTGGAAAAAATACTTTGAGCGAGTTTTTAAAAGTTTTTAAAATCAAGGTTGAAAATTAAAATCTATTTATTTTATATACAATCCTCGTTGAAATAAAAATACATCAACTATAAATCATAATCACATATGATGTTTTTTATCAGTCACACATATACTGTCGAGTTGAATTTTATCTTTAAATTTCTTTAACTATACCAAACAATTTAATCAAGAAAAGAAATGAAACAATTAGTACCATTTAAGCTTTATAAGTAAATTAATTATAATTTAATGGACGAGCTTTTAAATCTCAATGATTACGAAAACGCTGCCATAGCTATACTTTCCGAAGGAAATCTAGAGTTTTATAGAGGTGGTGCGGGAAATGAATTAACATTAAATTTAAATCGATTACAATATGACAGGTAAATAAAATTACTACATATATTGCATCTGGTGAAAGCTAACGAAAATTTAAAATAATCTGTTATTACTTATCAGTTGTAATTTCCCAAGGGGGGTGATAATTCGAAATAATTTTTTGCTAAAAATTTCGAAAGCAATTATATTGATAAAAGCACGAGGCCGAGGGATTTTATCAATACCACTTGCTTGAGGATTTTTCCAAAAAATTATGAGAATTTATCAATGAACGAGGGGAATTCGTTTAGAAAACTTTTTGCCATTTTTCATTTCTTTATATATTTTTTATGAATTATACGTTGGCCTACTGTGATATCAGTCAATTATTTCAAAATAAGACTGATAATTTTTAATATTCCAGTAGACCAGACGCATAACTATTTGTTATTAGTATAATTCAAATGTTATTGGTGAAATTGAAGATGTCATTACATTTAGAGAATTTTATTGGATTAAATTAAAATAAAACTAAGGCAAAAAAATTTCAGTTGTAATTTCCCAAGGGCGGTGATAATTCGAAATAATTTTTTGCCAAAAATTTCGAAAGCAAGTATTTCATCAATACCACTTGCTTGAGGAATTTTTCAAAAAATTATGAGAATTTATCAACGAACGAGGGGAATTCGTTTATTGCCATTTTATATTTATTTTTTGCCATTTTTCAGTTATATATATATTTTTTATGAATTATACGTTGGCCTACTGTGATATCAGTTAATTATTTCAAAATTAGATTGATAATTTTTAATATCCCAGTAGGCCAGACGTAATATTTGTTATTAGTATAATTC
>OY856187.1:17500874-17780874 GCA_963693315.1 Diogma glabrata | reverse complement strand
TTTGATACACCGCCGAATGTAAAGTATGCTAACTTTGTTGATTATCATCAGCACAAAAATGTATCTAATAATAAGTATATGTTTGGTGCGACTCACTTCTTTGAAGGTGTTATTGATACAACTGCCAATTGGAGCGATGCAAAATGGTTGACCGAATACACAAAACTCCCAATTCTAGCGAAAGGGGTTCAAACAAAAGAAGATGCAATTTTAGCAGTACAGCACGGCTTTAAGGGAATAATTGTTTCAAATCACGGTGGACGTCAAATAGATAGTGTCCCTGCTACAATTGAAGTATTACCCGAAATTGTCGCTGCAGTTGGAGAACATACGATGATAATTTTTGATGGGGGAATACGTAAAGGGACAGATGTTTTTAAAGCACTAGCACTCGGTGCTAAAATGGCATTTATTGGTCGACCGACAATATGGGGATTATGTGTTGATGGACAAAATGGTGTAAAAAATGTTGTTGAAATCTTACGAAATGAATTCGATTTTACAATGGCGTTGGCTGGTTGCACGAATTTAACCGATATAAAAAGAAATATGGTTGTCCATGAAAGTTTGTATAGTAAGCTGTAACACTAAAAGTAGACAATTGAAAGAAGAAAACTAACTAATTTTTTTAAGAAATATAGATATAAAAACATATACTATTTTAACAAACTGAATTATTTAAAAAAATTGAACAGGATGCGTTATAAAAACCCAATATTTATTAATCTCATAAGCATGACAGTAATAATCTTGACACGTTGTATAAATTAAGAAAATATATAAAATTTTTCGCAATATAAATTTCATTTTTGTACGAGTAAACCGTGAAATGCACTTTTACGATTCAAAAATTGTTCGTAATTAGCAGGCCGTTTTTTCCTATTGAAATAACAATGCAAAATTGAAATAACAATGCCTAAAATTGAAATAACAATACCTTACTCGTACAAACATTTTTGTATGCAATTCGGGCATAAAGAAATTTGTTCGCTATCGGAAAAGACATACTTTACGATCTTAATACATAAATAGCTATTATAATAATTTATTTAAAATAAATTTACTATTTTCTGTTAAAAACTTAATTTATAATGTATGTATTACGCGTTTCGAACATAAATGTTCATTGTCAAACGTTTCAAACTATTACCTAAATTAACACTTTATTAACTAAATTAAAAATTAAAATATTATTAAAATATAAATTTCATTATGAAAATATTCATTTACATAAGATTTAAAAACTCAAAATAATGGCTACAGTGCCATCTTTCTTAAACTTATAGAAATTGAAGATCCAAATATTTTTTGCATAGATGACTCTTTATTCGAAACATTAAAATACAAGCATCACAGCCCTTGATTTTTTTTGACAGATAGATAACGAAATGAAAGCAAAAAGATTTAACACTGAATGATTGATTGAACCGAATGCCAGTAAACAACCTCAGAGGTAATTGAATATGTATATATTTTACTAAATGATCTGTATAGTTTTTTGAAATACGGTGTAATGGTAATCATCTTATTTCATTTGTTTGGTTTATAAATGTAACTAACTTGTTTTGTTTATAAAAATTTATTCAAATTCGGACAAACCTGGTTTGTTCTGACGTCAGAGTGAATTGAAATGTATATATTATAAATATGTACACAAGCATTTTTTTTTTGTAATTGCCGACCACACAGTTATTTCGGTCTGAAAGACCTAAGTATTAAATTCTCGAGCCAAAAGTGAAATTCTTACCCCCACTTTTTTTTAGCATTTCTCGACGTTTTAGGACCTACTGATTCTAAAATAGCAAAAAAAAAATGTATGTCTGCCGGCCGTCACAACCTACGAAATCTAGAAACCCCTGGAGGAATTTCAAAAACTTTTGTTTCTAAAAATAGGTATACCCAATGGGAAGAGCCGAATGGACGATGTGTTCGATAACTGTACCGGAAGTGTGTCAAAAAATCGTCAACTATGTCAAAACAAGGAAATTGCATAGATTTTGCTTAAAAACGCGATAGAATTTTGAGAAATCTTGATGGGTATCTTGATTGGTATGTGAGACCAAAAACTAGATTATTGCATTATAAGTTTGTCAAAAAAATGTTGTCAAGTGTGTTAAAGGAATGGTTTTCATTTTTTTTTTTAATTTTTTGGAAAAAAATGAATTATGATTTGTATGTCATGAAATTAGACATGGAAACTTTTGATTTTGTTATAATTTTTGAAAATTTTGGAATTTTGAAAAAAGTTTGTATCATTGATTTTGTTATAATTTTTGCGATATATTAAGAATTTTTGGAAAAGTTTTTAGGATTTCGAATTTTTGAAATATTTTTGAAATTTTGGACAAAGTTTCAATTTTTGATTTTGTAATAATTTTTTGAATATTTTTGGCATTTTGAAAAAAGTTTGTATTTTTGATTTTGATATAATTTTTGCAATATTTTATGAATATTGAAAAGAGTTTCAATTTTTGAGTTTTTTTATAATTTTTGCAATCTTTTTAGAATTTTGGAAAAAGTTTTGAATTTGAATTTTGAAAGAAATGTGACTTTTGATATAAGAACTGAATCTAAAAAATTATGGTGCAAATTATGAAACTTTTTGCAATCCATACAATTTTCGAGCGATCTAGTTTCGAACCAATGAGAAAATTTTAAACTTTAAAAAAGTTTATCATTCTCATCAGGGCTAGCCGGCTAGATAAACTCTACCAAAAAATGCCAACGCTAATTAATATAAACCAAAAATTAGGTTACAACACTAGCGAAGTATAAAAAAAAAAACAAAAAATTTACATAAACATATATTTAATAGATTCAGGTTTAGTCAATTAATTTCTCTGGTGGTCACTGTTTTGTTGTACTCTAGACATTCTAGTATTGAATAACAAACTCGTATCGGTGAGAAGATGACTAGTCTTCACTTGTGTCTTTATATATATATTTTTGTGATAAAGCGGTCGCGATCTGAAAAATGGAGGATAATTTTTTTCAAATGTCACGCGATGGTAACGAATTGCCACGTGAAGACAAATACAACTCTTCACCTACGCTACAAACCTTCCAGCCAGAGCAGCTGCAAAACAAATAGACACAAATAAATTAAATTCAAACGAATTAAAATTCTTTTTTGAAGATAAGTTTACAATATCGAACACCGCGCGTGCAAACCAAAAAGATTCGGTAGAACATTCTACAAACTATAATATAAACTATAAGTAAAACCATAATAAAATAGTAAAATAGTATAAATAAAATTTTTGAATAAATTAAACGACGCTAGCCGCAATCAAATTTTCAATAAAAAAACTTTTAAGAAATTTGAACAACCCGGAAGCAAATGATTTTTTCCGATTAGGTTCTCGGCAAAAGCAAATAAAATTTTCAATTAGAAAAGACTTTTGAGCAACTTGAACAAAGCGTTCTCAGCAAAAGCAATAACATTTTCAATTAATAGAGACTTTTGTGCAACTTGAACAAAGCGTTCTCGGCAAAAGCAAATAAAATTTTCAATTAAAAGAGACTTTTAAGCAACTTGAACAAAGCGTTCTCGGCAAAAGAAAATAAAATTTTCAAAAAAAAACTTTTGAGCAACTTGAACAAAGTGTTCTCGGCAAAAGCTAATAAAACGTTCAATTAAAAAATACTTTTGAGTTTTTTGAACAAAGCGTTCTCGGCAAAAGCAAATAAAATTTTCAATTAAAAAACTTTTGAGCAACTTGAACAAAGCGTTTTCGGCAAAAGTAAATTAAAATTTTTTCAATTACAAAACTCAATTTGAGAAACTTGAACAACCCGAAATGCAACTGATTTCTTCCGATTAAGTTCTCGGCAAATGTGAGTTGAATTTTGCAGGCCAATAATCGGTCAGTTTGGTGTCAAGTCACCACATGAAAAGTAAGGTCTTAAGTTTCGCTAAATGCATATTAATTTTTTTTTTTTTAAATTTTCCCTAAGAATGCGTATCGTCCCAGCTGTGCTGTTACTGGTGGGGGAGTGCTGTGGTGAATTGTTGATAGGGAAAATGAGCGGAATAATAAAATTAAGTTAAGTGTGCGAAACTTATAAAAAATAAAAACCTAACAGTGTAAAAACTAATGAGAGAAATTTTTCTCTTGATATTATTAAGATGTATATTCTTCCTTGTGATGAGCAGTCGCAAGTTATTTTTGTTAAAACTAAAATTAAAAACACGTGTTGGTTAGTGTTATAATATGTAAACCTTTTCATTTTTATATTAATAAAAAACAGTAGTTAATTGTGATATAAATGTTTTATTTATGTATAAAAAGTTGTTACATAAAGTCAAAAAGGTAAAGAACATACCAGAAGTTCGTCTACATTTATCTTGTGTGGTTGTGTTAGGGTTAGTCGCGTGTTGATTTACTGCACCAGTGAGCTGACCTGAAAATAAAAAGAAACCAGAATTAACAAGTGTAATAAAAACAATAGAAATTTATAAAAGATAATTATTTTATAAAAAATCTAGTGGGCAATAATTAATTAATTTATGGAGTTGGATTTGCATGTCCACTACACTATAACGATATTAAACCAGTGTATGGATTATTTATGGGGAAATAAGGTGGTAATCAATATACCAGTAATTTATAACCACCGTATCAACTAAGTACCATAATATCTATATATTTATTACAGATATCTATCTATATATTTATCTATATATTTATCTATATATTTATCTTTATATTTATTATTTATTACTATCTAAACAGTTTAGAACGATCCTTGAAAATTAAAGCTTAGCTTTCGAAATCGATCGGTTGTAATAAGTATATAGATATAAAAAAAGTGTGTTTTAAAACTAAACAATAACAATTATAATATATTAATGATATCTAGTGCTCTAAATAAATAATAAAAAATAAACTACAGTATATTTTACCTTATAAATTTTTTATTATATAAGTAAAGTCAAGTGAAAATTTTACTTCGGAATTGAAATTTTGGGATTTTTTTTATAAAATGGTTAATAAATATTTGTTTAAGTATTTGCGTTTGAAACATTTGTTTATCGACTTCAGCAGGAAGTTTTAGGGACAGTTTTGGAATTTTAAAACGAAAATAATGGTAATAGGATAGGAATTTTTGTATTTAATAATTAACCGACGGATTTTTCTTTGCTGCATCGATTTATATCCGACTAATAAAGATCAATAAACTAAAAAGTAGCAGCAAAATGCTTGAAATCATCGAATTTTCGATCTTCGATAATTCATCATAAAAATCGATGATTATTGATTGGACCGTTACACCCTAAAGTATGTGCGAATATCCATAATTTAAATTTAGTTTATTAAAATATTATATTTAAAAATACTTCAAATCGACTGAAGTTTCAAAATCACATTTACAAACCATTCGGATTTCATTACGTATTCTCTCGTTACTAACGGCCTTTTTCAATAACAAAACCAAAAGCCGAATTCTCACACATACTCGATTTTAAGAAGTAATAATATAATAACAAAAAAATTGCATTTTTCTCTTACAATAAACTAAAAAAAATTCTCTCTTTCAAGGAATTCTCCATTGAATGAACTTTTTACCATTCAACAAATTCTGTAATCTCTATTACTCAATTCATTCTCAAAAAATAATGTTTTGCTCGTAAATTTTTTCTATGCAACAAATATCATAACAAAACGACAAACGTTACGTTAGTTAGAGTATCTCGGTTCGTCGTATCGCTGGGTCTATGATAAACAGATTTTGATCTCAAATTAAGAAAAAAAATTAACGATAAGTAAAAAGAATCACGCTAAGATTTTTGTGTTGTAAAAGTGTTTTTTTTAATTTGTTGAATTATTTCCCAGAATTTAAAGTGCTTAAAAATATCAGTGTTACACTTTTTTTTGTGGATAGTTAATTATGTATTTTTTTTTATTCAATTAAATTGAATTACATGAGATAGTTATTGTGTTAATTTGTAAAAATAATTAAAAATAAATTTGTTTATAGAAAATCTAAATAGATATAACAAGTGTTTTTGAAGAAAAAAATCTTATCAGTTGTTTATTTGTGTAGTGAGTGCATTTTATTGTTTAAGAATCTGCAAAAAAATTTCAATCGTAATACATGTAAGTTGGTTCTATGAAACCTACATATATTTTTTATTTTATTTAATTTTTCGTGCGATTTATTTGTTGTGTGATGAGTTCAAAAATCATACAATACAATTTTTAATCTCATAAACATTTTAATGTAATAACGTAGAGTAGATTTAACACCAATCCATGAAATATCGATTAGTCTTTTAACCTTGACATTTGAATTCAAATTTTGTAAACCAGTAATAGTTCTTGTTTAATTAAAAATCAGGGACAATATTTTCGTCTTTATTTTTGTCAGCTCATATATAACAATCTAAAATTTTTATAAAAGTAGTTGCTGATTGAATAGTAACCGCGCTTTGTTGTATACATACTTCGTTTTCAAAAGAGTTGGAAACACTGCTAAATAATATGCATCACGGTTGAGCAATATACGAAGCACATAATTGGTTGTCGTCTGTCGATATAATGAGACAACGATAATTCGACAGAAGATTATTTCTTCATACGGTATTTTATTAATGGGTAGGTAGCGAAATCCGAAATTCGACGTCCACGCCGTACTGCCTGGGCAATGCTGACAGAATTAGGTTGGTGTATTGAAGACCATCAGAGTAAAAACTGCTTAGTCAATGACGCCACACCACTGCGAATTGGCGCCTTAAAACCAATGCGACTCAAGCGTCTGTTCTCCATGTCAGGGGCGGCTTGGAGCGGGCGTCTGTCTTGGATCAAGCGGCTCGCTATATAAACGTGTAAAACGGTTGTTTCTGGTAACCCTACGATGCAGAACGAACCCATTCACGACAATTTGGGTTGGGCCTAAGGTTAACACCCTAACCCCGGAAAAAACAACTTTGTTAAATTTGGAAACCAGAAAGAGAATAACAGACCCGGCTTTCAAAATAGAATTTTACCTGGACGTGAAAAAGACTACCAGACTACCGAATCGGAACGTGGAACGTGCGCAGCCTGAGCGCTCCTGATGCTCTTATAAGTCTAGAAACCGAGGCTGCGAGATATAGGAGGGATATCATATTGCTCTGCAAGAAATTAGACAGCCGATAATCGGAAAACAAAATGGTACATATAACAATATTCCTCTTATTGCCTTGCATGCACCTACTGAAACTAAGACCGTCGACGAAAAGGATAATTTCTACATAGCACTGGAAGAAGTTATAAAACAAATACCAACACGCGACTTCATTATGGTTCTTGGTGACTTTAATGGGCAGGTTGGAAGAGATATCTCTTATGGAAATGTGGTGGGTCTCAACAGCCTGAATTTGAATTCGAGTGATAATGGTGAGAGAATGACTGAGTTTGCATTATCAAATAATTTGAGAATTCCCAGTAGGTTTTTTCCGCATCGATCGATTCATAAGCAGACTTGGGTCTCGCCGAATGGAAACACTCGAAATCAAATTGATCACGCGTGCTAGTAACAGCACGTTTCTTTTCGAGTGTTCTGGATGTGCGATCCTTTAGAGGTGCATACATTGAAAGTGACCACTTCCTTGTATGTGCCAAGATAAGGTTCCACTTCCCAAATCCAGGCATTCCAAAATTCAATCAATGGAAACGTTTTAAAATCTCATCATTAAAGAATGCTGAAACGGAAGAGAGATATCAAAACCATATTGCTGAAACATTGGAGAAATCAGAAACCATTAATGGAGACGTCGATAAGTCAGAACCACTCCCAGAAGCCATGGATGGATCAAGCATGCCTCGACGCTATTCAATACAAAAGAGATTTCTATCTAAAACGTCTACAAGGACGCAACACCATTTCCACGTAGGAGAACTATAAACAGGCGAAACAAGCCCAAAGCTATGTAGACGAACGAAGAGAGAATGGTGGAAGAGACAGTGTGAGGGGATTGAAAGCTTCAATAAGGAACATCAATTGCGTAATTTCTTTATACAGAATAAAACAGAACATGGCAGAAAAATATTTTAAAATTATTAAATAAGAAAAATAATAAACTAAAATAGCAAATTCTTTATATTTCTTATATTTTTATTATTGAAACATACAAACAAAAGCCACAAAAATAAGACTGTATCAATTTGAGTGCTCATCATTTTCTTGTATAAATAATTGAACTTCGTCTTTAAACAATAGTACAAATTTTTTATTTTCAAACATAGTACACATTTTTTATTACGTGGTTCTGCATTTCAACATTGCCATTGGATTCAGCATTCTCGATTCATAGAAAAACCAATATTTATTATGTATATTTGAACATTACCCCAATTTTAGGCCCAAACCCTTATGCTCTAGTTTCTTCCCTAGAGCCCAAATACTAATTTTAGCAGCACCAATGAATTCAGTGCCCTTGATTTATCCAAAATCAATACTCATAATTAGGGCAACCAAAAATATGCACTAGCATGTTTTTTTAACAGCACTTAATTAAAAAATGATTAAGTTTGAAATCTGTTTCAGGTAAAACTAAGACTTTTAAGTCCTACTTGTTAGAGCATATTTTTGCATATTTTACTCTAAAATGCATATAAATGCATATTTCACCAAAAGTGCATATTTTTGCATATTTTGCAAAATTATGAGTTTTTTTTAGCTTTAATACATATTTTTAGGGAATATTATTCCATACTTCACCAAACGTCCGTATTTTTGCATATTTTCAAATAATTTTCAACCAGTTTTTTCTTTCCAGTTTTTTGTTTCAACCAGTTTTTTTCTAGATTGATGGTGACAATATGCACAAAAATATGAGCATCGAAAAATTGGGTATATTTTATCATCGCGGCATTAATATTTAGGCTCCTTTCTTTTGAAAATGGAACACTAGTGCCAAGACTTTGGTGTTTGCTGGACCTTTACAATATGTTTTCTGAGCATCTATAGGTCCTATTATCCTAAGGTCTTAGAAAGGCTATAAAAAGCTGTTAATCCTAGTTTTGTTTTTTCCTAGTTTAAGCAGCTTAGTAATCGTATAAAAAATCTTGCCGCTTGTTATGCCATTCAGATAGGTGTCATATGAAAGATTGAGCTTTTTGGCTGTTGACACATTACCGAAAATGTTTGTGTTGGGTTTTTTTTTTTATTAATTAGTTAGACATGTTTAGCACACTAAATATGAAATATTCATTATTCAGACTCTTTGAATATCCGAAGATACCATGTCAACTATAAAGGAAGGAGATGAGGAAAATGGAAGGAATGGGGGATATAGGGATAACCATACTAATTGTTTTAAATGATTATGGACATTTTCTTTAAATGCCTGAGGGGAAAATTCATCGGGAAATACAGAGGGAGGCATTGAGTTCCACAATTTGGCCACTCTATTAAAATAGTCGTTCTGAAAGGACACAGTTCTACAACGAGGTATTTGTACAACAAATGGATGGGATAACTCGGCAGCTCTTCTTTGTCGATTATACTGCGCCCACGATGGAAGGATATTTTGAATTTCCTTAGAGGAGAATTCGCTAAAGTTATATTTATAGTAGATTGATAATTCAGCCACATTTCTTCTGTGCTGGAGTGAATCAAGCTGGTCCGTTAGTTCGGTATTACCAATCAACCGTATTGCTTTTCTCTGTACAGAGTCTAGACATTTTATTGTTGACTGACAAGCACCTCCCCAAACATGACAGCAGTACTCCATACATGGACGAATAAAAGACTTGAAGATTAGCAAAATTTGCTCGGGATTGAAATACTTTTTACATCGACTCAAGAATCCTAATTTTTGCATTGCAGATTTAGCGAGGTTGAACACATGTTTATTCCATTTCAGGTTATTTTGAATATCCACTCCAAGAAGTCTAACTGATTCAACCTCACGCAATTCCTCGTGGTTTATTTTAATAGGGAAATTTTTATGTCGCTCTATTCGTGAAAGACGGCATGGTTTGGTTTTGGTTGGATTAAATAAAACAAGATTACGATCTCCCCATTCCATTATACGCTCCAGATCTTTGTTGATAGAATCAATTAGCAGCTCTCTTTCAGTAGTAACTGAAGTATGAGATCGAAATTTAGGAGATGCATGTGATGCATGCAATGTGCTGTCATCAGCAAAACTATGGATTGGGTGCACTGTGGAAATAAGTAAGTCATTAATGTATAGAAGAAACAAGGTTGGTGAGAGTGCAGAACCTTGGGGAACCCCAGCATTGGTTGTGAAAATATTGGTGTGCGTTCCATCCCCTCAACTTAGAATTCCATAATTTGTAGAATCTCATCTATAAAAAGACATAGTAACCTCCTAGAAATTGGAACTAGAACTCTGTTTTGTGGGGCAAGGGGTGGGAAGCGGTCGAGTGGAATGTCATGTAAAAGGTTGATTTTTTTTAAGGAAGATTTCAATTATTTTATGTAATTTGAATAACCCTTGGTTTCGTATATTTCTGAAAATGCGTTATTTTTATTCTGTACCAGATTTAACTCAGAACGTAATTCACCAATCAATTATATAAAATTCGCGCTAAAAGTAAATTGAATTTTAAACGAAAACCACCACTCTGAAATTTGTTGCTCTGTGTTTTGATGTGCTATAGGCTGCAAATGGAAAACGAAATTTTCGTTGACTCGTTTGAGTGTCAAGAATAGTTTAATATTATAAAGCATTCCATTTGTTTGCTGTACGGACAAAGAAATCTCTCTGCATTCTTTCGCTATGACATTGAGTGATCTCTACAGTTTAACTGTTTGGCATTTTTGTGAGCAATTATGTTCTCGAGTAACTTAGGAAATAATTTGAATTTTTTCAATTCAAATGTGTGGTTGAATTTATTTCAGAGAAAACGAGGTTTTTCTCTTTTGCGTATTTCGGTTGTGATTCGAACTCTTATCCTTAGTAATGCCAATGAGTTCAGATCCTTTGGCAGTCGCGCTATTCACGAATGAATGATATTTCGAAGTTGAATCTTCAACTATTACACTATTTACTCAAGTTGAATTCTCAACTGATATTAGACTATTATCATTGAAAATATGTTTTTTGATGTAGCAAATTTTTTTAATTTTCTTTGATTCCATGCAAACATTTTGATGAAACTTACACAAATTATATGAATACTATGGTATTGCGAAAAAATTGGAGCAGTCCATTTATATGCAGTTCTGGCAAAGAATCTTTTGGGGCCAAAGTGGCATTCGGGGCCATGAGCAACAGTGTGAAGATGTTGTAGGAAATCAAGATTTTATCCTAACTTTTCGTCATCTATACAATTCGTATAGCATGTTTTTTAATGAACTCATAAAGAGCCAGGCAGGAGTGTACCAAACTTGACAACATTCATTTTTTTCATATCTATTGAGGAGATCAATTTTTTTAGAAGCGCTCTTTTTCATCGGCCTTTTGGGATCGTTACAGAGTAATTCATTGGAAATTGTGACTCCCAATAAACAAATGCTTACACATAATAATTTAACCATCGTTATTGAGTCAGCCTTCGTTCTGCAAACAATCTGTCTGTTATTGAGTCAGCCTTCGTTCTGCAAACAATCTGTCAGTAACTGTGTTTGGGTGGAGTTAAAATTGGTCAAATTGTGGTCACAACATTTTTTAGGTTCTCGTTTCATTTACGACATGCATTTACATTACCATTTATTTGTTCATGCATTTACCCTTTGAAAATAGGAGAAAAATGACTTATGCAGTGTACTATCGTCTGCAAAACTATTTATTGATTTCCAACAGTTCGTTGATATAAATATAATAGAATGATAGACAAAATTGTACCTTGGGCTATTGGTGTATAATTTGAAATATCACATTCCATTCCTTTTCTGATTACGAGCTGGACATCGACCAACTTTCAATTGACCAATAGCATGAAAGAAAAATATCATATTTATAAAATTGGAAGATTTTAGTTTAAAATGTGAAAATTCTTTTGAAAAATGTTTTTAGAATAATATGTGGGATAATGATACACAGTTGAAAAAGTTACTGCAATTTTTAATACAAGCTTAGCAATATGGGTTATGTATAGCAAGTTATTATTAAATTGCAAAGCAAATGTTGCATTAAAACTAATTCTAATGCAACACTACAAATTTTAGTACAACACTACCATCATAATTTATTTTTTATACTAATGGTAGAAGTTAGAAAACAACTTGCTACGATTGAAGTTTGTAAACAACTTGGTAATGCAAAGAGCATTAAATTTATTTTTAAAGCAAGCTTTGCATTGTTTTATAATGGAGACTTCCGTTTGACCTATATGTGTAGCAATTTGCATTACATATTCAGCTTATTTTAACTGTGTATGGAAACTTTGGTGGGTTTTCAATCTTTTTCGGTTTGAAAGAACTTCTTTAATATTAACTCCTGAAGACAAAATTTAGAGTACTTCTTTAGGAGTTTTAGTACGAATCACAGCGTTTTGCGAACAAATTATCTTTCCTTGCAGGGCCAGTGACGATTATATCAGCGTCAATTTAATGCAAATATTTTTGTTGGGGTTTCATTTTTGAAACTTTTCATTTTGAAAATTTATTAATTCCGAATTGAATGGTTTCGGCAAAGTTTTGAGCAGAAACATTCATTTACATCGTCGTTGTAAGAACAATAACGGATAAAATGGATAACTTCGCAAAATTTTGAAAATTTTTTTTGGTAACAATTTTTGAGAACGAAAGAACTTTACGGGATTTTGGCAGTTTAGATTTTAGTAAAAAAATTTAACTAACTGCTGTAATTAATAATGATTAGTTGTCAATATCTGCAGTACTACCATTACTGAAACTCGTAATATCTCAGGTCTGCAGTATATGATAGCGGACAAAAGCTCAGATATATACCTCACTATCTCAGGTAAGCTAGTCCCGTAACTATGATCAAAGCACAGCGACCTCTTAGGAATTGAATTAAAAACAAAATTCTGAAAACATATACATTTCCATGTTTTCTTTCGGTTTTTAGAGCATATTTTAAATGCATAAAATAGTTTTTTTAGAGCATATTTTAAGCGCTTAAAATCGTTTTTATAGTGCTTATTTTTGGTTGCCCTACTCTTAATATATATGTGGACGTTTTCGGCTTTCAGCCCCCAACTCCCACCCTTTAGTGACACCTTTATATTTTTAGCCCAATTTAAACATCACTGTCGGATTCAACGTCCTCAAGTATGTTGAAATCAACACTAATGACGACAATTTTGATACTATTCATGACCAGACCCCCAACCCCCACCCCTTATTGAACTACCCTGAATCCGGTCACCATTGTTATCATCACAATTGAACTCAGCATCTTTGATTATGTTAAAACGAAATAATGACGATAATTTTGATACTATTCATGACCAGACCCCCAACCCTCACCCCTTATTGAACTACCCTGGGTCCGGTCAACATTTTTACCATCACAATTGAACTCAGCATCCTCGATTATGTAAAAATCGATAATAATGACAATAATTTCGATAATTTGTATAACCTCAACCCCCACCTATTATTGGACTACCCTGAGTCCGACCCCAATTTTCATTATGACGATAATTTCGATATTTTTTATAACCGACCATACCATACCTTTTATAACCAACCTAACCTCTACCCCTTTTTGGACTACCCCGAGTCCGGCCCCCTTTTTATCATCATCATTGAACTCAGCATCCCCGATTATATTGAAATCGACACCAAACATGACATGCAAAATAAATATTTTTTTCTACGATAAGGGGTACCCGGAGTAAAAAAATGGTTATGTCACCGATCAGGAGGTAATATAAAGGATTGTATTTGTTATGAAATTCTGATTCTAACGATACATGACATATTTTACTCATTTAATGTGTCAACCCCACCCACGGGGTTGGTTGGGGTGCGGCTGCAAATCAACTTTTGAAGTCAAAAGTTGCGCCGGTCTGAATAAAAGATAATGGAGCCATTAAATTTTTTTTATCTCTTTCCATTTATTTTATATAGATTTTTATATGCTAAAACTTAAAGAGGGTGTAAAGGGGTGGGGGTGGGTCCTACCACTCCAATCTCATAAAGTTTTCAGGATACGGCCAAGCCCGACCGATTGATACCAAAATCACAATATCGAGTCAAAAAAATTTCCAAAACCACGTTTTCTACCCGATTCTTAAAAAAAACGATAGTTAAAACTTAATTCACAAAAAATATTTAAAAATCACTTTTATAATTTTAACTTTACCGTCGCAGGCTTAAAATAATAATAAAACTAATCTCTATTTTGCAAGAGGAAACTCCTTATACACGATTCAGCATAATTTCCGAATATTCGAGGTCACTTTTTAGAAACCTTGAGAAAATATTAGAATATTCGATTATTTTACGTTATGTTGATTTGATTCATAAAATCATTTATTTCATGTTGACCCTGATTCTAAGAAAAGAATCTAACCTTGAAATATTATTTGTTCGTTTGAAATAGGCGAAATTGAGGTTGAATAGAACTTTGTTGTATATTTCATTACGTTTATGTAGAATCGTAACAATATTTTCCAACCTATTGTTCCTATATTAGTCCGATAAACTTATTAGAAAACCTCTGCATTTATTCTTAATTTCAATAACTCTATCTTTTGTGACATTTGACAAGATATTTTATCTAACACGGTCTGATATTTGCCAACCCACCTGTTCCTATTAGTTTTACTTGAAAACTTCTCCGTTTAGCGTAAATTCTTCTATTAAGAACAATTGTTTGTTTTGGAAAAGAAATTTATTCTGCAGCAAGCTCACATTCTACAACTGTTCATATTTTCAAACTGTTCATATTATATAGACATGGTGGAACCCGGATTGGGTAAATCTAAATGTATGAAAATCATTCTTTTTACACACTTAACGAGTGTTTTTGACACTTATAATACAATAGTCAAGGTTTTGCTCTCACATACAGATTCCGAGCATTAAGATTTCTCCACATTCAATGTTACTACTCATTATCACTTAAAACATACGTTTTTCAGGCAAAAACACTTCCACACAGTTATCGAACACATCGTCCATTCGCTCTTACCATTAACGAAACCTATTTTTAGAAATAAACATTTTTGAAATCGCTTCAATTGACTGTGACGTCCGGACTATCGGCATACAGACGGACATGTTTTTTACTTTTTTAGAATCGTTAGGTCCCTAAAACGTCAAAAATTGCCAAAAAAGTAGGTGTAAGATTTTAACATTAGGTTCGAGATTGTAATACTTAGGTCTCTCAGGCCGAAGTATGTAAATGGTTTAAAAAAATCGAAATGTCGAAAATGCCGCTAGAGAGCTAATTTATTATAAATGTTAATACAACCCCTCAGCAAAAGGTAATGCTTCATCTAATTCTGGCTAGCTGGCACTGTACTGTGTAATATCAGCATATCTCAAACATTTTAGAGTATTGTAAAAGGTTGGTGTAAAAAACTGAACGAATGGCGTATAAAAATAGCTTTTTTTCATTAATGACGGCAATATATCCCAAAAAAGTTGCACTATATCTAAAACAAATCCTCAATATTCCCGAAGAAAACTAATAAAATTTTCATTTTAAACAAGTCTCCCTTTTTCAGTGTCATTAATTTTTTTTCTTATATTCATTGTGTACATATTCTTTTATATCCTGTGTTGAAAGTAATAAAATACAAAAGGATAAACAACCTCCCATGGATTAAGTTCTCTCTCTGTGTTATCTGTATAAGTATGTGAATTTATGGATTTTGCTACGTAATAACTGACCTACAATGATCCTTTTAAGTTGTTCTCTTTCTTATGGAATCATTTACACAATTTTGTGTATGATTATATGCATTGTTAACGGTTTTAATTTTTATTGCTTATTTTTCGTTGTCGTTAGCTAATTACTTTGTGAGTTGAAACAACGACAAAGAAAAAACAAGTTAATTAAATTTAATTTTGATTAAAGTGTACACCGTGAAGTATTATTTGACACGTAAATTTGACATAATATTTTTATACTAAGGTAATTTGATCAATTTGGGTAATTGTTATAAAGATAATTAAATGAATGTGATATTTGAGAGGGACATGCATACTTGAAGTTATTTTTAGTTTTATTTGTTAGTGATATTATATTACCATTCGAATTGTTAAAAAAGGTAAGAAAAACTGACACTTCAATTTCACACTATCAATGACTTGTATTTTTTTCAATGAAATTCTATAGAGAGATATACGCACAAATAAACATTTAAATTCTCAAATAAGGTAATCGGTTTCTTAAAATTTAATTCAAGTTTCTTTTTACTGTATGAACGAGACTTAAAAACTCGTTAAATTGATCTCTTTTATTTATTTTACCAGTTTTTGTGTAGTTCAATTTATTTTTTATTCGGCCGTTTACCCTAAGTTTTTATTTAATATATTTATTCTTACACTCGTTTTAAACTGATCGATCAATAATATTATTGAAGATATAATATGTCGCAACAGAACTGAAAGTTATCAAAACGGTTATCGGTTTAGTCGAAAACGGCAATCTGAGTTATTCTGCAGAAGTTCTCAATGACAATTGAGGGTTTTGTAATATAAACTGTAAAACGCTACCAAACTATCATCTGGCCAATCAATAAATTTGTTATACATACATAAATTGCCAAAAAATGTTAATTTTTATTGATAAATTCTTTATTTAAATAAATTTACATTAAAAAGCGAGATCATTTGATTATTTGAATACACATGTGTGGTGCTAAAAAACTATAAAAAGCAACTCAGGCACCATCTAAAGAAATTCTGCTCCAGGTGTATATATAAATAAATAAATTGCATTGAAACAGTGGCGTAGCCAGAATTTTCCATTGGGGGGGGTCAAGGATTATTTTATAAGACTTAATAGTTTAACCCAATAAACCAACTAATTAGTTTTATTAATAATTCATTACAATAATAGATACTTCATTTTAATGTTTCCTTAATTTTAATTTTTTTAATTAGTAATTTTTTAAAAAATAGATTAATGATTTTTTTTAACTATTTTAAATTATTTTTAATTAACTTTAAGAAAACAAATATCGAATAATTTTTATTTCAAAAAAAAATATTTTTACAATATTTTTTATTTTTAGTAAAAAGTGTTGTGCAGTAGGAATTACAAAATATGTCACAACAACACATAGATACCTTTTAAGACCATATAGGTCCCGCAACAACATGCATCTTGAGGTGTTGGTGGACGTTTTATTTAAATCTTTGTGGATTGAAGGCACTCGAGACTATTAATTCAGGCAAAGCATTCCATTTGTACGATGTACGCACAAAGAAATCCCTTTGCATTTTGTTACTGGGGCAGTGAGTAATCCCGACAGTTTGACTATTTGCACAAACAGATTAACGAGTTGAACAAGGAAAAGAAGATGTCTGAGGCATTATAGATCTAATTTCTTTCGAGCACTGCTGGTGACGATATTTATAAAAAACAACGGGATCAGCAACAGTGCGACGATGTTGTAGGGAATCAAGATTTAATGTTAAATTTCGATCACCAGCAATTCGTATAGCACGCTTTTCAACAGAGTCCAAAAGGCCCAAGATGGTAACAGATGCAGCGCCCCAAACTTGACAACAATACTCCATGCAGGGACGAATATAGGACTTATAAATGTGGAGTAATTGATACAGAGAAAAATATTTTTTACATCTATTGAGGAGGCCGAGTTTTCTTGATGCGCTCTTTGCCATGGCCATGATATGATCGTTCCTGAGTAAGTCATTCGTCTATTTGGTCGTTACACATATTAATTGAAATATCATTGGGAAACTCGGTCTTTGATCTGGAAACAATCAATAGCTGTGTTTTGGTGGAATTAAAAATGACCAAATTTTTGTCACCTCAATCGGCGACTTTTTTCAGTCCTCGTTTACATTTATGGCAGCGTCTCTCCGGGCGGGATTTATTTCTTCATGCATTTACCCTTTGAAGATAGGGGGACGAATGACTTGTGCAGTGTACTATCATCTGCAAAACTGTTTATTGGGTTCTTGGTGATTTGCAACAGTTCGTTGATATAAATTAAAAATAAAGTGGGAGATAAAACTGAGCCTTGGGTACATCAGCGTTAGTTAATTTGGACTCAGAAATAAAGCCATCTATAGATACCGAGATGTATCGGTTAGACAGAAAATTTTGAATCAACTTCACAACTGCGGTATGAAAACCGTACGCAACGAGCTTGTTGATCAAGTTGGCATGCCAGATTCGATCAAATGCTGTTGAGATGTCTAATGCGATTACGTCCTCCAAAAATTTGGATATGTGTGAATTAATATATTGCTCGTATATTTTAAACAGGACTGGGAGTAAGGTTATTAGTCTGTAATTTGAAATATCACATTTCGTTCCTTTTTTGGGACAGGCTGGACATTGGCCAACTTCCAGCAGGATGGAAAAATACCAGATTTATAGGATTTATAAAATATTTTGGTGAGAGTTGGTGCAATATAAAACAAAAATATCGAATAATTTTAATTAACTTTCATAAAACAAATTTCGAATAATTTTTAATTAACTTTAAAAAAGCAAATTTCGAATAATTCTTTATTAACTTTAAAAAATGATAATTTTCTTTATTTTTAAATAGAAATGTTTGTGCTAGTGACTTTGAAATTTAAACTTATTTGAAACTGAATGACACTTTACCTATTGATTCGCCTCAAACCTGTGTCTAGGAAGGGATGAAAAATGATTTTCCTGATTAATCAAATTCCTTAAAATATCAAGGCGTTAGATATCATTTTAACTATTCTAACACAATTAATTTTCTTTTGTATTTAGAACAACTTCCAGGACACTTTGTTTTGTCCGATCTTATCTATTGTCCGATCTACGAAATTGTTATTTGTTATTTCCAGCACGGAATACTAGTTATGAAAAAATTGCTGTAATTTATTTCTCAAATCCTATTTCACGATGTACAGGAATAGGGCTACAGATGTACTCATAAAGAAAGAATAGTAGATAAAATAGTAGACCAGTGGGCATAAATAAAAGATGCCAGAATAGTACATTATGATGCTAGGACGTAAAGCTAAAGATTTTGGTCGTATGTGGAGTTGCATCCACATTAAGTCCAAAATAGCTTATGTCCGTGCATCATATACTATTTTTTATTCGCCGCAAGTAAAATATTTAAAAAAAAATGTTTATTCTAAATTGAAATTACGAATTTGCATAAATTTTGAAATAAAAATATGTGGAACAAGTTACCTTTGACATAATATTTGTTATTTTTTCCAAATTATTGTATCACTATTTTTTTTTATTTAGCGTATGGTTTTTTTGAGACACATTAAAAATTAAACTTAAAATAGGTAGACTCTTCTATGAAATCTACCTAAAACAAAGCATGGATACACATTAAATGAACTTACATTCAATTTGATTGCGCGTCTTTTAGTAAAAAAGTAAAAAGTAAAATATTTGAACATTGGGCAGTACATTTGAATATTAGATGTTTACATCGAGCGAGTCTATCCATGCTACTACATCGGGAGTTGCCAAATGGATGTCTTAGATGTCGCCACAGTTGCAATGTGTTTTATGGTTTATTGTGGATCGCCGCAGTCACACTCAGGGGACTCTGAAATGCCCCACAGGTAGAAAGAATCAGCACAACGTCCATGATTCGTTCTTATTCGGTTTAGTGTAGTCCAGGTATGACGTGGCAGATCGAAACCAGGTTGGGTAGAAGTCGGGTTAGTAATAGAAAGGCCAGTTGTATTTATGATGCCAGGAGGTGTCCCAGACATCCAAGATATTAAAATTAGTTGCCAGCAGGTTGCTGGCAGTTTTATGTGCAGGCTTTCTTGACTTCAATCGACAACGAGTGTGGTCACCGTTATCTTCGTGCAAGGGTAACGTGATGTTGTTGGTTACCTTTTTATGTTCACGCATGAGAGCATGCGAGCGTCTGAGTGCAGGTGGAGCGATATTGCTTAACACAGGGCCAAGGTTAAGGGGTGGTTCTGATAGTACTACTTATAGTACGCATCGTGGCATGCAGCTGGCAGTCAACTTTTTGTGTATGTGTGCTAGTGAGTATGTGTGCTATCACTATGACAACATAGTGGAGGGTGGGGTTCTATGGAACGAAAAGAAAGCAACTGTTCAATTCATTCGTAAGATTCCAGGGAAAAAATCTTAATATTAGAATATTCGAGCAATTCTTCTAGAAGACAGAAACTTTAAAATTTCAATGGGGGGGTTTAAACCCGAATAAACCCGTATATCGCTACGCCTGATTTTGGTAATCTGACGATTAATGTTTACATTCGAAACATGTTATAATAAATATATACCAAAAAAGTTTGTTCCGTTGATTATAATTACAATAATTTATTTATATAAATTATTGATTTTATTTAAAAATGTATTAGTCATTCATCCAGATTTTTCTGCTTCGGCTATTTTAAGTCGAGTTGCCGTAAAGATTTTAAAATCGTAATTTGCCGAATGACAAAGAAAATGAATAAGTGATACTGAGCAAAAAGTGGGAATCGCTGCGAAAATTTAAATGTTTGCTTAAATAACTTTAATAAACTTAACTTAACTTTAATAAAATCGTAAAATTGCCGAATTGGAAAATTCTTTTAGTAAAAATGCCGAATTTGCCGAATGGGAAAATTCTTGGGAGGGTATCACAACCCCCAAAACCCCCCTCGGCTTCAGGTCTGACAGAAAGAGGGAAGGAGGGGGTTCTGAGGAACGAAAAGAAAGCAACTGTTCAATTCATTCGTAAGATACCAGGGAAAAAATCTTAATATTAGAATATTAGAGCAATTCTTATAGATTACAGAAATTTTAAAATTTCAATGGGGGGGGGGGGTTGAACCCGAACAAACCCGTATGTCGCTACGCCACTGGGTGTCACAACCCCCAAAACTCTCCCTTGGCGTCAGGCCTGACAGGAAGAGAGAAGGGGGGGGGGGGTTCTGAGGAACGAAAAGAAAGCAACTGTTCAATTCATTCGTAAGATACCAAGGAAAAAATCTTAATATTAGAATATTTGAGCAATTCTTCTAGATTATAGAAACTTTAAAATTTCAATGGGGGGGGGGTTTGAACCCCAACAAACCCCTATGTCGCTACGCCACTGCATTGAAACGATAAACGTATATAAAAGAAATAGTTTTACAGAATATCATTCAATTTGTATTTGTATACCAACCGGTTACATTGAATAAATGTTTATTTAATGTATAGTGATAATATTTTTCAATATAACAAGAAGGTGACGTTCATAAATATATAAGTGTATATAATAGCAATGATTATTTGTTGTTAGTATATGATTTTTTGATTATGCATTTATAAATGTAAGTTGGAGTCCGCACCGATAAATCCAATCATTGAATCGTGTTATAGCACCGAAAATTATTAGACCGAAAGTTCATACCACCGAATTCCATATCATCGAATGGTTTATATACCATTTATAAATCATTAGATCGAAATATCATCCCCGAAAATTCATTTTTTCGAAAAGTTATTGCTTCGACGAAACATCATATCACCAAAAATCATATAATCGAAAATATAAATCATAAAATCGAATCATCATTTGATCAAAATTCGTTAAATAAAATAAGAAATATGCTTTTTTATCATAACATCGAAAATTTTTTTTTTTTTTTTTTTTTTTATTAATTAATTAGACATGTTTAGCACACTAAATATGAAATATTCATTATTTAGACTCTTTGAATATCCGAAGATACCATGTCAACTATAAAGGAATGGAAGGAATGGGGATATAGGGATAACTATACTAATTTTTTTAAATGATAATGGACATTTTCTTTAAATGCCTGAGGAGAAAATTCATCGGGAAATACAGAGGAGGGCAATGAGTTCCATAATTTGGCCACTCTATTGAAATAGTCGTTTTGGAAGGACACAGTTCTACAACGAGGTATTTGTACAACAAATGGATGGGATAACTCGGCAGCTCTTGTTTGTCGATTATACTCTAAATAAATATTCGATATAATGCATAATTCTATCGAAAAATCATTCAATCGAAAAATAGGGTTTGTATATCCTACTCAGTGCTAAGAATACTGTAAATTTAAATAAGGTAAAAACATTATGCTGCAAATATTAAGGTTTTCGTCGAAAAACGCTAAAAATGTGGTAAGGCATGATTTTCGAATGATACGCTACCATCCGGAAAATTGACAAACTATTTTGTTTTTTGTCAAATTTACAGGTATCAATTGTACGTAAATCTTTAGATGAATTTTAAGCAAAGTATCTGTACCGTGCTGCCTATTTTTTTAACGACAAATTTGTTTTAAAAGTGATCATTTGAACGATTTGTTCCGGTTTATAATTACTTCGGTCTAAAAGACCTAAGTATTTTACATTCATGAGCTAAAAGTGAAATTCTTACCCCCACTTTTTTTAGTGTTTCTCGACGTTTTAGGGCGGGATGGTCGGGATTGGTATGTGAGATCAAAAACTTGATTATTGCATTATAAGTTTGTCAAAAAATGTTGTCAAGTGTGTCAAAAGAAAGATTTTTATTTATTTTTTTGGAAAAAATAAAATTAATTAATTGTATGACATGAAATTTTATTATTATGATTGAGAATTATGGCATTATAAGTTTGTCAAAAAAATGTTGTCAAGTGTGTCAAAAGAAAGATTTTTATTTATTTTTTTACCCAATTTTTTGGAAAAAAATAAAATTAATTATTTAATTGACATGTAATTTTATTATTATTATTGAGAATTATGGCATTATAAGTTTGTCAAAACAATGTTGTCACGTGTGTCAAAAGAAAGATTTTTATTTATTTTTTTACCCAATTTTTTGGAAAAAAATAAAATTAATTATTTATACGACATGAAATTTCATTATTATTATTGAGAATTATAAGTTTGTCAAAAAAATAATGTCAAGTGTGTCAAAAGAATGATTTTCATTTATTTTTTTAGGAAAAAATAAAATTAGTTATTTGCATGAAATGAAATGTATAATGAACATGAAATTATTATTATTGAGGATTTTATTGCATAAGTTAAAACTATTGTCAAATATGTCAAAAAAATGATTTCATTTATTTTTTTAGATAATTTTTTGGAAAAAAAAAATTGTTTACATAAAGATAATTGAACATGGAAATTTTTGAATTTGTTATAGTTTTTGAAATATTTTTGGAATTTTGAAAAAGTTTCAATTTTTGATTTTGTAAGAATTTTTGGAATATTTTTAGAATTTCGAAAAATTTTAAATGTTTGATTTTATTATAATTTTTATAATTTTGGAAAAAATTTCAATTTTTGATTTTGTTATAATTTTTTTTTGCAATATTTTTAGAATTTAGGATTAAGTTTAACATTTTGAATTTTTAAGAATTTTTGGAATATTATTAGAATTTAGAAAAAGTTTAAATATTTGATTTTATTCTAATTTTTGGAATATTTTTGGAATTTTGAACAAAAAATAGAATTTTTGAATTATATATATATCTTTAGAATTTTGAAAAAAGTTTCAATTTTTGATTTTGTAAGAATTTTTGAAATTTGTTTAGAATTTTTAAAAATTTTAAATTTTTGATTTTATTATAATTTTTATAATTATCGAAAAAGTTTCAATTTTTGATATTGTTATAAGTTTTGCAATATTTTTAGAATTTTGGAAAAAGTTTGGATTTTTGAATTTTTAAGAATTTTTGGAATATTATTAGAATTTAGAAAAAGTTTGAATTTTTGATTTTATTCTAATTTTTGGAACATTTTTAGAATTTTGAAAAACAACATATAATTTTATATATATTTTTAGAATTTTGAAAAATGTTTCAATTTTTGATTTTGTAAGAATTTTTGGCATATTTTTAGAATTTTGAAAAATTTTAAATTTTTGATTTTATTGTAATTTTTATAATTTTGGAAAAGGTTACAATTTTTGTTTTTATTATAAGTTTTGCAATATGTTTAGAATTTTTGAAAAAAGTTTTAATCTTTGATTTTGTAATAATTTTAGAAATATTTTTAGAATTTTGTTTGATAAAAGTTTGAATTTTGGATTTTATTTAATTTTTACAATATTTTTGCAATTTTGAGAGAAATATGAATTTATGATTTTGAAATATTTTCTCGAAACGCTAAATGAAGAGGTTTTTGAGTAGTTTGCTGATTGTATAATCTTTTCTCTAAATTATGTTAATATATGATCTGTTATAATTTTCCGACAACGTTTTGATGTTTCGTGTTGGTTTTGTAATACATATCTAAACAGAGATAAAAAATACATGTACTTTAACAAAAAGTTATGTTTGATATATGTGGAAGTCCTAATCTCTTACACGCCTTCCAACATTATTTCTCAATAACCATACACCAAAAGTACGTTTTAAAAGTATTTATTCTCTTCCATTTAATTATATCAGCTTTATTTGTATGTTTTTTCGATAATAATAGTATGTATTATTGTATTGTTTTCTAACCTATAGCCTAATGAACTTAACCTATTGTCTAATGAAAATTTTATTCAATTGGTATGATTCCAATTGGTCAAATTGTTTTGATTTCATTAAAATTATTTTCAAATTATAATCACAATTGCTTTGATTTGTTTTGTTCAAAAATCAAATTTTAATTTAAATTCTCTTATTTCGTTTAGTTGAACTTGATTGATTGTATGAGAAGGCCGTATTTTATCATCAGGGTTTTTTTATTAAGAAATTTGATTCATCAATTAAAACAATAAAGATTTATTGTTTTAATTGAAGAAAATGTTTTTATTTTTTATAATACACAATTCTTTTTTATAATAAAATCTTTGTCAGAGAATAAAGTATTGTAATCGATTCGTGAATAATGAATTTTATTCTCTCGCAAATTAAAATTCTCGCTCGTGCCTCGCTCAAATTTTAAACTTTTGCTTGAGAATAAACTACTTCATTATTCACTCATTGATTAAACTACTATTATTATACAGTAGGAACTAAACAATATGAATATAAATTAAAACAAATAGTAACACATGATTAAATATTAAATAACCTTGTTCTATTACACACACAACACTTCACAATGAATTTGAATATAACAACAATTTGATCCGTCGCGTATAGCGCTTGCACGTTCTATACCAATCTAGATGATCTAGACGATTTTATTATTGCAAAAAGAACGAAAACACTTAAAGTCGGTCTTATAAATGCGACCAGACTACTACCACTGCACTTCATCTGTATGCCAGAATTTAATGTTCTACATATTAGTGCAGTGGATTCGATTCGATTTATTTTGAATTGTAAGATTCAATAAATGTCAGATTCTTCGTTCGACAAAGGTAATAATTTTAGTAAAAGTTTCATAGCTTTATTTTTGTATTTCTTTTTAGGTTTCTTGATGTAGGAATCTGGAAATTCGTACATGACTCCCCCTTCAATAAAACCTTCCGTTTAGAATTGTTTTCAGATACATGAGAAATATGGAAATAAAAGTATAGCACAATGGTGTTTTTGAATATGATAATTGGATTGGATATTAAAGTCGAAATCTAACCGATTTCTTAACAATTGGTTTATTATTAGTTACTGAATCCTGCGCTAGATATGCTGGTTTTAATCGATCGATCGCTACCGTTTCCGATTTTCCTTTGATTTCAATTACGAATTGCTTCCGAAGTCGACGAATGACTTTGTAAGGTCCCTCATATGGTTTAGTTAATCCCGTTTTAACTCTATCAACTCTCAAAAATACGTAATCGCAGTTTTCCAAGGAAGAAGGAACAAAAACATTTGGTCGAACGTCGTTCCTGGTTTCTTTTGGTCGAATATTGCAAAAGAAATTTTGCAGCATTTTGACAAATTCCTGTTGTGGTATTTCTTTATCGAAACAATTTGTGAAAAGTTCACTCCAAATCTAGATACGTATTCTGAGATGAATGTTTTAGCTATTGTTGATGTGTGTGTATATCTCAGAGGATACGCTTCCGGCCATCTTGTGAATCTATCAACGATAGTTAACAGGTACGTGAAACCTTCGGATAGGGGTAGAGGACCGACTATGTCCATGTGGACATGTTCGAATCTTCGGTTTGGTACTTCGAATTTTCCATACTCCGATTTCGTGTGTCTTTGAACCTTCGATTTCTGGCATGCTACGCACTCTTTCGCCCATAGGTTAATATCTTTGTTTATATTGGGCCAAAAATATTTTAAGGTAATCAACTTTCGAGTGGCTCTAATCCCGGGATGCGAAATATCGTGTAAAGATTGGAATACAGATTTCCGAAGTGAAGAGGGTACGTAAGGTCGACTTTTACCCGTTGAAACTTCACACCACAATTTTGAACTTGTTGCTGGTATATCCAACAGTTTCAGTTCGTCATCGGTTGTTTGAGCCTTATAAAGTTGCTCCAATGTGAAACTGGTTTTATCGGTGGCTGCTGATTCGTCACTATCCATTCTTGATAATGTGTCGGCCACGACGTTGTCACTCCCTTTGATATGCCTAATATCTGTAGTGAATTGCGAAACGTAGTCCAAATGTCGAGATTGCCTGGGACTGCGCTCGGTTTTTGAGGAAATAGCATTCACGAGAGGCTTGTGATCAGTAAATATGGTGAAGCTTCTACCTTCCACGAAATGCCTAAAATGTTTATTAGCTAAATATATAGCTAATAATTCGCGATCGAATGCAGCGTATTTTATTTCGGCATCCGACATTTTTTTGGAAAAGAAACTGAGTGGTTCCCAGTTTCCGCCTTTAAGTCTTTGTTGTAGAACAGCTCCGACTGCAACGCTAGATGCATCTGCTGTAATACTGAGTTCGGCAATTTCAGCTGAATGTGCCAACATTGTTGCGTTCGCCAAACAAGATTTAGCTTTCTCAAACATCTCTTGGCATGGTTGTGGCCAGCAAAAATCCTTCGACTTACCTTTTTTTGGCAACTCTGCGATATGTTTATGAATCGGGGCCAGATATTCGGCGAGATGAGGTGCGAATCGGTGGTAGTAATTAACCATGCCAAGAAACCTTTGAGTCTGCCGAATGCTATTTAGTGTCGGGAACTGTTCTATAACTTGAACTCTGTCGCGGGATGGTAATATGCCATTTTCAGACACTTCGTGGCTCAAGAAATCTAGTTTAGCTACACCAAATCTACATTTTTGGGGGTTAATCGTTAGCCCGTACTCCGACAATCTCTCGAAAATTATGCGAAGATGAGCTCTATGTTCTTCTGCATTTCTACTGAAAATTAAAAGGTCATCAATATAAATGAACACAAAGTCTAACCCGTTAAACACTTGGTGCATGAATCGTTGAAAAGACCGTGCGGCATTTCTCAATCCAAAGAGCATTCTTACGAATTCGTATAAACCAAATGGAGTTATTATCGCCGTCTTCGGTATATCTTCCTCTGCAATAGGTATATGATGGTATGCTCGTACCAGGTCAATCTTTAAAAAAATCGTGGAACCGTACAAATGGCATGAAAAATTTTGAATATGCGGTATTGGGTATCGATCCGGAATTGTTATAAAATTCAACCGTCGATAATCTCCACATGGTCTCCAGTCATTTTCGTTTTTCTTTGCTACCATATGCAGTGGAGAGGAAACTTGGGACGATGACGGTCGACAAATACCTAAGCTGACCATATCGTCGAATGACTGTTTAGCAAGCTTATGCTTGTTTGGATCGAGACGCCTAGGTCTGGAAAATGGTAACCTACCAGTTGTTGTAATGTAGTGTTGTACGTTATGTGAAACTGGCAAATCGTACCGTGGGTTTTGTGTTATATTAGGAAAATCCCGTAAAATAGATGTGAATTCGTTTTCTTCCAGAATATTAACTTTAATGGTTGGGACGTTGGTTCGGAAATAAACTGCGTTTACTGCTATTGAAGTTTCTCGATCGATAAGCTGTCTCTTCCCAAGGTCCACCATTAAGCCAAATTTCGATAGAAAATCTGCACCGATGATAGGACGTGAGACTGTTGCAATTGTAAATACATGTGTAAATTCCCGACGAAGTCCTATATTTACCTTAAGTAGTTTTGTTCCAAAGGTTGTTATGTGCGATCCATTTGCAGCTGAAAGTGTATTGTTATTATCCGGTTTAGCATAACTATAATGAGATTTAGGAATTACCGAAATGTCGGCACCCGTATCAATTAAAAACTGGAGTTTGTTCAGCGAATCGTAAATAAATAAGCGGCGAGAATTTGCGAAACTACTGACTACCGCTCGGTCAGTACACCCTTCTAGTTTTTTTGAGCATTATTATTCTTCTCACCTTTATAAGTGCAGGGTTCGCGACATTGGCGAGCTTTATCACCGAAATTGTAATGGTACCAACAGTACGGCATGTCATCTCGAGACTGACTTCGTCCTCGACTTCTAAAACGAACGCTATTTGACCGAGAACGTGAGCGAGAACGGTTTTGTAATGCTAAAGACTTAACCTCATTAATTTCCATCTCTAAAGTTGTGAACCGTTTTGTCATTTCTGCTAACGCTGTACACAGTTCAGACATTGGACCATTGTTCGAGGTACTTGCGGTTGAAATCGAATTAAGGGAACGGAAACCCGAAATATGAAGAGGGTTTGAAGCTTCCCAAATTTTATCGGCTATTGATACTAGCTCTGACGTATCGTTTTTCACTGTGGCCACGAGTGCTACATTTATGTTTGTCGGTAGACGTCGCATCCATAATTTCATTAAAAGTTCTTGAGAAAAGGCGTTGGATGGGCCCGCTAAAACTTCAAGAGAACGATAAAATTCCGAAGGTTTACGGTCGCCCATCTCCGTATTCGACAAAAGTGTTTCAATCCGTCTTTCCTCGCTCAATGAATGCCTTTCGATTAACGTTTTCTTGAGAGTTTGATAAAGATTTTGTTTGGGGGGGATTCTGAATAACATCGAGAACCGACATGATGACTTCTTGTGGTAAAGCAGCTACGACATGATCAAATTTTGTTCGATCTATTCCAATATTTCGCAAGCTAAATTGAGATTCAGCTTGAATAAACCAAGCAGCTGGGCAGTTTGTCCAAAACGTTGGTAGTTTCACGGTTATCGCGGCTACGGAAGAATCATCGTTTTTCGAAACCTTACATTTATCGACCGAACCTTCTCCACCTTCGTCAAGCATTTTGTTCTATTGATATAATACGAAATTTAACAACACTTGTTTTATAATAGTTTTTATTTAACAAACGCGCCTAAACAAGCTTACCGTATTTTCCGAAACAAACGGCGGATCAAATTGCTTTACAAGCACAAAACTGATGGTACGTATGCACAATCAGTGCTAAATTAAATGAATTACACAGTAATTTAATTACACAACAATTTTACACAATAATTTTAGCATGCTATGAGCAAACGTCTTCTGATAATATTCTTCCGAATGTCCTATTTGACCTTCAACAGACGCTTTGGTTTACTGTTCATCAAAAACGGTCTTGACCTGAATAACCGTATGTACTGGTTGAAAAATTTTTTTACGATGTTTGAAATTCTCGATATCTTGATAAACCACAAAGTTTTCTCGAACAAATTGAAACTATTTAATAATCTTACTTGCTTAACGTGTGTAATAGCTCCAAGTTCCCTTTTCGTTGCAAATGTTGGTGGTATTTTCTGGTTATTATTTTCTCGACTCCTATCGGCGTCACCACTGTGGAAGTCCTAATCTCTTACACGCCTTCTAACATTAACTCTCAATAACCATACACCAAAAGTACGTTTTAAAAGTATTTATTATACAGTAGGAACTAAACAATATGAATATAAATTAAAACAAATAGTAACACATGATTAAATATTAAATAACCTTGTTCTATTACACATACAACACTTCACAATGAATTTGAATATAACAACAATTTGATCCGTCGCGCACGTTCTATACCAATCTAGATGATCTAGATTCTAGACGATTTTATTATTGCAAAAAGAACGAAAACACTTAACGTCGGTCTTATAAATGTGACCAGACTACTACCACTGCACTCCATCTGTATGCCGGCATTTAATGTTCTACATATTAGTGCAGTGGATTCGATTCGATTTATTTTGAATTGTCAGATTCAATAAATGTCAGATTCTTCGTTCGACAGAGGTAATAATTTTAGTAAAAGTTTCATAGCTTGATTTTTGTATTTCTTTTTAGGTTTCTTGATGTAGGAATCTGGAAATTCCTACATATACATCGCTGCCCAAAACTAAAAACCATGTCCTCATAAAAGTTTTTTGCCGAAAACTATATCAAAATCCTCAACCCAGACCTAAGTCTTGATATCTCAGAGCTTGAGATTTCCGCCCCTCCATATTTTCTCAAATAAGTTCTGCAAATAAATGTACGTCACGTGAATCCAGCATGTTCTTATAGCGTGCTTACACCTTAAAATATCTTTACAATACATTACGGCTACCAGATTTGGCTTGTGAAACCCCCGTTCTCATCCACCATATAAAAAAATTTCCAAAGCGTTTTATTTTAATTCAGTATATATATTATATACATATATAAATGGACGGTGGCTGTGCAAAAGGTAACATGTTCCTTTTTTGATTAATTATTTCCAATTTAATCAAATTTTATGTTAATAATAAAAAATTGTTTGTTTGGTATATAGCAGAGGTGGCCAAGCTGCACTACACGTGGAGCCGCAGTACAATAATCTCTCGTTACGAGAGCCAACATAAAAAATAAAAAATTTCAAAGTATCAGTTGTTTGGAAATATTTATTTTATTGAAAACCAAATATGTACTCATGGTTAAAAATCCATACAAATACATATTTAAATTTTGTTACATGACATGCTTGCTGGTAGATGGCATGTTTGTTTGTAACTTAACCGTGCATTTTCTGAAATCTGGTTCATAGTTTGTTAGCGCAGTATGAAATAATTCCGTTAAATGCTCATTTGTAAGTTGGTTTGATTCGGTGGTTTGATTTTATAAACTTCATTGTTGAAAAAAGTGATTCACAACAATATGTTGTACCGAATATGGACAGTAATCTGGCAGCAGCTTTTTTCAAATTGGGGTACTTTGATTGAGACACTACCTAGTTTCCAAAACTCATTTGGAGATTGTGGTGCATTTGGCTTTGTGATGCATTTTAAGAATGTGATCTTCCTGTAGCTCTAGTAATTCCATTTCTCCTGAGGCACTGTCATTTAAAAGATAACAAGGAATCGATAAGCCCTCGTTAATAATGTCAATCTCGAATGGATTTACAAGTAAATTAAGAGAAATATTTAAATTATTCAAATCATTAAATCGCAAATGAAAGTCTTTCAATAATTCTGCTAATTTACTGTCGTTTCAGTCACTCAGTTTGTTAACATTAATTTTAGAGAGTATGTTCTTCAGACGAGAAAAGTGGTTGAACACTTTTGTTGTTAAATCTCGCTGAAAAAGTTGAATTTTTTTCATAAAATTCAGAATCGTTTGAATAATATCAGTAATAACTTTATCTTTTCCTTGTAATGCTAGGTTGAGGGATTTCAGATGCTCCATTATATCAGTCAAAAACATACAGTCATTAATCAATTCATCATCCTTTAATTCTAGATAGTGTTTTTCTTTTCCTTTGAGGAAATATGTTCCATTAAATCAATGAAATCACCGTTTGTTTCTTGCAATTTCCTTATGTTTTTAATTTCGTTATTATGGTCCATTATTCATTTTTTTGGTTTAGGCCTTAGGGCAATATCTTACTGTCGTAGATGTAGAAGCGTTTGAGGTAGCATATGTCGGATTTGCACGTGTATTTTAATTCTATTTAATTATGAACTTATTCATTTTTTATTTGGAATATTAAATGATACATTAAATTTAACGTCGGCAAATTGCCTAAAGATAAAATATCAAAAATATTGTTTACAAAAAAATTGCAGAAAAAGATAATCATAGAAAAACAAACGAATCCAAAAGGAAAGACTTTTGATTTTGAGAAAGATTTTTGTGCATTAATTTGAGACAAATACAGGTGATTTTATTTTTAGTCCACTAGAATATGTTAAACGTATAACCTTAAATAATAAAATTAGTTAAATTTATTTATAACAGCGGATTATAAACTTGATTCGCGAAGTAAAAAAGTATCAAACTAAAACAAAGCCGTAAAAAACTCCAACAATAGTAACTTCGACAGGACGGACCTAAATATAATAATATGATTGTATTAAATCATATTATATCAAACAGCATTATAAATTATATGTATTACTTCTAATTTTGTTACAACTTTTATAAACTATTAAATATTATTTAATTTTTTCATTTCTTTTCGAGAGCCGCATTTATTCTTTCAAAGAGCCGCATGCGGCTCGCGAGCCGCGGTTTGGCCATGTGTGGTATATAGCCTATTTAATTGATAAATATTTTAACAAACTAAAATATTTTACATAAAAACTTTAACGCGTTTCGACGCTTTTCGCATCATTTTCAAAAAGTTCAAATTTTATGTTAAACTTTTGTTTTTCCTTGTTATAAAAAAATATGCAATAATTTATTCAAGGAAAACCAAAGAATCGTTTTTTGTTTCCCTAAAAGTTGGCTGACTTTTTATCTTTTGCACAGCCAATTACTTGATACCTTCCTCAGCACATCAAGCTGCTAGTTTTTTTTAATAAATTTAACACAATAGCTTCCGTTTGGTTCGAACATATGTAAAAATTTTTTCAAACAATTTCCTTAACAGCTTCGACGTGCAATTCATGGACCTATAAAACTATGATTGTGTTGCACGGTATGAAAGGGAAATGCTGCTTACAGCTTACGCCAAAGGTGTTTCATTTTCTTTGCTACCAAATTTAGTTCTGGTAAAGAAAGTATTCAAATTTGCATCAATTAGCTGCATTTTTCGAAAAAAAAAATCTTTTATGGAATGTGGGACAAAATGTGGTACATACAACTGGTACATACAATCGTACCACATGATTCACTAGAATGGTTCTCTACCACACAATGTGGTACGTATGGTCACCGTACAATAAATGTAGGGTATGCCTTTTTCCAGTTTATCCCGATTTTTCGACAAAAGTTGTAACATCAGTAATAAAACAGCTTAATAAAACAATCTAATATTTTTGCGCTAAAAGATACAGAAACAAAACTGTGTCATAAAATGCGTCATCATTCGTAATTATTTAAAGATCTTGCCCATATAATAAAAACCTTTTATGAGCAAGAACGATTGAATCAGTTGTCCCCACCTTTTACAGCACAACATAATTTTTAAAAATATTATGCAAAATTTCCCTACAGAAAAAATATAATAACTAAAAAAATTTAAATTTTGCTGTTACATAAAAGTTACTTAGAGATAGTTAGGCAAATTCAATAAAATTGCTTAAATTGAAAAAATGTACATAACAATTTTTTTACAGTAGAAAACACTTATAATGTTTACAAATGTTAACGTAAAGTGTTTTAATTATTTCACAATTTAGTCTTAATTGCACTACGATTTTTAGATTAGTTTGGTGTGGGCTGTTGTACAATTGAATCAAGCAATAATCGTTCATTTGGTTGATTTATGGTTATTTATTATTTGTAATTAGGTAAGGTGCGGTCGTGAAATAATTGTAATTTCTAGCGAAATCTAGTTAGATGTTGTAATATTTTATTTTAGTGATTATATTGAAGATTATTGGTTTTAGTGAATTCTCTTCAAATGAAATGAACAAAGTTTATCTATATTCAATATATATTAGAGTGTTTTAAAAAATCGGCTATATTTTGTATACACTTTTATTAAACTAGAGATTTCACAGTTGTGTTTGGTTGAATTTCGTCATCAATTTTTCAGCAACTCTAGGAAATTATGGGATTATGTTAACTTATTCTTAATAAAACTGTAAAAAAAATATTCAATTACTTCGGTCTGAAAGACCTAAGTATTACATTCATGAGCCAAAAGTGAAATTCTTACCCCCACCTACTGATTCTAAAAAAGCAAAAAAAATAAATGTATGTCTGTCTGTCGGCTGTCATTACCTACGCTGCAGGGAAAACCGCTGGAGGAATTTCAAAAATTTTTTTTTCCAAAAATAGGTATACTCAAAGGACAAGTCCGAAAGGACGCTGTGTTCGATAACTGTACCGGAAGTGTGTCAAAAAAATCATTATGTGTGTCAAAAATAGCAAATTTTCATATTTTTGGCTTAAAAAACGTTCATTTTAAGTGATTACGAGTAGGAACATTAAATTTGGAGAAATCTTGATGGTCGGGATTAGTATGTGAGATTAAAAACTAGTTAAATGCTTTATAAGTTTGTCAAAAAAATGTTGTCAAGTGTGTCAAAAGAAAGATTTTTATTTATTTTTTTACCTAATTTATTGGAAAAAAATCAAATTGTTTGTTTGAAATGAAATTTTATTATTATTATTGAGGATTATGGCATTATAAGTTTGTCAAAAAAATGTTGTCAAGTGTGACAAAAGAAAGGTTTTTATTTATTTTTTACCCAATTTTTTTAGAAAAAAATAAAATTAATAGTTTGTATGACATGAAATTTTGTTATTATTATTGAGAATTATGGCATTACAAGTTTGTCAAAAAATAATGTCAAGTGTGTCAAAAAATGATTTCATTTATTTTTGTAGCCAATTTTTTGGAAAAAAAATGTAGCTGTTTTTATGACGTAAATGTAATTGAAAATGAAATTGGACATGGAAATTTTTGAATTTGTTTAGTTTTTGAAATATTTTTGAATTTTGAAAAAAGTTTGTATTTTTGATTTTGTAATAATTTTTTTGCAATATTTTTAAAATTTTGGAAAAAGTTTTAATTTTTGATTTTATAAGAATTTTTGGAATATTTTTAGGATTTTGAAAAATTTAAAATTTTTTATTTTATTATAATTTTTGAATTTTTGAAAAAAAGTCAATTTTTGATTTTGTAATAATTTTTGCAATATTTTTAGAATTTTGGAAAAAGTTTGAATTTTTAAGAATTTTTGGAATATTATTGGAATTTAGAAAAAGTTTAAATATTTGATTTTATTCTAATTTTTGGAATATTTTTGGAATTTTGAAAAAAGTTTGAATTTTTGTAATAATTTTGCAATGTTTTTAGAATTTTGGAAAGGTTTGAATTTTTAAGAATATTTGGAATATTATTGGAATTTAGAAAAAGTTTAAATATTTGATTTTATTCTAATTTTTGGAATAGTTTTGGAATGTTGAAAAAAGTTTGATTTTATTTAATTTTTAAAATATTTTTGGAAGAAATATGAATTTGTGATTTTGTAATATTTTCTCGAAACGCTAAATGGAGAGGTTTTTGAGCAGTTTGCTGAATGTATCATCTTTTCACTAAATTATGTTAATTTATGATCTGTTATAATTTTCCGACAACGTATTGATGTTTCGTGTTAGTTATGTAATAAATGTCTAAACAGAAATAAAACTATACTTGTACTTTAACAAAGAGTTATGTTTGATATACATCGCTGCCCAAAACTAAAAACCATGTCCTCATAAAAGTTTTTTGCAGAAAACTATATCAAAATCCTTAACCAAGACCGAAGTCTTGATATCTCAGAGCTGTGAGATTTCAGCCCCTCCATATTTTTTAAATAATTTTTTTTCCCATCTATAAAAACTTCAACATTTATTGTCAAATCCATAAGATCTGAATGCTAAAAACAGACTAAAAAGCAAAAAATAAATTTTGCATTGACACAATGTTATGTTGCAAAGAAACAAACGATATGTTCGTACAAGCGTTACGTATGTCGTTTATAATTATATTTTCTTTGAAATTGTAAGAAAAAAATGGGTGGCGCATTTAGTATAGAGAGACACTAAACGTTGGTAGTCTCTCTTGTTAGAGATTAATATTAGCATACATGTGTTCCTTTTCTATATTAAATGCGCCACCCACTTTTATTTTATGTTTTATGTGTAACAAATGGGAACGAAAAACTGTTTATCAAAAATACTAATAGTCAAAAATCAATTCCATATGCCGAGATAATGCTTTTTCAAGTATGAGTTTACAGGACTATTCTTTTTAGGTCTAGATTGTAGGTATTTCTTTTTTAGGCCCAGATTGCAAGTATCAGATCGTATATACGTCAGATGAAATCTGATCCTCTATGTTTAACTAGTTCTGCTGACATTTGATCTCCACCTGCTGATTCTTCAGTTTGTTGATGGCGACTATCTCTTCTACTGTGCATTTTGTTACCGTATGCCTGTTATATTATGAACTGAATTAAAATAAAGCACACTACAAAAAAAATTCATAAGAATTCAATAATCGCTGTTTATGAAATTCTATAATAAAATTATTATTCGTGAAAATTTAATTTTTCTCACAAATAATACGAAATATTTATAACATCTGTTTATCGTTTGATAACCTATTTATGCATACTATAAAACAGCAGTTCTAAAAGAATAATCGTATATTTTTTGTAAGTTCGTGTATTTAATTAAAGTATTTCTGAAAGTATGAACAGGATTATAAAACTTTCAACCAGAATTCATAAATTAAGTCGTGAAATTAATAAATATAATAGTTATTAACTGATAACTTTGTTCAATACTTCATAAACTCCTATTCGTAAGAATAATAATTGCGTTTATTAGCGCCAACTCATTACCAAAATTCGTAGATTTAATGTAATTTTTTATGAATATTATAATATTTACTTTACCACAATTTTAAATTGTGTGAAGTAGTGCAATCCTGTGACATACCTCAAATTTTGTTTTTACTTTTGTTTTGGACCTCTTTCTAAATAGCCAATAAAAATTTTGGTGTACGTGTGTGTGTTTTGGTTGACATTCCTGCATAGGATCTTGATGAAACCTCGGCAAATGATCCACGTTCACTTGAAAATGGAAGATCTGGATTCATTTCAAATTTGGACAAAATGGCGGGGGTCTCCCGAACACCTCGATGTTTAAATCTTCAATAACTTCTAATCCCGGCTTATGATATTATGGAAACTTGGTATATAAGGTTTTAGTATTGTTACCAATATTTCTGCACACCAACTTCCGGTTTGTCACTTCCGGTTAAAAAGTTTTTTTTTCAGGTGTTTATCGCTACTATAGCCTACAATTACCGATCGATTTTCATGAAACGTTGGTAAAAGCTTCTGAGTAACATGAAAAAGATTTTATAAGCTTTTGGAGTACGTTGGATAAAGGGTTGGAGGGTCCGCAATACAACAGGTGGTTTTTTCCACCATTTTTTCAATGTTTGTTGGGAGCATACAACATTCGTTCGTGAACAAATTTTGATGGCACCTTGGTAAAAGGTGCAAATATGTATGGCAAGTAACTGATTTGTTTTTGAGCGATAGTGAACAAAGTAGTATGGGGTCGCCCAAGCACCTGTTGTATTATCCCTAACTTCGACTTTAATGACATCTATATTATTAGATACGAAGATGTCTATATTATATAGTAATGACATCTATTATATTATATTATTATTAAAATTTATCTGATCACACTAACGATAGGATAAAATATCGATGGTCTATCCATGTTTTGTAATTATAAAAGCCATTGTTTCTGATATACAAAAACAGAGTTTGTTCGCAGAAATTATTCAGTACACTTCTTAAGTGAATAAATTTAATAATTAAATAAAATTTGTGTTTTATTAAAAATTAGTGAATAAATCGTAAATCAAATTATCACAAAATGGTGACAGCGGTGGGATTCTGAAGTTGTTTCAGTTTTCCTAAACAATTTAAAAAAAAAAAAAAATCAATTAAAGTTAAAAATATTTTTTTTATAAAAGCATGTCTAATTATTGTGTGAATATAATTTCCGTAGCGTCCATTATGGTGTAAATGACGCCATCGCCATCGAACAATAACGAAACGATATCTTTATACTTTCAATCGACCAGTCAGCCATATTAAAAAAAAAATATAATGAGCTAATATCCATAAAATACTTTAATTAAAAGCTAACCAATATTATGGACTTCGTAGTTCTAATAATAAAAATATTAAAGCAGGCAGTAGTATCCCAACAAACATAAATTCTGTTGTACGAGAAAAAGTAAACAAAACTTTTATCGGAATTGACAAAGCGGAAGTTAGGATGCAGAACTGTTGTAAACCGTACTAAATGTGTATGTACCAAATTTCATCCAACTCGATTATCAGGTACAGAAATTATTGAGCTTCCAACATAACAGGTGCTTGGAGGACCCCCTACCACTCTGTTCACTATCGCTAAAAAAAACTAATCAGGTCTTTGCCATACATATTTGCATCTTTTTGCAAAGTGTAATCAAAATTACTTAACGAACGAATGTTGTATGCTTGCAACAAACATTGAAACAATAAACAGGTGTTTGTGAGGACCCCACCACTTATCCCAATATTGTCCAAAAACTAGTCAATTCTTTGTCAATAAAGTCTTTATCTTTTTTCAAAGTGCCATTAAAATTGATTAATGAATGAAATCTGTATGCTCCCAACAAACTTTAAAAACCAAGTGTGAAAAATTAGCAGTTGTATGGTAGATCCCCCGCCACTTTGATCAATGTGTCCCAAAAGATGATAATTATCTTCTTATTCTAATTGAAACCTTTCCATAAGTTTTATCATAATCACTTCATTATTGTAGGCTGTAGTGTGCATAAAGATACTGAAAAAACTGCCAACAATTATAAAAATTTTTTTTTTACCGGAAGTAAAAAACTGAAAGTTGGGATGCAGAATATTTGTAAATCATACTAAATGCTTTTACACAAAGTTTCATCCAATTCGATTATCAGGTACAGATGTTATTGAGCTTAAAAAAAAAAAGGTGTATGGGACACCCTCCACCACTTTGTTCACTATCGCTCAAAAACTAATCAGTTCTTTGCCATACATGTTTGCATTTTTTTCCAAAGTGTCATCAAAATTGGTTCACGAACGAATGCTGTGTGCTCCCAACAAACATTGAAAAAATGATGACACAGTAAATAGGTGTTCGGGAGACCCCGTACCACTTATCCCAATATTGTCCAAAAACTAATCAGTTCCTTGTCATTTAAGTTTCCATCTTTTTCCAAAGTGTCATTAGAATTGATTAATGAATGAAGTCTGTATGCTCCCAACAAACTTTAAAAACAAAGTGTGAAAAGTCAGCAGTTGTATGGTAGACCCCCCGCCACTTTGATCAATGTGTCCCAAAAGATGATAATTATCTTTTAACACTAATTGGAACCCTATTCCATAAGTTTCATCATAATCACTTCATTATTGTAGGCTGTAGTGTGCATAAAGACACTGAAAAAACTTAAAAAAAGTACAAAACATTTTTTTTTTACCGGAAGTGAAAAACCGGAAATTGGGATGCAGAACTATTTTAAAGCGTACTACATACTCATGTACCAAGTTTCATCCAATTCGTTTATCAGGTACAGAAGTTATAGAGCTTTCAAAAAAACAGGTGCTCCAGGGACCCCCCACCACTTTGTTCACTATCGCTCAAAACAAATCAGTTCTTTGTCATACATGTTTGCGTCTTTTTCCAAAGTGTCATCAAAATTCATTCACGAATGAATGTTTTATGCTCCCAACAAACATAAAAACTTTGTGGAAAAAACCACCTGTTGTATGGTGGACCCCCCAACCCTTTATCCAATGTGCTCCAAAAGCTGATAAAATCTTTCTCATGTTATTTAAAAGCTTTTCGCAACGTTTCATGAAAATCGATCGGTAATTGTAGGCTACAGTAGGGATAAACAACTGAAAAAAAAACTTTTTAACCGGAAGTGACAAATCGGAAGTTGGTATGCAGAAATATTGGAAACAGTACTAAAACCTTATATACTAAGTTTCAATAAGATTATAGCCCGGGATCAGAAGTTATTCAAGATTTAAACTTAGAGGTGTTCGGGAGACCCCCCGCCATTTTGTCCAAATTTGAAATGAATCCAGATCTTCCATTTTCAAGTGAACCTGTATCATTTGTCAAAGTTTCATCAAGATCCTATGCAGAAAACTCACCCACCCACACACAGACGTACACCAAATTTTTTTTTGGCTATTTAGATAGAGGATGGTCCAAAACAAAAGAAAAAATAAAATTTGGGGTATGTAAGATTTTTTTTTTTCACGATAGATTGCATTACTTCACACAATTTAAAATTGTGGTGAAGTAAAAAACAAAAATGCATAGATACATTGAATGTTCAATTGATTGTGAACCTAAAGTCAATAACGAACTAAAGTTATGTTAATAATTAATTTACATTATTCATTCAGTGATTTTAAACAGTTTAGTTTACAAAACTTGTAATATGGTTCAGTGCTGAAAATTATAAACAATATAAGAACGAACAAGTTCACCTGTAAAAACAATTTTATCTAAAATCATCAAACTTTAATGATTTTTATTAAGTGCACAAAATAATATCAAAAAAACATTATAACCATTTAAATAAGACAAAATAGTACATTATTTAATTAGGAACTAAAGTGATACTTTTTGTGTTGAGTCTATAGTTTGACGGCCGACCGCAGGGAGGCCGACAATTATAGACGAAACACAAAAAGTCACTTTAACTCCGAATTAAATACACTATTTTTTCGGCAAACGTTTAAATTTTTTATAAATATGAAATTAACCAAACTTTTCATAAATATGAATCAAACTTTTTATAAATATGAATTTGTATCGTCATAATTACTGCCAAAAAAGAAAAAAAAACATTTAAATTTGTATGAATAAAATTTTTTTATCAAAGCAGCCTTTTCAAAATTTTATAATATATGAATCAACTTATTTTTTGTTGTCATGGTTATACAATATGTTTGAAAAAATAACAAACTAACAAATAACAAATGCTACTTTACAGCCTCCGTAATATAAAATAAAAATGGCGTTACTTTTGCTGTCAGGCTAAAAAGTAAGACTTTAGCTAACTCCCTAGTGGCAGTAAAGTAAAACTTTACAGCCGTTTGCCGAAAAACATATTTAAAACCAGTTGTAATTGCATAATAAAAGTGGTGTTGCATAATAAAAGTTAAAATATATGAATAATAAATGCATATGGCTATACAACCAAAATCCTCATAACGCATATATCAAAATTGAATGAACTCTAATGGATCAGTTTTCATGAAGAAATCATTTACATTTAAGAATAACTTTTTTGGGATGGATGGAATTTCAAATATTTAAATCATCATCAGAAGAAGAAGACATCAGCAAATTTTGTCGGTATTAATTATTTATTTTATTATAACTAATTTCTTTTGAATTTTCTGTGTGTTGTATAATACCTTGATCAAATTAATTTTATATTGCATTATGTGTCACATATAATCTGTTTCATTAATTTATATCTGACATAGAATTAAATTCAAATGTTCTTGAGCTTAGAACGCGTCACATCTCAAAATTTAAGCGTAAATCAATCTCAAACTCTTTATGCAAAATTGAGGTCTTTGTGGATCATTTAAATAAATCTTTCGAAAAAAAGCATAACAACAAAATGACCTTAAGCTTAAATTCCGATTTCGCATTAAAAATTATTCCTGATTTTAATGGGGATAGTTCAGATCTTCATAAATTTATTTCGTGTTGCGATATTGTCGCCGACTCTCTAAAGGATACAGAAATTAAAAAATTTATTAATTTGTTAAAATCAAAGCTTGGTGGTGTTGCTTATGACGTTGTGAAATATACATCTTTTGATTCATGGGACGATTTGAAAGCGGAACTGTTATTACAGTTTGGTGAGTGTCGTTCCATCTCACAAATACAATTAGAACTAGTTAAAACAAAACAACTAAAAAATGAAAATGTTCGTACATATGCTAACCGTATTCAAAAGATTTTAACTGAATTAAATGACGCATGTATCAAAAGTGAAGGAACTGGTGCTTTGAAAATAATTCAAAGTTTAAATTCAAAGACTGCCTTGCGATCTTTCACCGATTACATGAGTGATGCTATTTCAAAAGCGTGTGAAGAAGAACTTACTATTGAAATTTCTCGATCATCCTCATTGCCTTCACACATCAAAAATTCTTTTCGAAATCAATCGCCGAGATGTCATAATTGTAATAAACTTGGACATACTACTGGAAGTTGTTTTTTTAAAAGAAATTCCTACAATAATAATTATCTAACTACTAATCATAGAAATTCTTACAGCAATCCAACTTCAAGTCACATTAAAAACGACAATTCTACTTTTGCTGTAAATTCACAATTTAAACCTGAGCAAACCAGAACAAATCTTGTTTGTGCATATTGTAAAATTTTTGGTCATCATATAATAAATTGCAGGAAGAAAAAATACAATGATTCAAAGAGAGGTGATGACATAAATAACTCGGGAAACTTACAGAGACTCGAACAGCCAAATCCGAACACAACTCTTCGAGTCAAAGACATGTCATAGAGTGTTCAAGTCCAACGATTCTTTTGCATTCAAATTCTTCTTCAAATTCAATAATAAATGAAAAAAAATCAGAAATTGTAAATTCAAATTCCTTTTCTTCTAACCCAAACTCAGAATGCCAATCCTTAAATACTAAATCTTCTTCTGAGCTTGTTTTGGGGAACTTACCTTCTAATAAAATTTTTGAAAATCCTAATTCATTTGTTAACTCTTATTATAATACTCAATTCATTGATCTAAGTTTAGATATTTCAAAGTCAGCCTCAAACTCCTTCTTAGTTGACACTGGTGCTGATATTAGCATTATGAAAAAAGAATGCATTGATGGTGAAACAATTTGTTTTCCAAATCAGAAGTGTAGTATCAAGGGAATTACGCATGAGCAATTAGATACCCTGGCACTTTGCAATTCGAATATATTATTGGGAAAAAATATCTCAATTTCCCAACAATTTCATTTAGTTTCTGATGCCTTCCCAATTCTTTCTAATGGTATTTTAGGGAATGACTTACTGATGTCAAATAAATGCAAAATTGATTATAGTAATAACTCTATTGAAATTTTTCCTACTAATTCAGAATCATGTCAAATTATTTTTCAAACCGTATAAAATAAAAATTCTTCCTCGGTCTGAAAAAATTATCAAAATAAATACAAAAGCAACCCTTACTGAAAGTACTAATTATTTATGCAAATCTTATGAACTTTAACCAGGTCTTTTTATTGCAAATTCCATTATACAGCCGGAAAATAATTTTGTTGTAATTAGTGTTGTTAACACAACCGATAATCTAATTGAGTTGCAGGATTTCAAATTAAGGACAGATCAACTTACTGAATACAATCTTTTCCCCATAAATTCTTGGTCCAATAAAATTGAAGGTAGGTTACAAACCTTAGAAAAGGAAATTCACATCGACGGTTTAAATTTCGAAGAAAAAAGTGCAATCCTTAAATTATGTCGTCAATACAATGACATCTTTCATTTAGAAGGAGATGTATTAACCGTTACTGAGTGTGTTATGCATAATATTCCGCTACAACCAAATTCTGTGCCAATTTATCAGAAACCATACCGCCTACCGGAATCAATAAAATTAGAAATAAATAATCAAATTAAAGACATGTTGGACAAAAATATAATTGAAAGCAGTAAAAGTCCGTGGAATTTTCCCTTGCTTGCTGTGCCCAAAAAGTCGGAAGATGCCAATAAAACCTGGCGCGTTGTAGTCGATTTTCGTAAGCTGAACGAAATTACTGTGGGTGATGTTTTTCCACTCCCCAACATAACAGAAATTCTTGATCAGTTGGAAAAGGCCCAATACTTCAGCACACTAGATCTTGCAAACGGATACCATCAGGTTCTTTTAAATCCTGACGATAAACCTAAAACTGCTTTTAGTACAAATCTTGGGTATTTCCAATTCTTACGCATGCCGTTTGGACTTAAGGGGGCCCCTTCCACTTTTCAAAGGCTAATGAATAGTGTCTTATCTGGTCTCGTTGGAGTAAAATGTTTCGTCTATCTTGACGATATTGTGGTTTATGGTACTAACTTGTTAGACCATAACCACAAATTAAAGGATATATTTGAATGTCTACGCAAAAATAATTTGAAGCTTAATCCAAACAAATGCCATTTCCTACAAAAAGAAATTATTTATCTGGGACACATTATTACCCAAAATGGAATAAAACCGGATCCAAATAAAGTAAGTGCCATTAATAATTTTCCAATTCCACAAACCGAAAAATCCCTTAAATCTTCCCTTGGTCTAGTAGGATACTATCGCCGTTTTATTCATAATTTTTCGAAAATCGCACAACCTCTAACAATGCTTTTAAAGAAGGATATAAAGTTTAATTGGAATGAATTTTGCGATGAAGCGTTTACAACTCTAAAAACATGTATTACGTCTCCGCCAATATTGCAGTATCCTGAATTTTCTCGAGAATTTATCATTACGACTGACGCAAGTGATGGGTGCTGTATTATCCCAAATGCATAGTACCGGTGATCTTCCTATTGCATTTGCTAGCCGAGTTTTAAATAGAGCTGAACGCAACTACCCAACAGTCGAAAAGGAGTTGTTGGCCATCGTTTGGGCAGTTAATCATTTTCGCCCTTATGTTTATGGTCGAGAACTCAAAATTATAACGGATCACAAACCACTTATTTGGCTATGCAGTATAAAATCTCCATCTTCAAGCCTTATCAGATGGCGTATTAAGCTAGACGAATATGAATACAAAATAGTTCATAAACCGGGCAGTATCAACCGAAATGCCGATGCTTTGAGTCGAATTGAAATAGATAATAATTTTGACAATAAAATACAGGTCATGACTAGAGCTCAACAAAAATCTTTAATCAATAACTCTGATCCTAACCCAAATAGTTCATCATGTAACACGAACCATATTACTCATGATGAAACCGATGACAAGTCAGATGACAATTTCTATGATAATTCTGAAGATGATTCAGATGATGACTCCAAAAATCCAAATATTCAAATTCCTGAAATAACCGAATTAAAGTCTGAAAAAGATATCTTAAATATTCTATCTGATTTCCATAACTCACCTCTTGGTGGTCATCAGGGTATTACACGTACCTATAACCGATTAAAACAATATTATTATTTTCCAAACATGTTTAATCGCATAGAGAGCTATATTAAAGATTGTGAATATTGTCAAAAAAATAAACACAGCCGAAATACCAAATTACCAATGAAAATCACTACTACATCCTCAAAACCTTTTGAAAAATTATTTTTGGATATTGTTGGTCCTTTGACATCAAGCTATAATAATAATAAATATATTTTGACTATGCAGGACGATTTGACGAAGTATTCATTAGCAGTTCCTTTACCAAATCAAGAGGCTGAGACGGTATCGAAAGCATTTGTTGAAAATCTGGTCTGTGTTTTTGGTTCACCTCATTCAATATTAACAGACCAAGGGTCTAACTTTATGAGTGAACTTTTCACAAATGCGTGCAAATTACTGAAAATAAAATTCAACTCTACTGCTTACCACCCTCAGACTAACGGTTCCCTTGAGAGATCCCATAAAACTCTGGCAGAATTCCTCAGGAATTATTCTTCAACAGATTGTCTTGATTGGGACCAGTGGATTTCTTACGCAATGTTTGCTTATAATTCCACTCCTCACAGTTCAACTGGATTTATGCCATTCCAATTAATCTATGGATTCAAACCTCTTATTCCTAGCTCTTTACTAAAGGAACAAATTATCTACAACTATGACGATTACATTTCTGATCTTAAATTTAGACTAAGCAATTCCCTCAGATTAGCTAAAGAAAAACTTATTTTGTCTAAACAAAAAAGTAAGGAATATTACGATCGGACATCAAATTTTAGAAATTTTGAAGTCGGTGATTTAGTTGTTGTAAAGAATGAAGCAAAGAAACATAAATTATCACCAATTTGGGAAGGACCGTATAAGATTTGTGAAGTTGTTTCTGATGTAAATTCTGTAGTTCAGATTGGTCGAAATAAAAAAATGATCCACAATAACCGCCTTAAATTGTTTAATCGATCTGAAGACTTAAATCTTGATTTGTAGATGTTTCGACTTTGTCATACAAAGGTATACGGGTAACTTACTTAGTATACTTAAATATTTTAACACTTCAATTAAGTGTACTTAAATGAATGGTAACCTATTATTGACTGAGAATAAGAGAGCAGTTTTCAATATGGAAAGAGTAAAATGTAAAAGAAAATATATAATTAAATTATTACTCTATATTAAATGTTATAGTAATTTAAAATTTTAGTTTAACAATGGTTGACATCGAAGTATTTCCTTAAAAGATAATTTCTTCAAAACTATCTTTCATTTAAGGGGTAAGGTGTTGTATTATCCCTAACTTCGACTTTAATGACATCTATATTATTAGATACGAAGATGTCTATATTATATAGTAATGACATCTATTATATTATATTATTATTAAAATTTATCTGATCACACTAACGATAGGATAAAATATCGATGGTCTATACATGTTTTGTAATTATAAAAGCCATTGTTTCTGATATACAAAAACAGATTTTGTTCGCAGAAATTATTCAGTACACTTCTTAAGTGAATAAATTTAATAATTAAATAAAATTTGTGTTTTATTAAAAATTAGTGAATAAATCGTAAATCAAATTATCACACACCTGTATTTTTGAAAACTCAATAACATCTGTACCTGATAATCGAATTGGATGAAACGTGGTACATAAATATTTAGTACGGTTCACAACAGTTCTGCATCCCAACTTCCGGTAAAATTTGGTTTCACTTTTTCGGGTACTACAGAATTTATGTTTGTTGGGATACTACAGCTTTCTATAATATTGATATAATTAGAACTACGTGAAATCTATAACATCAGGTTAGCCAATAATTAAAGTTTTTTTGGATATTAGCTCACTATATATCCAGAACATTTTGTTGCCAGAACTGTGGTAAAGTTAGCCTATGCATCAGCGTCGCATTATTTTTTTTTAGTGTAGGGCAGCGCTAGTAGACTTGCACATACGGTCTATATCAGAAATCATATAAATTTTATAATCCAGTTTTCTCAAATAATCTTTAAAATTTTTTTTAAATCTTAAATCCCGACTTGCATTATGTTAGAGCACAAGTTTGAACCGAAACCTACGAACTTTACCTACCGAAAAGGCTAGGACAAGGGAGCCGGTTCAGTTCAAACAGGACATTTACTAATACGGATCCGGAGATGGTATACGTTTTATCTGAACAAAATAATTCTTCTCGAGTGCTTTTGAAAATACTGTTAAACATGAAAGCAATCCAATTTTCGGATTGAAATCGACATTAGTTTTCATATTTTACACTAAATTATGTAAAAAAAAATATATTAAAGCCAAAATCAACCTGTTTTGGAATATCTTAAGTGTAACTCTATAACTAATATTAATATAACATAATATAAAGCATGAAATGAATTTTCAAACACAAATATTTTGTCATTCATATTCCAAACATGACTTACATGAAAAACTGTTAAATAAATATTTTCCCATTTTTAAAATGATTGAATCAATCAATAACATAACGTGATAGTTTGTCTACAGCAGTTTTTTTACCCATAAGATGGCTTATGTGATTTATATATGACAACAACAAATTTGAAGGAATTTTTTTAGTTTACATTTTAATATTCTATCTTACAAGTTCATTTATATTAAAACAAAATGTATGCATTCGTTGGTATAATAACGATTTTTTATTTGTTTACCAATCCCGGTAGCATGGATGGATGGTTTTTTAATATAACAAAAAAAGTAAATTTTTGTTTTCATTGCTACGATGGTTTGTGGATAAGTAGTTGATCTATTGTGCTGCGTTATAATATTGTCGCAACGGCACATACATGCCTTTTAATACCTCCATCTTACAACCACGGTCTAAGGTGTTAATGAACACAGTTTTATAAACCATTGTGGACCGAATTCACGTGAGATTCCAGTTGATTGATTCCAGTAAATAGGAAACCAAGTTCAAAAGGACCAAAATAGAAACATGCAGTGGCCTTAACTTGATAACAGTACTCCATCAGGCCGCTAATATAAAACTTATAGAGTATTTCGTCGCTTTAATAATGAAACAACGTATTCGCAAAAGTGTAGTTTCGAGATAATTGGGTTTAAAGATTTTTCGATTTTCCGATTTTCGTAAACTCGGCAGCACTATTGAATGAATAAAGATATTGGAAAAAAAATGTTTACCAATTAATCTTGACTAATTTCCCCACAGCATATTAAAATTTCACTTTGGTACCTGCTGGCTTTTCTACCTAAAAAGAGGTGAAAAGTCAATCAGGTACCTTATACGTTATTTCATATTTCATATACGTTATTTCATTTTGCATAGAAGTACGATTAAGCCTAAAACTAATTAGTATTGAACTAACGCATAATATTCTTACAATTTTTTATTTATATGAACCGGCATATCATGTAGTAATGAATGATGCTTATACAATATTTTAGATTTACCATTTCGTGTGGCGATCGTAATGTATGTAAAGTATACGACACTGATTTTACCCAAGTTATTATTCTGTAGGAATTGAAATATCGTACATGCATTTACGCTGTTTCAATATTTAACCAAATTCAAATTTGCATGTACGTTAATTAACAATATATTAATTTTCACCCCCAGTTATAAAAAAATTGGAAAATGTTAAAATGCCACTTTATAGACATCCTTATGGGGAATGCAGCGCACCCATTATATAATAACAACGTATATATGGCATACGTTATTTCATTATTAAAGCGACGATTTGATGCAAGATTTATTAAAAAAGTTATTATTAGGATTTTCAAATATAATCGAGTTCGTCGCAAAGGTTCTTGCGAACTATTCTTTTGGAATCATTGGCCATAAAATCACGACAATTGATAAGATAATAAAAGTTTTATTACCAGAATTTACAGAATTAGTGTAACAGTAAAAATTTTTGTGAGATTGACATGATCGTAAATTTCACCGCGTTTCCTCTTTCAATTTTTTGTTTGTGATTAATTTTAGTTTGATATTTTGTTGGCCTTTGGATATTAAATGACTTCGATTTATAGGCTCTTTGTTATGAATCCAAATTTTAAATAATCTACGCTCTATCAGTTTTTATGACTGGTGAGTATAATTTTCTTGGCTACAATTATCAATTTCGACCTTCGCAATATCTAGCTAAGTGATGTGATGGCAAACTGAAAGAAAATTATTATCACCATCATTCCGAGGAGTGAAGGTTGTATAACAATAAGAGCGAGGCTTCTTTTTTCAGGCTTCGACTATTATCAAAGTCGTCGCCTTAAATAATTGTAGCCACGAGCTTTTATAAACATTGAATTAACCTAACGATAACGCCACAACTTAGGGACTTGGCTTTTCGTCTACAACATATATGTTGTAGACGAAATTTGTTAATATTAATATTGGAAATAATGGAATTTAGCTTCTTCAATACCATGTAGCTCAAAGTGTGGCCACTGAACACTACAATTGATTTATTATTTATAATTTTTTGTTGTTGTAAACTATTGATGTTTTATCGATTTATAGACATTTTTCAAACCATTAAATAATGCTGTGATACCTGTATGAACTCTACAGAAATTGAATTTATTTTATTTAATTATAATAAGACCAATGTTGGGAATAGAAAATTCAATAATACGATACTTATGACATTTGAAATGGAAAATTGTTTTCCATATATTGGCAAATTTGAGTGTATGTACATTCCGTATATCTAATTTGATTAATATTTTTGATATTCATAATTATTTTTCATAAATAATGAATATGTGTGTAAAGATAACCTTATTTTGAATTGAATTTCGTTGTAGAAAATTTAATATGATGATATCACTAGAAAACAACAAAAGTTCAAGAGCATTTGTTCATATATATACTTCAAATTTTAATTATTTGCTATTTTATGTTCTTAAAATGAAGAAAGCGTGAAAGATGTTGCTGTTGATTTTTCTTTTATTATCTTAATCTTACTATATAATGGAAAAATAAAATTGGTTTGGTGTAATGCCGTGATTTGAAAAGCCTTCGGACAGAAATATTAAAACAATTTCTTAGTATTTCTAGAGTCTAAATACGATGCATTAAACTATAGTAAAACTTACGAATATACTATTTTCATGTGCGAAGCAATTTTTACACATTTTAATTTAACTTGGGTTTTGACTGTTGTGTTGGTTCCTTTTTTGTGATCAATTTTTCAGTAACTGCCCATTATGGGAGTTGTCCCAAATTCAAAAGACACGTTTGTTCAAGCAGTCTGTACGTGTTTCTAAAAGTTTTAGAGCAAAAAACTTAATAGATCTGAAAAAATATTTAAATTTGTCTCTATTCTATAAAAGCTTCAACAATTACACCGAAATTCATATAATCTGATTGACCTGTTTCCATTGTAGGAATTTTGCTAATACTGGATATATCATTATAATCGAGAACACCATACACGTTTTTGTAATTTTTATATGATTTATTAAATTTGAAAAGAACATTAAATTTTAGATAAGTGATTTAATTACTGATTTAGCTTAAGATGTATTTACTGTGATATTAAAGTATGGTTAACTTATGTTTAGGTAAAAAAAAATTCAACAAACTGACTCAAACTGATTTTTAAGTCATCTAAATTTGTATATCATATACATTTGACTAAAAATTTTTAAAACACGCTTTTATTGAAAACGAACTAAAAACTAAAAAAAAAATTAAAAAAACATACTTTTATTGAAAACGAACTAAAAAATAATTTTTGCGTTGACACAACACGATGTTCAACAAAAGTTATGTTTAATTAAACGTTACATCTTTTATCAATAACTATTTTTGCTTTCAAACTGTAATAAGGAAATAAAGGTTTATATATTTTTTTAAACAATTTAATACAGACAACAATATTTGCTGTACAGACTAGAATATTATTTAACTAGAAGTTTTGTTATATATAAATAATTTTCCGTTACTTTTTACATAAAATAAAAGTGCATGGCGCAGTCAGCGTATTACATCACATTTCGTATTATAAATAATTTATAATACTTAATTATACTTAATTGTTTAATTAGGATTTAGCATTTAAAATTGGAACATTTTCTTCATAGGCATTTATTGCCTTCCCTTATTGAACTACGTTTATTTTTTGTAAAAAACTGTAACGGCAAATTATTACTAATTACTACTTAATCTCTACATTTAATGGCACCTGTATTAAATTATTTTAAAAAATATATAAACATTTATTTCTTTATTACAGTTTGAAATCAAATAGTTTTTAATTATTAAATGATTTAACGTTTTTAAACATAACCTTTGTTTCTTTGGAACATCGTGTTGTATCATTGCAAAATTTATTTTTGAGTTTTTAGTTCGTTTTCAATAAAAGTGTTTTTTCTAAATTTTTTTTTTTTCAGTATTTCCTACACCGAAAGAAAAAATCTTGGTTGATTCAAACATGTTGCATTGTTAATCGAAAATTAAGCGAAAATTGGGGAACTAAATACGTTTGTGATTGAATCAACCAACGCTCCGTATTTAAATTAACAATTTAACCGTTGTTGATATATTTTTTTATAAGTATCACAAACATATTTGATTTAACCATGTTTGTAGTTGAGTCAATTATGATTTAATTTTCAATTGACTACAAACGTGGTAAATTAAAAATTAGACTAAAAATAGTGATATTGAATACGTTTGTGATAGAATCAAGCAATACGCCGTATTAAATCTTTTGGTTTGGTACATCTTTGTTTTGTTTTTGCTGCTATCGATGTTTGTATGGGTTCGTTTTTTTCGTAAATATAATATTTGAAATTTTTTATATTTCGAAGTATGTATTTCGCATCAATCCCGACAAACATTTTTATGCATAAAGCAAGCGTTCGTATATTTACGTTCTAAATAGGAAATGTATGAGTGTGATTTTGTTTGTAAAGGATGCGTCCATTTTTTCGCCATTTTTTAATGATACAATTTAAAAGATTAAAATTCAGAAATCAAAAAATTTAAATATTTGAATTATGTGTAGAAAATTATACTAATTTTCCATAATTTTCTCATTATTATGAAAAATTAAATTAAAATATCGATAAATGGACATGAAACAAGACAAATAAAAAATATTAAAACAATATAATAATTTTTTTAAATCACCAAAATTAATTATAGAAAGGGCCTGTTTCATTAACGATATTTTTGTTATAACATTAACTGAAAAATTTCTTTCGCACATAATTTTATATGCAATTAATATGAAAATTATTTAAATCAAATAAACACATCTAAATTATTTCCTAAAGTAAAATGTTAAATAAAACCAGCCATGTTAAAATATATAAAAACTTTTTATTTTTCTATTCTTTTGTTTATTACTTTTCTTTATTTTGTTTATTAGTTTCTTTTCTCCTAGTTTTTTATTTTAACAAACACAATAATTTTCAAATAAAAACATGAACAAACTGAACTGAAAAATATGAACAAGAAAAATTGATCACACCGTGGTTGATTTAAATAATGAAAATTGTTGCGTTTTTTAAAATAAATTGACAATGCTACATTGGTTAAAATAACCACGTTCGTATTAGACGCAAAATCAAACAAGCTTTGTAGTTGATTCTACCAACGTTTTTTTTTCGGTGTATTTTTTTAATTTTTAGTTTAAAAAACACTGCACCTGCGATAAATTAATAGTTTAGTTAGAGGTTTTGTTTTTTTTGTATTATTAACCAAAATATCCTATACTAGTGAAAGCGAATATTTTTTTTAGAGGAAAGTTAAAATTAAATTACAAAATTTTAAAAGCAATTTATTTTAAAGTCGCAGGTCCAATATGTATAAAATTGCACCATGCTTTGTGGGTCATTATTTTCTAAACACTGTCTCTACAAAGATAATAAAATTAAAATAAGGTGACATATCAGATACCAACTTTTTTGCTAGTATTTCCACTCAAAAACAGTGGCTAAAAACAAGCTACTAATCGTGATATAAACTAGAAAACGAATCATAGAATGAAACCAAATCCGTTAGTAAAATAAATTTGTTTATAGAATCTGAATAAACAAGACAAAATAAAAATATTTAATTGCCAGTTTTGTAATTTAGCTTGTGTGTCAAAATATTTAAACAATCTTAAATGAATTGTTCCCATGATTGTAATTATTGGAGATTTTACTTAAGCCGCAATTAGACTTTTGCAGAACTCTGCAATATTTCTGCAATAGTCGTGCATAGAGTTTCTGATTTCTTGACCTTTTATGAATCTTGAGATTCAAGAATCTTGAGTTTATCAGCGATTAAGTTTCTCGAGAAATTGGGAATAATTATTTGAATTTCTCGAGAATTATTAAACATTAATTTTAACAAAAACAGTAACTCTCCGTTTACGGTCAAAATTTCCAGATACAGAAAAATCTCGTTTTCAGTGTATTTAGGTTTTATCAAAATTAGAGCGTTTTTTAGAAGTTCTGAATTGAAAGTGATCTTACCAGTAGCTTCAAATATATTCATTTCCTTGGATAGTGAGCGGTAGTTGTCATTTATTGTTGACTGCATTCTCAAACTCTCACGAATACTTCTAAATTTAATTCAACGCAACCCTTTTCTTTTAATTTTGAGTCCGATGGCTGTATAAGCTATTCACTTTCGTTGATGTCATTCGTCGATATATGTAATGCTTTCATTGTAATTAGAAGAATCAATTTCTGGATCTGGTGTTTCCCATGACTGCAACATATCTGTTGGAAAGCTTAAGATATTTCAACATTCATAAATTAACATAATTTAGTGAAAAGATTATACAATCAGCAAACTTCTCAAACACCTCTCCATTTAGCGTTTCGAGAAAATATTTCAAAATCAAAATTCATATTTCTTTCAAAATTCCAAAAATATTTTAAAAATTAAATAAAATCAAAAATTCAAACAAAATTCTAAAAATATTTCAAAAATTATTATAAAATCAAAGATTAAAACTTTTTTCAAAAACTAAAAATATTGCATAAATTATAACAAAATCAAAAATTGAAACTTTTTCCAAAATTATAAAAATTATAATAAAATCAAAAATTTAAAATTTTTCAAAATCTAAAAATATTCCAAAAATTTAAAAATTGAAACTTTTTTCAAAATTCTTAAAATATATATAAAATTCTATTTTTTGTTCAAAATTCTAAAAATATTCCAAAAATTAGAATGAAATCAAAAATTTAAACTTTTTCTAAATATTAATAACATTCCAAAAATTCTTAAAAATTCAAAAATTTAAACTTTTTCCAACATTCCAAAAATATTGCAAAAATTATAACAAGTATCAAAAATTGAAACTTTTTCCAATTGTAAAATCAACAATTTAAAATTTTTCAAAATTCTAAAAATATTACAAAAATTCTTACAAAATCAAAAATTGAAACTTATTTCAAAATTCTAAAAATATATATAAAATTTAAAAATTCTATTTTTTTTTCAAAATTCTAAAAATATTCCAAAAATTAGAATAAAATCAAATATTTAAACTTTTTCTAAATTCTAATAATATTCCAAAAATTCTAATAAAATTATAATAAAATCAAAAATTTAATATTTTTCAAAATTCTAAAAATATTCCAAAAATCCTTACAAAATCAAAAATTGAAACTTTTCCAAATTTATAAAAATATTTTAAAAACTATAACAAATTCAAAAATTTCCATGTTCAATTATATTTACGTAAACATACAGCTAAATTTTTTTTTCCAAAAAATTATCTAAAAAAATAAATGAAATCATTTTTTTGACACACTTGACAATATTTTTTTGACAAACTTATAATGCAATAAAATTCTCAATAATAATAATTTCATGTTCATTATACGTTTCATTTCATACGAATAACTAATTTTATTTTTTTCTAAACAAATGAATGAAAATCATTCTTTTGACATACTTGACATTATTTTTTTGACTAACTTATAATTCTCAATAATAATAATAAAATTTCATGTCGTACGAATAATTAATTTTATTTGTCCGAAAAATTGGGTAAAAAATAAATAAAAATCTTTCTTTTGACACACTTGACAACATTTTTTTGACAAACTTATAATGCCATAATTCTCAATAATAATAATAAAATTTCATATCAAACAAATAATTGATTTTATTTTTTTCTAAAAAATAGGGTAAAAAAATAAATAAAAATTTGTCTTTTGAAACACAAAACTCAAGATTTCTCCAAATTCAATGTTCCTACTCGTAATTACTTAAAATGAAAGTTTTTTAAGCAAAAAATATGCAAATTTCCTTGTTTTGACACACTTGACGATTTTTTTGACACACTTCCGGTACAGCTATCGACCACATCGTCCTTTCGGCTCTTCGCATTGAGTAAACCTATTTTAAAAAAATAATTTTGAGATCCCTACAGCGGTTTTCTAGATTTTGAAGGTTGTGACGGCCGGCAGACAGACATACATTTTTTTTGCTTTTTTAGAATCAGTAAGCCCTTAAACGTCGAGAAATGCCAAAAAAGTGGGGGTATGAATTTTACTTTTGGCTCATGAATGTAATACTTAGGTCTGTCCGACCGAAGTAATTATGTCCAAAACAAATACACAAAGAATAAAATCTATTAAGATCGGTTAATATTTGACTTGTGCACCTAACGAAAATACGATAATTTATTTATTATTGTAGCAAGTTGCATTCAAACTTCTAGCAGTTCTATAAAAATAAATTATGATGCAAGAGTTGTATTAAAGTTTGGAGATATGCTTTTAAATTAATTTTAATGCAATATTTGCACTATAATTCAATAATATCTTGCTTTACCTAATTCATATAGCAAAGCTTGCTTTAAAAATTGCAATTACTTTTTCAACTGTGTTTTGCTTGCTCGAAGAAATGATCCTTCATGTAACTCTATACATTTGTGGACCTAGCTATTGGCAATTACATTTTAGTTTTGTTCCTGCAAATTTTTAAAAATATCATATTATGAAATATTGGCCTATGCGGATAAGATTATATAATTGGTTATTTATCCATTCTTTAAAAAAAAATTGCATCCATCAATATCTCAGAACAAGTTAGCTACAGTGCCCTGCTCTTTCCTGTTCGTCATTGTATACCACTTGCTTAAAGCATAAAACTCAGTTCATCTGGTTGAATTAACAACATTTCTAAAGATTATCCATGTATGTATTTTAAGTAACTCCAATAAGATTTCATTATTAAATAGCCACAAATTGTTATCTTGCCGCTTCATGTTTCTGGGATGAGTTTATCGAGTTCTGCTTCAAATTTAGCTTACCTTAGACTTATTTAACTGTAGAAATAACTATATTGTATTTTGGCGTTTGCTAAACATTGTTAGCACAAGTTTTGTTTTGCTCACTTATAACTACGATGCCAATTTGTAAACGTTCAAGTTTTCTTGTAATTTGACTAGATTAATTTTTAGTAATACACTTATTATTTCCGCTTTCAAAGCATGTTCCTGATCTTGTCATTTCAACTGCCTAGAAGTTTTTAATAATGTATAAACTCTAAACCCTCACGTAGCGTGCATTTGACGTAACTTAAAATTATACGTCCTACCACAAATACTGCTTAGATTGCATAAGAATATATCCAAATCTGAACGAAACATGGCACGTATGTTTAATAAATTCTTCAACATACAACATACAACTTCAATATAAATGGTTCATCAGTTCACGCAACCATGATTGCTTTTTTTAGAAAATACCTGTTGAAAATTAAATTCCACTTCCAAATGTGTAAATAAAACACGTTTTTAACACTCGCAAACACGTTAAACTTTATTTAACTTATTTCGTTAAACAAATGAAAACGATTGTATGTATCAACAAAGAGCAAGTGCAAGTTTTCTGCGTATTTTACAAAAAAAATTTAATCAAAACAATATGACTAATACAAATTCTTTTAAAAACCACAATAATAACTTGAAATTCTTTTGCCTAATTCTTTTCTGTTGTAAGTAATTACTAATTCAGATATTCATAATTCATATTTCATTAAGCATAAGCAAAGCACTATTTCTTTTCTGTTATACGTAAGCAGATTAATATTTTTTGTTTTCGGTTTTGCATAAATTTATGATTCAATAATCAGCATAATGTTACTCAATAAATCAATTTTTGCATTGAATCGTGTGAAATTAAATTTTGGTATTGGAAACAAAATAATAACAAAAAAAAACGACGCTGTACATAATTGAATTAATTACGGTTTTTAAATTATGTAATAGATTTTTATCGTTTAATATTTATTGTCATTTATAATAGCAGTTATTGAAAAATTGATTAATTTTTATGATTCTGCCATCGAAATTTTCCTTTTATAAGACGGAAATCCGTTTTGCTTACATTTCAAAAGCGTTTAATTTTTATTTACCATTATTCGGTTGGATTAATATTGTTATGTAACAGATTTTATTTCAAAGTTTACTCAACTCTGGGTAACTTTGTAAGAAAATTGGAATAAATTAGTGGTTGTTTTTCTTATCAATTTTGTGTTAATTAAACTAATTAGAAATAATTTTATTTTTCTCTTTTCATATCACTTCTTCATCAGAAAACCTATCAAAATGACAGCAGTTTAATATTGGATTATTGAATCAACATAACCCTACAAATACAACATCAAAAATCATATTTATATATTTCAAACAAACAAAAAAGTTCAACTTTTCTTTCAATATTAAAAACTTAACCGAACCGAATAAAATGGCGACAATCATAATATAATTATAAAGTTTGATGCGGTATATTTTATATTTATAATATAAAATATTAGTGCTGCCATTTTTGTAATTTGGTTTTGTAGTTTATAAACGATAAAGTTTTTAAATTTAGTTTTGAAATTTTTGTTTGTTTGTTTGTAAATATTAATCATAAGCTAATATCTGAATTTCAAGGTGAGTTTTTAAATGAGTAAATCAAACAAATTTAATATTGTACATTTTTTCAATTTTTTTGCGTTATGATAACGAAATCCTCTAGGTTACTGAATTATGTTAATTTTATGTTAATACTTTATACTTTATAGTTATTTAAGTTATTTAAGTTGTTGTGATAAAGATTGTCATAGCAACAAAACAAAACATTTGTTAATAATAAAGTGTGGGTATGGGTTTATCAAAAGTTTGTAAAACAAATTGACTTCAATATATTTGGTTCCATGAAATAGCGTCGATTGTCAAAGCGCCGAGAAAATTCAGTTTTTTTGTGAATTAGCGCAAATTTTCCAATCTGACAATGCACAGACATTTCTAAACTGACATAGGACCGAGATTTAATTTTTTTAAAAATCTCTGCACTAAATCAATATTTTTTTTAATTAGTGCTGAGATTGAATTGATGAAGTATTTGACTTAGTGCCGAGATTAGACTCTCGGCACTAATTCAAGGGAAAATAAATGAATGAATGAATGCACTGATAAGATTAATTTATTAAGAATTTTCGGCACTAATTCCATACTTTTTTAATTAGCCGTTTGACTCCAATTGGCGTTCAAACAAACTAAATCTTTGCAAAAAACTCTCTTTTTGTTATTATAGAAATAAAAAAATTAATGAAAAACTTAATACCAGAAATGCTATTGAAAGAATCCTCACAACTGATTCCCAATCGAATTAGGATCTAATGCGGCGTGTTACACTTTAAATTATTCGGGTTGAATCAGATAACTTGATCAGAGGACATACTTACTTAACCAGGAGGTATTCATGAATATAGACAGCATATTTGATTTTTGATAGATGCCAGGGCCAGATTTACAACCTTGGCCGCTTGGACCAAACAAGATTTGCCTCCTCTTTAATAAAAAAATTGTAATGTATCTATGTATAACTGTATGTGAAACGACGAAATAATGACAAATCCCAATTACTAATTGTCATAATTTTGCCTTTTGAAATTTATATTCACCATAACGAAGCGTCAGAATTTGGTATAGCTTTTTAGGATCATCAAATTATGACAGAAGAATACCAAATTATGACAGAAGTCTTTTTGAGAACGAAAGTGATTTTTGATTTTGAATTGATTCAACCTAACCTCACTTTTTCTTTACCTCTTTAATATGACGAGTCCATTGGCTTTGTTTAATTGTTCTATTAATTCGGGATTTATTGTACTGTTATGTTAACATTGGCAATATTTTGACATTGACAATATTTTTTTTATGTTGTTCATTAGATATAATTATAATTTTTAAATTATTTATTTTTGCTAATGTTAAAATTTGTTTAATCTAATTTGTTTACTTGTGAAAACCTATCGCTCGAAATGAAGCACAAGCCTCCTTCATCAGGAAAATTTATTAGACAATGCCATTCTTTTAATCATGTGGAATAAGATTCTGTGCAGATTTCAAACATTAAAAATTATATGTGTTATTATGGTTTTCCATATTATTCACTGTTTGTGTGCTTTTGCCACTTTTGAATTAAAATGCAATATTTAAAAATGTGCTTTTTTAATATGTTTACTTTTAATTTTTATTTTATTAATAATAATATAAACTTCCTTATAGTAACAATTTTGATTCAAAATTATTACTATAAGGAAGTTTATATTATTATTAATAAAATAAAATTAAAAATAAACATATTAAAAAAGTATCTATGTATGTATTTTTTGCTCCATCAAAAGTGTGGCAATATGTATGTATATTGTAGGAAAGGTCTTGAGTTAGATGTGTCGAAAAATACGAAAAATTTTGACGATTTTTTCAGAAAAAATGGCAAAAATGTGATAATTGAACCGTTTTTTTGAAAGTGGTATAAGTCCATTTTGGAAAAAATTGAGTTAGTGGTAGTTTTAGAAAGATAATGACGGCCTCTTTCTATATATACAATCATACCTTAAATAGAGCCCGATTTGGGGTGTAGCGTGGGTGGAGAAATGGCTAAAGATGAGTTTTTTGTTCGGTTGTTTTGTTTTTTTTTTTTCAAGGCATTTGTTTCACAATTCAAAATCTATATCTATCTATATATAAATACGCAAGCAATATTTTTGCGGTACAATTTTAAAATATTTGCTCCATCAAACGTATGGCAATATGTATATTGTAGGAAAGGTCTTGAGCAGTAGATGCGTCGAAAAATACTTTTTTTTTTGACTAATGACGATTTTTTCAGAAAAAATGGCAAAAATGTGATAATTGTGTTTTTTGAGTTTTTTGTTCGGTTATTATGTTTTTTTTTCAAGTTATTTGTTTCACAATTCAAAATCAATCTATATCAATTAATTAAACTCTGAAATAATGTGTTGTAGCTAATTGGCTAGAAGGTCTATTTGCAATTTCTATTTACAATGGCTGAATTTCGGCCACTGGGCGATTCCTAGTATTTTTAAATATTGCATTTTAAGTAAAAACTAAGCTGCAATTAATTAACATTGACGTAAGTCAGGAAGTTATCCTTTATGATTCCTTGTACAATTGTATTATCGTGCTCCGTGATCAGTTTGAAGTTTCGAAGAGATGGCTATGGAAAAAATTGGAGTGCAAGAATATCATGAAGTGAACAAATAGACGTATATTATTGTAAGATGATGGAACGTAAGAAGAATAGTCACGCAGCGCGTTCCGTGTTGATACCTACCTCGCCATCGTAGACCGCTTGTTGAATTATAAGTGTCGGAAAGCTCACTGTAAGAAAAAAATCGACCATTCGCTTGGCAGAGTGATTATGTGACATCACACTCGGTTGTTGTGTCATCAATTCGGTTGTTGTGTCTACAAATTTGGTTTTTGAACGTAAGACAACCGAATTTGAGGTCAATGTGACAGAAAATATTCGGTTGGCTCAAAACCGGTTGTAGTGACTGCATTTTCTCTTTCAGTGCTTCTTTATAAGCTGTAAAATTCTCAGTTTTCTTTAAACCATGAATATCCCAATACCCCGGTAAGAATTAGCTATTGGGCCAAGTCCGCGCCACAGCTTTTGGGGTTTGGGCCAGACTTAACATTTTCAAACGGCCCAAGCTTGGCCCAAACTTGGAATGATGTCCTGGGGCCAAGACTGGCAAACCAGACTTGGGCCAAATTTGACAAATTAGACTTGGGCCAAGTCTGGCAAATCAGACTTGGGCCAAGTCTAGCAAATTAAATATTACATTGATTAAATATTTCGTGAAATATTTCAAAAATATAAATTTCATGAAACTTACAATCACTATAACAATGCATAACCAGCTGGTGAATAACGTGTAATATAATAAACGGAATCTTGGTTCAATCTAGGCATTTACAACTGGCCCAGACTAAAACCGGAGTTAACTAGCCAAGGCTTGGCTCGCCAATACTGGCCCAAGGTTGGCCCATTGTTTAACATTGGCAGTTCCTACCCGGGTAGTGGATTATCGCCATGTTGGTCATCAACTAGGGGTCAATATATATTAAAATTAGAAAAGAAATTTTTTAATGTGTTCTAAAATTTGCCGCCCTGTGTCAATCAGGCAATATCCTAGTCGAAATAGTGTATATAAATTTCTGAAATTCTCACAAAATAATAAAAATAAAAACTTTCTGTGTGCGAAACGACAAATTAATTTTAGAGACTTTCTTATTGATCGTCACTTTAAATAAGTATTTCAAACACATTCGAAATGATTAACCGTATTTTGGTTTCTGTTCATCCTATCATTTTCTTATTTTTACATACAATGCATGCAACCATTCTGAGAATTTTTGCTTCATATTTTTGGGGATATTACGGACATATACGTATGTATTCCGTTTTTCTGCGTACGTTACTCTTTATAAGTACATATATGTAAAAAATAACCTTAAAAAAGTTTTATCGGTATGTGTATCGATGTGCTCAAAATTCGTGTTCCAATATGGCAAAAGACTTACGGCACTAATTAAGTTTATATTAAAATAGCACCGAGAACTCAACATTTTAGGGTGACATTTTAGGGGTGCTGGCGGATTAGCTCTATTCGGCAGCGCTTCCAATCAATATGCGATATCTATCAAATTATAAATCAACATTGGTCAAAGAAAGGAGCATCTATCTTAGTTTATGTGTGCTTTATGATAATTAAAAGTGTGCGCTGCATAAATTAGGAGTTTAGACTTCATTAGCTGGATGTAATGTTAACTTTTTTAATTAACTGAAAAATATTAGGTCAAACCTCTAAATTATAAGATTGATAGTTGTATAGATAACGTTCCGAACAAGAATCATCTAGTGGAAGTCTGTCAGAAACGATTGCTAGATTACAGAGTCTCCCCCAAATTATTAAAATCCCAACTTTCATTTTTCGTTAAAATGATAATAGTTTTCTTCTAGGTATAGAATAGTTATGTTTTGAAAAAATATTTGGTTTCAAAAACTGTCGAAAAGATTTTATGGATTCATAACAAAAGCTCCGTCAATTGTTCCCAATATTTAAAAAAAAACAAACGAGATAGTAGTTACAAACGAAAATTAAAAAATTAGAAGAATGAAGGCTGCAAACCTTTCGGTTATATATCAATCTCTGTTGTAGAAATTCGATTAATTCTTTAAATTCTAGTACTACTAAATCATATATTTCCTTTAATTGGCGGTACCTTAATCATAAACTAATTCGCAAACTTTCAACTCGACATTTTAGCACCTCCATAAGAAATACCCGAAATACTCTTCGGAAGTAAATCCCTATTACCATTGCTAACGCTCCCAATAATAAGTTAAAGTTCTACGGATAGCATATTTATTTCTAATTTAATCAATAAAACCGCCATCATATTCTTATCAAAATATTTAAAAAAAACTCAGTAATTTTTCAAACCACAAACTAATTTTTGAGCTTACATTCAACTCTAATTTAAAAAAACATATTTCAATGTTGTAAAAGAAGAAACAAAATGAAATGTCAATTTAAAGTTTATTAAGAATAAAAGAAAAACTGAAATAATTAAAAAACCGTTATTCACTGTCCAGTCTCAACAACAATTTTGTGTAAAAACTACATTAATAATTTATATAATATATATATACGTACATATACTTTTAGCATGATGTTAGTTAAAACTTATAAAACCAGTTTTTCAACATCTTAAGACAGAAAATCCAACAACAATGTTATCTAAAGAAAGAAAAAAATCTATCTTTATACCTCAATGGCATATACAAGCACAAGAAACTTTATTATTGTTATAAATTAAAATCATTAACATTGAAATAATTTTTTATTCGCCTACATATTAAAGTGTTACTTTATTACTGTGATTTGCGGCTTTAAAGTATCACTTTTCAACTATTTATTTTGTTGTCATAGCTACGTCCAAAACAGTAAAAAGCGTTTGTATTTGTTTAAATTCTATGAAAAATAAAAATTTTTATCAAAGCAATCCTCAAATTCAAAATTTCATTATCCAATTAAAATAGTTGTTATCATATGTTGTCATAGCTACACAATAATTTGGAAAAAATAATAAATATTTTGTCAAAGGTTACTTGTTCCACATATTTTTATTTTAAAATTTATTTTTTTATTTAAAATTTTAATTTAGAATAAACAACTTTTCTTAAAATATTTTGCTTGCGCCGAATAAAAAATAGTATATGATGCACGGACGTAAGCTATTTTGGACTTAATGTGGGTGCAAATCTCCGCTCTCCGCGCCTCGATTTGCAAACTCCACATCCTTTCAAAATCTTTAGCTTTACGTCCTAGCATCATAATGTACTATTGTTTTAATATGGATGAATGTCTGAAAAGGTGTTTTTTCTTTATAACAAATAATGAAAGAACCATACTTAGTTTGAGCTATTTATGTTTTAGGAAACAAAATTAATTTTTGTTTTACCAATCAGTCTTTTGCGATATTGTAAGAAATATTTTATTTTCATGATTATTTAATTTGTTGAGAGAAAATTTGTGAATTTAAAACATTGGCGCAGCTGAATAACCAATAATTTGTGACTTTTTAAACCGCACGCTGAGGTGAGTTTTGATAAAACATTAAAGAAAGTAAAGGGCCCAATTCACCTGCAAGCATGCTTGAACAGCACAGCTGTCAAACGTGCTTGTATAGTAATTAAACAAGCATTTTGATAGTGTATGGTAGTGATTGAAGGCTTGTGCAATCTTTCAAATATGATTGACGAAATATCAAACATGTTTGATTTTTCACTGCAAGCATCAGTTTGCACAAGCATGTTTGCGCGTGTGTGTATATTTATGATTGTCAGCTTGTTTTATTTATTTTAAACTTAACTTTAAACCAATCTTTCATCCAAATTTTTTTTTGTCTTCTTTTTTTATTTGGTGAATCAGCTGCTAAAATAAATACAAGACTACAAATCTCCGTCTAGCATTATAGAAATATATATTTATATTCCTATACAAGAAACAAACAACTGTCGATAATGTCAAAAAAGCTTGTACTGCTAGTTTATAGAAATATTGCAAGCATGCTTGAGAGTTAATGCTTGATTTATATCCACTCACTATACAAGCTTTTTTGCAGCTATACAAGCACGTTTGACAGCTGTACTGTTCAAGCATGCTTGCAGGTGAATTGGGCCCTTAAGGCTTCGGACAATTTACGGTATTTAAATTTATCGATAAAGTAGTCTTTTAAGCTTATTGCTTTTGTCTCTTAACACCACCGTTCTAATTAATATCATTTTCACATTTCATTTTTCTTCATAAGATTCATGATGTTCATGATAAAATTAAATGATTGTTAGAAAAATATACAAATTTGGTTTAACTTTCATTAATTGTTCAAATTGTTTAACTCTAATGGGCAAATAAAAAGAAAACTGGCTAAAATATTAAACTAAATTATTAAAAAAATACAAAATATTTCCTCCCAGCCAACTGCAATTTTTCTAATGAAATGAATTTTTTGATGAAGAAGGTCTAACAATATAATAAAACTCCAAAAATAAATTTAAACTATAAAAAATATGAATTTGCTATAGAAGTAAAAACATTAAAATGACAATTAAGGTTTTATGGTCTTTTTTTAATGTCATTAGAAATTTAATGTCTTTCGCTCTACTTTGCCGACACCAGGATGCATTCAATGTAAGTTAAGGACTTAAGGTCTTAAAATAACCTTAATTTGAACAAGGCATAAAATCATTTATTTACGTGTTTTAAAGAAAATATAATAAAGTTATTTATCCACGACTACTAAAGAATATATGCTTTCCATGCGTATGCCTTCCATTGTAATTGTATTCATTCCACGACTAGTGAATTTGATTAAAATTCTTTAACAGCTCTATAGTTTATTAAATATGACCCTAGCAAACTAAACAACAAACTTGTTTTGTTTTTCGCTATCTTTGATGTTTTTATTTCAATATGGCGATACAAATTTTTGCATGAAAACTGGAAATTAAACGAAATATTTTACAGTCGTGGATAAAATAGCATCTTGTATTCGCTTAGGATGATGGCAATTCTTTACTCGGATGATTCCCTTCCCCAAGAATCTACTATTATCTTTAGTAACATTCCTTGAAGAATAATTGTAATATTCAGAACCAATACGTTTTGTTTTCTTGTCAATTAACAATTTGTTACAGGGATTTTGTCTTTTTTAATCAAATCTGTTTATATAATATATAAGCTATTGAACATTACTTTCAATATTTACATAATTATAAATTTAAAAATAATTTTCAAGAAAATAAAATAAAACTTTGTGATCAAGAAAAAAAGCGAGTTGCATAAATGAAACTGAAAGTCGATCAAGTAACACTAATTGGTTGATTTCCTGTTTTCTTGCTTTTCTTCAGTTCATCTACATTTAAAGATAGATTTTCTTGTTTGATGGTGAAGTTAAGGCGAGTTTGAATAAAAATTAATATACATATATACTTATGTAAATATTTTTGAAGTAGTGTGGGACGGACAATCTTTGTTGTTGCTTAACTAAGAGATAAAAAAATTTAAATGAGTACCGGGTATTTATTCAGTGCAATTTATTCAGTGCAAGAAATGTTTTTTTCAAAGATGGTAGAATGTTGTTAATTTAAATATGGTGGTGTGGTTAAAGGATGCCAATTTTATTTTGCGTTTAAGTATTTTATTAATAGATATTTATAAAATTTTACAATCTTAAATAAAAAATTGTACAATTTCGACGACTAATATACTACCTGTATACTACCGTTGACCGCCATTTTTTTGGAAGTAAATTTTTTTTTTTTTTCAAATTAGTTTTAAAAAATATTAAATTATTAAACTTTATATTTGGATAAAATCTGACCGACACATTTTTTATTTGGCTGTAATTTTTTTGTGGGTTTTATATCGATATACGTGTTCGCGGATTTTTTTTTTGAAAATATAGCGGTTCTAAATCTCCAGAATTTCGTGATTTTTGGCTTGGCGAGTTATTTTCAAAAATTCATAACTGCGGTTCTATTAAAGATACAAACTTCTGTTTTGTTTTACTTTAAAGTTAAAAGATGCTAGTTTTAAAAATCAAAAATGTCTTGGTCACATTTTGTCCTAATCTGTTCGGTATGTAAAAGAATAACACATTTATAGATTTTTTTATGTTCTCGATAAATTAATTTATTTCTAACATTAAAAATCATTTCTCCATTAATTAAAAATACGTTTTTTATAGAAAATTGAACGTAGAATACGATGGTCATACTAAAACCACATTTCGTGTGTGAGGCAATGACTAAAGATCCATTTGAACATTTTATTTGTTTACAACAATAAGAATTTGTTAATAACTTTTATTGATTTTATTTTTTTTAAAACTAGCATCTTTTAACTTTAAAATAAAACAAAACAGAAGTTTTTATCTTAACTCGTTTTAAAATAACTCGTCAAGCCAATAATCACGAAATTCTCGAAATTTAGAACCGCTATATTTTCCAAAAAAAAAAGAAAAAAATCTTCTAACACATTTATCTCTTTTTTCGAAAGAGTTTGGCTGAGACTTTTTTTGAAAAAGTTTCAGCCAAATAAAAAATGTGTCGGTCAGAGGGTGTTCGGTCTGTAAAAGAATGAACCATATGTGAAATTTCACAAACTATGTGTATGCATCAAATTCTAATCCGGCATTTACTACCACGGATGAAATAGATCTTCGTAGTCCGGTCCGAATCAGGACAAATAGGACTTGTCCTAGTAGTGAAATCAGGTATGATTTTCGATAGAGGTCGGATGCAAATACCTTATCCGGCTCGGATCATAATAGGCCATCCCTGAATCAATTGCTGGTCGGGTTGTTAACATCTATTTATCTATTTTTCGCAACGTCATCTCAAATTTTAAAATCAAAATTTATCACTGGTCAAGGTCGAGGGAATTCGTTTGGAAAATTTTTTGCTTTATACTTTTTTTTATGTTTTATGTATTATTCTTGAATTGTTTTTATTTATTCTGGCCTACTATAAATGCATCGAGCCGTCAAACAAAATTAATATTCTCGAAAATTGAAAATATTAAAACAGCCTGAAAAATATAAATGGCAGATACAATATCTTCACTATGAAATAGTTATTTACATATCAAGGACTGAAAGAAGAAGATTCCGCCTGCGGTTCATATAAACCATATGTATTAATTAACCAATTTTATTGAACCAAGGTAGAATCTTGCTTTAAGCCAGAGTATATGTACAACGCTTTTACGCACAACTGCATAACTTAATTGTAGAATAAATCATTTTTTGAATTCTTTTAATTCGCTTAACATTTTGAAAGTTACTAAACATGCCATGATTTTCTTTATAAACTTAAACAATAAGGGCGATGATACATGTAAAAGAAATATCTTTCAGACATAAAAAATTTCGCATTTAATTGGTTGAGGGGCGGTAACATTTTTAAAATTTCAAAAAAATATTTTTGACTGAAAGACAGAAAAAATATCTGTAAGATATAAAAACATAACCTAAAAAGATATTTTTTGCTTGACAGTTAAAACTGATTAACTGAAAAATTGATTTTAAAAGTAAGTTTTACCAATAATCAGTTACAATTAACTTAATTTAATTATTTAATTATAATTAAAATAATTTGTTTACTTATTCATATAGATTTAGGCATTTTCACATTGGACCAAATTTTTATTTTTTTGTTGCGATTATCGCCTAATCTAAATCTACATGAATAAGTAAACAAATTATTTTAATTGTAGCTAAATCATCAAATTAAGTTAATTGTAATTGATTATTGGTAAAACTTACTTTTAAAATCAATTTTTCAGTTAATCAGTTTTAACTGTCAAGCAAAAAATATCTTTTTAGGTTATGTTTTTATATCTTACAGATATTTTTTCTGTCTTTCAGTCAAAAATATTTTTTTGAAATTTTAAAAATGTTACCGCCCCTCAACCAATTAAATGCGAAATTTTTTATGTCTGAAAGATATTTCTTTTACATGTATAGCTGGGTACAGATCAATAAAAATTTACGTTGTGTGGGCTGTGCGTGTTGTATTTTGTGTGCGTGCGTTCAGTGTAGACGTTCTGCCACACATAAAAATTTTCGCCACACACAAAAAACACAAACCATACAAAGTCGGTTTTCTCGCGAACATCAAAGGGATTTGCGCCACAAAAAATTTGTATGTGGACGTAAAATTTTGTGTGTTGAAAAATTAACATTTGACGTTTGTCATTTATAAGTTTATTAAATAAATCGAATGCAAAATCAATAAATACGTTTAGCTGAAATTTGTAATAAAGATTGATTAAACTAGAATTGCATAAAAAAGGAATTCAACGTAAGTTTTAAAAACATACATGTTATTTGTGTATAGTGATATCGATTTCGCGCAAAAATACCACACACAGACGGAACAAGAAGTACAGCGCGCACAACACAATTATTTATTGATTGTGTGTTAAAAATTTGCGCCGTAAATATTTGCGCCGTACAGTAAATTCAACGCACACGTAAATTTTTATTGATCTGTACCCAGCTTATCATTGCCCTAATTTATTTTTCTACTTCAAGCTACGAAAATGTCATTTTAATATATAGTAAAACCTATGTGAAAGGGAAACTTTTTCTAAGCAGTGACTGAAAATGTTTTCAGTCACTAGGACTGAAAGTAAATAAGTTTCGGTGGTCGCCTACAGGTGGTGGTTATTTAAAGGATTGAATATTTGATTGAATATTTGAGATTGAATTTGATTTACTGTTTCTGTTGTTGTTTCGGTTGCTGTGTTTATTTCTGTCAATATCGCAGTATTTTGACGGGATTGAATATTTTGAATATTTTGATCGGATCGAATCGAAACTAATCATTATATCAATTGTGTGTAATTAATTAATTAAACTAATAATGAGTGTGTTTTTTTTTCTATACCGGAGAAATCGGAGCGATAAAATAAAATTTGTATCAGATATGTCGTATAATTTTTTCCTCCGATAATTAACTGTCAGATATAAAATATGATTCATTTTCCATTTTTTGACACACTTGACATTATTTTTTTGACAAACTTATAATGCCATAATTCTCTATAATAATAATAAAATTTCATGTCATACAAACTATTAATTTTATTTCTTTCCAAAAAATTGGGTAAAAAAATAAATAAAAACCTTTCTTTTGACACACTTAACAACATTTTTTCGACACACTTGACAACATTTTTTTGACAAACTTATAATGTCATAATTCTCAATAATAATAATAAAATTTCATATCAAACAAATAAATAACTTTATTTTTTCCAAAAAATAGGGTAAAAAACGAAATAAAAATCTTTCTTTTGACACACTTGACAACATTTTTTTGACAAACTGATAATGCCATAATTCTCAATAATAATAATAAAATTATAACAAATTATTAATTTAATTTTTTCCAAAAAATTGGGTAAAAAAATAAATAAAAATCTTTCTTTTGACTTATAATGCCATAATTCTCAATAATAATAATAAAATTCATTTCAAACAAATAATTTAATTTTTTTTTTTTCAAAAAATTGGGTAAAAAAATAAATAAAAATCTTTCTTTTGACACACTTGACAACATTTTTTTGACAAACTTATAATGCAATAATCCAGTTTTTGATCTCACATACCAATCCCTACCATCAAGATTTCTCCAAATTCAATGTTCCTACTCGTAATCACTTAAAATTAACGTTTTTTAAGCCAAAAATACGAAAATTTGTTGTTGAGAAAAAAGTGTGTCAAACACTTAATGATTTTTTGACACACTTCCGGTACAGTTATCGAACACAGCGTCCTTTTGGACCTGTCCCTTGAGTATACCTATTTTCAGAAAAAATAATTTTGAAATATCTCCAGTGGTTTTCCCTGCAGCGTAGGTAATGACGGCCAGCCGGACATATGGCCGGCCGGCAGACAGATATGTATTTTTTTTGTTGCTTTTTTAGAATCAGTAGGTCCTAAAACGTCGAGAAATGTCAAAAAAGTGGGGGTAAGAATTTCACTTTTAGCTCATGAATGTGATACTTAGGTCTTTCAGACCGAAGTAATAGTAAAATCTTTTTTGGGAATAGTAGATTGTATTACTAGTGCGAATGCGTTTTCCAAACAAGAGTTACTGCAATCACTCGCGTTTGGAAAACGCATTCGCACTAGTATTACACACTATTTTTTTTAAAACAAATGCATAAAATTTATAAATATTTATTTAATTGATAATTTAATCATTTATTTAACAAAGTTATAAACAAATTTAAGATGTTTAAATAATTAAAGTGGGCCATCTTCGTTGTAATAGTTGTAAATTATACTAGCTCGCTGCTAAATTGTACTAGACTGAAAAAATAAAGATAACAATCCAACTACGGATTTTTAAAAAGCATAGTAATCCAAGTAACAGCTGTTTACAATTTTGACAACTGGGTTTTTGGAAAACCCAAAATAATTGTTTTTTCTTGCAATTCAAATGATTTTGGGTTGTGTTTAAGTTGTTTTTACTATATGGTAGGTTATTTAAATTATTATTTGATATTTTAGTACTATAAAAATATTATATATAGGATAGATTTAACTACAAATCTCACATGCAGGCGGCGTGCGTGCCAGGCATACAAAATATTTTGTGGTCATATGTGCGGAAAAGTAGATTTTTCTTTTAATCTATTCTAGTTGGTTGCAAACAATTGTTTAATCCAAGTAGTTTTGCTTTTCATATTTATTTTCCTAAATTTCTATAGCAAGCAATTTTTGTTTAAATTTCTATATTAATTTATTTAAAATATTTTGCTTTTCAGTTTGATTGATTTGATCTATCGTAATTCGTATTGCTAAGTATGCATAATGCATATTTCTTGTAAAATATTTTTTGAGAAAATTGTTAAATTCTCGTAATATTTTGTTAATTTTTTTCTAAATTTCTTTAGCATAAAATTAATTTAGTATAAAATTACAAACAAACAAGTGATTGGTCAAATCACTGAAAAAATTCTATGTAAAATACAACAAACAATGGTATGTTGAATTTATCTAAAGGTCGCGTTATTTGATTTTCTATTGTTTTAACAAACATGTTTGTTAAATATTTTTAACTACATTTACAAGCAGTTCGTTGATTTTCGTTTGTTGAATAAAATAGCCAAAACCCAAAAATATAAAACATAAATACGAAAAAATTCGAGTAGTAAGGGCTTGAAATTTATAGTGAGCTTAGTGGAAGTGATGAACATTAAAAAAATCCTCGATTAAAATGAGACGACCCGTGTTGAAGTAAACATATTTTTTGTAACACATGCATAAAAATTATTCAATTTTGTACTAGAATAGAATAAAAGAAAATTCTAGTTTTCCGTGCATATGACCACAAATATTTTGTATGCCTGGCACGCACGCCGCCTGCATGTGAGATTTGTAGTTAAATCTATCCTATATATAATATTTTTATAGCACTAAAATATCAAAATAATAATTTAAATAACTTACCATATAGTAAAAACAACTTAAACACATTGCATCATTTCAATTGCAAGAAAAAACAATTTATTTGGGTTTTCAAAGTTTACAATTTCGACAGCTCTTAGTTGGATTACTATGTTTTTTTATAAAGTCGTAGTTGGATTGTTATGTTTATTTTTTCGAGCTAGTATAATTTACAACTATTACAACGAAGATGGCGCACTTTAATTATTTAAATATCTTAAATTTGTTTATAATTTTGTTAAATAAATGATTAAATTACCAATTAAATAAATATTTATAAATTTTATGCATTTGTTACAACAAATAGTGGGTATTACTAGTGCGAATGCGTTTTCCAAACGCGAGTTATTGCTCTAAACCAGCGGTGCCCAAACTGCGGCCATCTGGCCGCATGCGGCCAGTTTTATGATTTGGTGCGGCCAGTAAAAATATTATAAAAATAGCAAATACCACAATAATAAGTTCCGTTTAAAAAAGTACAATATTTTGGTACGTACTAAATTCAAACTTAAATATTCCTAACAAATTCCTATAGAAATAGACTATCTGACATTAATTTGAAAAACGAACTAAGAATTAGTAATACTACACAAGAATTTAATGTTCGCGATTTAACTTGAATAAAAAATCTTAACATAATTTATACTGTTTATTTATTTTTTTTTCCGTGCGGCCAGTCATTTTTGTCCTTGTAAATTTTTGGCCATCTCTTCCATGGTTTCTGGGCACCCCTGCTCTAAACTAACTCTTGTTTGGAAAACGCATTCGCACTAGTAATACAATCTACTATTATTTTAATATAGATTATTATACGACAGAACTTTGTTAATTGCAATATCTTTTGGTCGATGAGTTTTTAGTCTGATATTAAATATTTATGGTTGAATGCTAACATTCTTAATATCTTGTTTCAAATCTATCTCAATTAATCCTTTCTGTTTATTATTGTAAATGTTTGCATGAGTATATAAATTATACGTCATCTATCAATTATTGCACAACATTATAAAATTTTATAAAACTTTTCTGCTATTATTAATAAATAATAATATAAGTAGTGCATCTCACAATATATCTAATAAAAAGTATGTGTGTATTGTAAAATCGAACTGCGAGCACTATAACTAATATTATGCAAAGAAATAAAATTAAATTAAAACTACTCGTACATTAATGATCTTTTTAGAATTAATACTTTCTATTATTATTCATATATAAATGTTGGCTTATAAATCTTTAGACCAACTCAACAAATGCTATATCTAATTACTTATGCGAATTAATATTGGATGTTATATAAAATATTGTTTAGAGTTTTGAATTCATGACAAAATAATTATATCAACTTACCACTTGCTAATTTGTTTATCTCATCATATACAGATTTTCTATTTACATGCATTTAAATTTATTCCAATAATTATATATAAAATAAATCAAATGTTTAAATAGGAAAACCACGAAAATCATGCAATATTTTTCTGTGTTTCTATTTACCTAAATAATTATTTATTTATATACAAAGAAAAAATCGTGATTATATTAAGATGATTAAAATTAAGGTAACGAAATGGAAAAAAACAATTTTGCTAAACGTAAACGTGATATATTTAAATGGGAAAATTAATCGTACGTCTTCTCTGTGCCTATATGTATTGGTTTTAGAAATTTAAGCAAATTATAACAGTTTTGTGGTGATCTATAAAGCTCTGATGAAAAACCTAAATGTTGATAAAACTAGAATGAAAACGTAAAATTAATTGCCGATATGTGAAATGTTGTAGTGGAAAATTAGGTTATATTAGTTTTTTTATAAATGATGGATGAAATTGAAATCTGATACGAAAACATAATTTACCAACTATGTATATTAATTATTTCTAATCTTTTATCTAAAGTCCAACGGTCATTCCACTGAACAGATTATTTCAACGAATTCTCGATTATATAAATATAAATCTTTGTTTTTCCTGTGGTTTAGACTTTAAACTAATTAGGTTTGTGAGTAATATTTGTGGTTAATTTTTTACGACTTATTTTATCGTTTTAGAGTTTTAACTGGAAATATAAAGTATCAACACATATAATTAAAACTAGTTTTCATTGAAAACATAAGGGCATTATAATTAAATGAAAGTGTTTATGTCTACTTAAAACTAATTCATAATAAATCTCTAATCAGCGCACCAGTCATAATCCACAATGGAGTTTTTTTTTGTATGTATTAATTAAAATTAATTTCATTTTACTTAAGTGAAAATTTGTATTTATTATTTGTATACAATTTCTTCTATTTTTATTATTTCATTATATAAATAAAATTTAATTTTCCTGTTATTTTAGAGTTTAGTTAGACAAATAAATTATAAATCAAGATTATAAAAAAATTATTTAAATAACAACAAAAAAGCACGATTTTTCAAAAACATGGCTAATCTATTAATTTAAATGCATTCAATTCAATACAGTAGATATAGAGATATTACATTTATTGATTTACCGACAATTGTTGAGTAATGAATCAAATCTCCATTAGTCGCGATTATAATAGAAAGATAATAAAAATCTAAGAAAAATTCAATTAATCGTTGAATATTTTCAGATCGAGCGGAAGAAACACAAAGTAATTATTGTCATACTAAATTTTCTTCAGCTAAGTTTTGGTATCATTGAATCAGTAATTTGACCCCATTGAAAAAGTAAATTATTTGAATCTGTTAATAGACTTTATTTTGGATATCCAAATACGCAATTAAACAGATTGTATCTCACCGGAAGCGGATTTAAATATACGTCATGATATGAAGATTGTAACCCCGGCACAATCTGCACAGTGGGTTTTTTATTTCATTTTCTTATTTTATTATATGATAGGATTTACTGTTTAATTATCCATTTTTGTAAAACAAATCTAAAAAAAAATGTGTGAGTCTCATCCACATAGCTCGCTCACGTTGAAGTAAACTTCTTTAGATGTAAATGTTGCTCAGGAGTGCATTCGAATACTTAATGAGGTCTCATTTTCATTAAATAGTTAATAGTTAATCAAAAGACGTTCGTTGAGTATTCGAACGAATTTCATTTATTGTCTGTAATGTCAAATTTGAAAAATTTTGACATTTCTATGCAAAATATCTAATTATTAAATAACAGAAATGTATTATTACCTAAAATATATAAATAAATTGTCGAAATGTTGGATTTTAAAAGTTAAAATAATCAATTTAAAATCTTATTGCCTGTTAATTCATTATTTTTCAATTACTTCCGTAATTAAATTTATTTTAAAAAATTTCAAAACAAATTTAATTTTAAAATTATAATTAACTCAAAAACTTTTAGTGAAACAGTTTGAAACTGGTGATTGAATTGGTTGCAAAACCTTATTAATTAATTTTATTTTCAATCGTTAAATGTAATTGACAATTGGGGCTGTTGGTTTCGTCTCCTCACTAATTTCAAAATTTTTCATCCATTTTGTTTATATTTTTCAATTAAGAATTAATTATTATATATAAAATTAATTAGTTGATTAATTATATTACAATTAATTCGTAATACCTAATTTGCTAAATTATTTAAAAACTATAAAACAAAATTTTACGGTTTTCGATTTGACATTTTTTTGAATAAAAAACTTCATTAAAATTTAAATGAGCTATATACTGCATTTAAAATTAAATAAAAAGAGGCTGAGTCTCATTGACAGTAAAATTAAATGAAATCGGTTTTTAGAATTCTCGAACGCTGTCATCTGTCATTCATTAAATGAATCATTAAATTGTTGATATCTCATTAAGTATTCGAACTCACTCCAGATGTCCAGATGTCTCCTGTCGATGATTTTTTTAAAATAAAACCGGTCGTAAATAAAATAAGCGAATAAAAAATTGGTGTTTGTAATTAATAAACAAATTTATACATATAAAATGCTTAAAATAAGATTAATATGTATACATACATAAATACATATAACAGTAGGATTGATCACAACATGTAAAAAATCAAAACAATACGAACAAATACATGTAAAAACATTAAAAATATAAAAGTTTAAACAGATATATGTACTAAATTTATACTTAACGTTACATTTCTAGCGTAACAAAAATTTCAAACAAATACGTCACTAAAGAAGTTTTACTTCAAAAAGAATAAAGAAATTTCCGTTCGTCAACACCTTGTTGTTGTGTGACCAAGTTCATAAAGATTTTTATGTGTCGTAATGACTTATTTTGACACATTCCTATTACACAACACATTTTATTTGAAAAAATAATAGTTATTTACGTACCAAGGTTGTTATAAGGATTTTAACGGCCCGAAGGCGATATGACCAGCCCGAGGGCCTCTGGCCCGTCGACTAAAGGCCGTTAATTCTGATAACGACAGTGGTGCGTACAGCGATTTATTGTTCATTAAATGTATTAATAATTAATTAGAGTAATTAATAATTATTGAAAAAAGTTTCATTTTGGTTTCCCTTCAAATAGGTTGCTATGAAAAAATATTTTGATTTCTCTCTAAATGTACATATTTATTTATAAGTAGTTGCTAAGTAGTCTTTGAATTTTCGAACAGCTTTAATCATTTTAATAAAACAATTTGTTTTAATAAAACTAAAATATTAAAATATTAAAAAAAATATACGAAAACTTAAGAAAATGTGGATTTACCAGATCTTGTCTCACAAAATGCAGCTAAGGCCATTGCCAACTTGCTGCCAGTAAAATCCAAGGTCCGTTACGACCAGGAATACAGCCTATTTATAGAATGGAAGACCCGGAATAATATTGCAGCTATAGATGAGACCGTCATGTTGGCCGACTTCCAAGAATTGGTATGTTCTAGTCATTGCAAATTACCCGATTTCAAATTACCCGGTTACTCGATTAGTATTTTCCAAATTACCCGGATTACCCGGATAACCCGGGTAGTTATAAAAAAATTAAAAGATGAAAAACAATAAAAAAAAACCTCACAGTAGTAAACTAAAAATTGATCATTTTTTAATTATAAAATAATATTTCAAAAATATTAAAGCATTTAGGGTAGCTGTACTCATCCGATTTCGTATTTTCTTTTTTAAATTCCTGCAATAGAAAAAACCCGCTCCGATAAAGTGGATGTTGGCTTCACGGTAAATAACGATTGATTTAAATTTTCTATCATTTTTTCGGTTTCCTTTATTTACATACAAAATTTTCAGCTCTTTATCAACTGTAGTACCCCTGTTATCTATAGTAGATCTTGTGTAGACAGCAATACATTTTTGTAGTTGTAAATTTTCAGTATTATAATTAGACGCATCATTATCAGATTTGATTTTTCATTGCTGACGTATTTCCCCATTTAGTTGAAATTATTCGTGCGCATCCAACTACGTGGCACCGAGATTTATCTGATGACATTTTCTTGAACTGGTCCCAAACTTTCGATGACACTTATTTTAATTATTAGCTTAAATCTTAAATAAAAACTTTTCATAATATATTTACCGTTTCTATTTTAAACTAAATACAAACAAATAACCAATGAAGATCCCTAATTTTTTATGACTTAATTTTAATTTTAATAAGAACTAAAATTCCATAAATTTTGTTATGTGTTCTTCGTCGTTTTTCTGTTGTTTTCGTAATCCAAACAATAATAATTAACTAGAGGGCAGTTTAATGTTTACGGATGTGGTTGGTTTAATGTTTATGGACATATTGCAATTTGTGTGGTTAGAATAGAATCATTTGTCAACAACTAGCATAAAGAATAATTCAAATTTGCAAAAAGAGAATGAGCTGAATTGTATATTTGAATTTAGACTGAATTTTGTTAATTCTATTATAATTGTTATTGTTTAGTTAAAACACACTTTTTTGATATCTATATGTTCGACACCCAAGATTGTGGAGCGGTATATATTGGTATGACAAAAAGGTCAATAGGCACTAGATTCAAAGAACATGAGAGAGCAACAAGACTGAAAAATCCAACAGAGTCATCAGTAGCAGAGCACATGATCACAAAGACACATGAATTCAACATCGATAACCTGAGATTAGTAAAAGAATGCACAGACAACCGCCGCTTAGAAATAATAGAATCCATAGAGATACAATCAAACAATAATCTAATGAATGCTGATAACGGTCAAATCTATTCTTCATTGTTTCAACTTTGCAAATAATAATAATAAATAAACCTTAAAAATCGAACCTTATGCTCAAAACCCATAACTTTATTACCTTTCAGTTGGCTTTTTGTTTGATTGTACATCTTATAATTTAGTTTAGTAGTAAAAATAATTAATCTCTGAATATATTTTTTGAAAATTTATACCTAAATCTTAATATCACAAAATACTTTAGTTCCAAAATCATTACATAATTTAATCTTGTAGATCTTTCAACAAACCCTCAAGTTTATATAATTAACAATGAATGAACAAAATTTTTTATAACATTTATTGTTTCAATATTTAGACCTCCTCCCCTTTTTAAACACAAATTGTCACCACTTGTCAATAATCTCAATAAGAATAGGTGTTTACTCTTAAGTATTAATAATTGTTAGATTTATAATTTTGAATGGTTTATTATAATACTTTACATAATTGATAAAAACATCTCCTCCCCCATTTTTCGGTTATATAACTAGTAAAAAAAGTCAGCATCATATATCCTTCTCTCAATATTTTTATGATTATATAATTCTTCCTTTAATGTCTTAACTTATTATTAGATTTCATTTAGATTTATAATTACAAAAATGTCACTATATATTAATTTTCAACTTTTGTAACTTTTAGTTTAGAACGATCCTTGAAAATGAAAGCTTAGCTTTCGAAATCGATCGGTTGTAATAAACATATAGATATCAAAAAAGTGTGTTTTAACTAAACAATAACAATTATAATATATTAATGATATCTAGTGCTCTAAATAAATAAAAAATTAACTTTGTTAATTCTATTGAGAAAAAACTGGACCTTTTGTTGTTCGGGTACCCGACCAAAATATCCGGATATTAAATACCCGAAAAATCTTCCTAAATACCCGGGTATCCGGGTACCCGGATACCAAGATTGCAAACACTAGTATGTTCTTTAAAGTCGTTATATATTGCACTGTAAGCCGTATTTATATTCCTTTTTTTATTTTTAGTCCGAAAAGTTTGCCCCTAATTCACTCAGGGCAAAATACTCGATGCTGAAAACCACTTTATTAGTTAATACCAATGTCGATCTTACAAAATTCAGCCGCCTCATTGCCTTTCTCAAAACGAAGTCGAAAAATTACGTAACAAAAAAATCTAAAGTGTTAGAGCCGGACCATATCCAATGTTTCATTCAAGATGCCCCTGATAGTGATTACCTTCTGCACAAAGTAGTTATTTTAATGGGTGTGTTTGGGGCCTTGCGGAGGGATGAGTTGACGAAGATGTCAATAGACGACATTGAAGACAAGGGTTCCTGTGTAGTTGTTAAGGTACCTTCCACCAAAACTGGCCCCTCGTCAGGGTTTAGTCTATAACATCGGCCACTCTATTGGTTGGAGCAGGGTCATCTTTCGAAATGTTGGATGCATGGGAAGTAGAAGAGCTCTTCAGTGGCAGAAGCGTATGTAGAAGAGAGTGTTGCTACCAAAAATAAGGCTTCTAAACTTTTAATGGATGCGTTGGAACTAGCAGAGCCACCAACAAACTATACCGCGACAAATACAAGCGATCAAGTGATTTCAGTGGAACACACAAATTCGAACACTCCAGATCTGCAAACCCATACATTTTCAGACAATAATTTAAATTATTGCAACTTTAATTTTTATATAAACTAATTTTAAGTAAAATAATTGATAATAATTTATTGTAATAGTTATTTTGGTGTCCCTTCAAATACGTTATGGCTAAATAACAACCGGCATTTATGATGTGATATAACGTTCATAACATTACGTGTGTTCCATTTACAAAATTTTCCTTTACTTTTGTACTAAATTCTGTTTTCAAGTTTACCATCTCAAATTATGGTAAAGATAAATAGCAAATTTACGCATCTATTTACCACCAGAGTATTTGTCGCTTAGAAGAAAAATTTCTAATATTTTTCATCAAATGTTTATACAAATATAAAATTTAAAGCTTAAATGTCAAATTTCTGTCCAGCTTTGTTTAATTGTTTTCATTTTGCATGAATCGTAATTTCAATTTTCAGAAATTTTTTAATATCTAATTAATTTTCTTAAATTTAACAAACTCAAAATAAAATTTAAACGTAAAATTTTACCAAACTAATAATTTTCTTTTACGTTTTTTAACAATATTGTTTTTGACAATATTGTCATAACAATTTATTGTCAAACAAAATGTCGGAAACGTGTGGTAAGAAAGAATTTGAGTTGTAGTAGATCAAAAATCTAATACACCTCACATTTATGTCGTTCCATTTAAAATTTGGTTCGAGTAGCAAGTTTACCTAAAAGGAACACGGGTGTTATTCAAATCGAAGCTGGTTATGAAAAATAACATTCTAATGAAAACTAAATAAAATTAATTTAAAAATTGCTAAGTAAAGGTATGTACGAAACACAATTTATTTAGTGCTAGAACTAAATCAAGCAAATTTAATATTACATATATGTATAATGTATATACAATAAATTAAAACGATTGAAAAGCGTCAGAAACATACCACTTCTGCTGCACCTTGTTAATTAACATTTACAACACAATATAATAAAAATAAATAATGTTTATAGCTATCATAATGTATTACTTATTAAATTATTAGTGCATCATGTAAAAACAATAAGAACACATTCTTATATGTACAACATACTCATACCTTTAATAGTTTTACGTAACCGTTATATTATTTAAACCGTTATTTTCGCTTTAATTTATCCAGAACAATTTATTTATTTCAAAAATAAAAAGCAAATAAATTATTTATAGAATCACAAAACAGCTGTTATTTGTTTGTTTGCTAAAACGTGACCAATTATTTAATGTCCTTGTCAATGACATTATTGTTTCAAAAAATATAGTAGTTAAAAACATTGTTTTCAGACCTGGTTTCCAAGCAAAGATTATAGAAAAGCAACTTTCAGATGTCAATCGTTTACAAAAATTACTACAATATTTTTTGTATCCACTGTACTTAAGATTTATTTGTTAAATACAATTTATCATAAAATTAATTTATGCTTTGAATGTAATACAATTTTTCCACGTGATTTGATTATTTTATTGGAATTTATAATTAGTAATTTGATGAATTTCTCCGATTGTGTTTGAAATTTATTCTGTAAATATTAAATAGACAGCACGCGAGTAAAATTCAGCGATGTATAAGATTAATAAACATTTCTGAAATTTGTTAGTGCTATCTTTGGAATAGGTTAAAAAATTGCAATAGTAAAGATGATTCTTGTTTGATATGTTGTTGGTTTTAGGGTTCCGTTTTTTATACGGAACACTATTGGTGAGACTACGATGTGTTTTTGTATAAATCGATTATCTTAGAAAATATAAATCTTATGGACCTGAAATTTTACATGCGTATAAAACTAACCTGTCCCCTGAATATGACGGATACAAAAAAAAATAAAGTTGTTTTCGTTTGTTTTACGGAGCTATTATGTAAGGCCTTTAAGAAAATAGTTTTTTTTACCGAGTCAAGTATGAAAGGGCTTAATTTCAGTATCTTTTAAAAATGTATTTTAGAATTTTTCATTCCACAGTTTTTTGAATAAAATTCAATAATAGCATTTTTTCACGTTTTCTTTCTCTACTTAGTTCCGAACCTATGTAATAAGAAAACTTTAAAAGTTTTTGAAAATATAGAAAAAGTGGTAACTTTTGAACGAAAAATATAAGGAAGTGTAAAATACGCATAATCTTATTTATTAAAGGGGTGGGAATGAGAAGGGGGAAAAACACCATTTAAAACCCAGTCATGTGTGCTATCAAATGAAAGAGCACTTAATTTAAGAAACATTCCAATTTTTTTTTAGAATTTTGCGGTGCACAGTTTTTGAATTATTGTCAAAAAAGTGCAACAAAAAGTTGTTCCCCCTCTCTGCGTTTCGACGTTGACAGAAAAATTTGAAAAAACACAGAGATAGAAATTTGATAAACCCTGAACGAAAGCTATAGCGAAGTGTCACATATTTTCTGTATTTTGAGGGGGTGAGGTTGGGGAAGGGTGAAAAAAACATTTTTGATTCTAACGAGTTGGGTGTCATACGAAAGAGAACTTAATTTAAGAAAAGTTCTAATTTTTTTTAGAATTTTTCGGTGCATAGTTTTCTAATTATTGTAAAAAAAGTGCAACAAAAAGTTGGTCTCCCTCTCTGCGTTTCGACGTTGACTAACAGAAAAATTTGAAAAAACACACAGAGATAGGAAATTTGATAAACCCTGAACGAAAACTATAGCGAAGTGTCACATAATTATTTTTCTGTATTTTGACGGGGTGAGATGTCATATGAAAGAGCACTTAATTTAAGAAACATTGTAAATTTTTTTTAGAATTTTACGGTGCACAGTTTTTGAATTATTGTCAATTTTTATTGAATTGTTGTTTGAATTCATAATGTATATTTTACAATTTAAACCATTTACAATTGGTGTAATTGAATCTGTCTTTAGTTACCCTAAACTGCTATTGCTAATATTTAACGAGATGTAACATTTTGTGTATAATTTAAATCAATTTTCAAATAATTTTGCTATTGAAATTTACAAGTAAAAAATCATTTTTATGTGCCAATGGTCTACCAATATAAAAAGTCCACAACACAACTTTATTTAAATTATTTCTGTCAGTTTGTTGTTTTACTTTCACGGAACCCTCAGCGAGCGAATTTTATTCGCACTTGACTGACTTTTTTAAATATTGGGATCGATTCGTTATGTAGGCCATACACTATACAACATGTTTTACAACTTGGTTGTGTTTGAATATTTTATGGTGTATGGTGAAGTTTGTCAACCAATTTAACGGTTGTCGAATCGATTGGAGTAAAATCAAACGTATTGATTTTAAGTAGGCGGCGCTAATGGTTGTACATCATTTTGGATTATTTATGGAAGAGTTTATTAAAATAACAATAGAAATTGACATTTACAATGGTAGGTTTATCAACCAAGTTGACAAACACGTTGAACAATGCATGGCAAACATGCAACCAATTTTATAAACCCAATTGTAAAACATATTGTAAAGAGTATGGGCTGCTTTACATCGGCTTTTGAGACGCCCCAAACTAAGCCGGTCGGGCGGAGCGAAACAAACAATAGACGGCAGATGTTTCCTGACCACTTAAGCACGTGTCCTTTAGAAAAATTCTTTCATACTCCATATATATTTGGAAATCTATAATCCTACGGTCATTATAACGTATTTTTTGTAATTATTTCATGTTTATTGTTGAGTTCAGTTTTATTATTATTTTTAAAGGTATATTTTTCGCAAAACAACTTTTTCGAGATGGTTGACATATCTCAAGTTCTACTCGAACCATTCACTTGAAATTTGATGGAAATATTCTTTGCATTACTCTCTATAGTTTGGCCGTTGAATTTTGAAAAAAAAAAACTACAGTCCCCAGTTCACCAGCCATAACTTTTCGAATTTTGTATTTTTTTTTTGTGATTTTTTTTTGTTTTCTTGAAATTCGTGAACGTTCTGTAAAAAAAGAATAACAAACATGTTTTTTTTAATCGTACTAAAATACCTAAAATTAAGGTCTCTATACCAGAGTACCCCCTTAATTTAAACAATATAAGTAATTATTGAATTATTTATACTGTCACATTTTTCTACATTACTTCGAATTGGCCTTACTCTCAATTCGATAAACGTAATTCCCAAATCCTCTTCTGGAGTCGATCTCTGATTAGTAAGCAAAAATGCTTGGTTTTATTAAATATTCAACACCATATTCAGCTTCAGAAACTCCAGAAAGCTTTGAAACTCCAATGGTTGATTGTAGAAATTTTTGGTATAAACACCGCGTTCAAAATACTACACATAATATTTCTACTTAATAACACTTAATACTTTCTTTATAATGTTTTACATGATGTTTACAATACAACGTTTCGTTTACAATTAAAATTTTCACTTAACACAATCGCATTCCACTTAAACTGTTTAAATTTATTACTTTACACCATCGCAGTCTAATTAAGAACCAACTTTACACTATCCCAGTCCAATTTAAAATAACTTTCATTCTAAAAAAATAATTCCTTATATATAATTATGTTTAATTTCTCGTATATTCTAGGAAAATCCATTCTTTCCAAAAAAAGCTTGAGACTTTACCGCACAAATGACGCAAATTTCAAATCTTGCGTAAATTTTGGTTCAGAATTTATGGACTGTGAACACGAAAAACATTCGATTTATAAAAGATAATAAAAAAATAATAAATTTAAAAAAAAAAAATTTTAGCGTCTAACCAAATTGAAAAGTGAAACCCTTTTCATAAAGATATTGTTTGCGTCTGTCTACTATTTTAGTATGACTATCGACTTTTAGTTTCTGTACCCAATATGCACCAAACTTAAAAGTTTAATAATTTCATGCAAATTTTAAAAATGTTCGTGAAAATTTTCACTAAATTACAAATTTGTAGGTTTGATTAAATAGGACTCTGCTCTTTATCACAAGTCAACTTGACAGTCTCGTAAATTCGTACTTTAATCTAGACAAATCAAGAATCTAGAACAATTTTTTTAAATAAAATACTCCAACAATTTTGAATTTGAATAAAGCAAGATTCCTAAAACTTTTTCTCAACTTTCAATCTTAATCTCAGAAAAATGTAAATAAAAAATGATCTCGATAAAGATCAATTGCAGAAAATTTATTGCAATGCAATACAGAAAATTAAATTAAGATTTGTTTATGGTTGAAGTGTTTTTCCTCAAAATGGAAAAAACACGAACAAATTAAATTATGCTAATATTATATTGAATTTTATTCAATGACGATGAAATTGAAGGAAAAGAAAACTATTGAATACAAAAAAAATAAGATTATGAGACATTTTACTATAATATGCAATTTAGCGTTTTTGTTAACGAAAATAACTGTGATAAATCGAATTTTTTTATGCTTTGAGTGTGACACACGATATCATGTATCAATATTTGGTTTTATTTTGATTGATTATGAAGCTCGTAAAGGTTTTAAAAATAAAACAAAATTTTTGTGTTCTAATTTTAAATTGTACATAGTAAACTGTTGGATTGGAACAAAAAATAAAAGTGATAAAATATTGCTATTAATTAATCGAAAATAATTTATAAATATATACAATAATCAAAATATGATTACGATTATAATTAATAATCTAATAAAACGTTACATTTTTCTCTATAATCCGCCGCAGCTCCAATCTAGCGTAATATAAAACTACAAAATATATTATTATTCATTTGATGTGCACTGAATAATAAAGCATCTTAAAGAAACCAAGGAAAATCAAATTTATTGTAAGAATATGAATATTAATGCTAATAATAGTTTATACGAATGATCATAAACTATAACTTTTACTATTATTTACTTAAAGGTTATAATTTCATTTGAATAAAAATTTAATTTCAGTTTTATTGGTGAGCTTTTTGCTTTGAAATGCGTGACGCGGGTGGATATTTTACTGGTATAGGGAAATCAAAAACGTTAGTTTTAATCAAATTAACATTATACATACATATTTACAAAATTAAAATTATTAGTAAAGAAATTGTAAGTTTAACCTTAACGTTTTGTTGCGAAGAAAACAAGTAAGTGATGATCATGTAAACTAATTCCAAGAATCATAAGCAAGATAAGTCCTCGACCTTCTCCGAATTCTAAAATATTTTGAAATCGGACTGAGATATTATTTTTGTTGTAAAGTATTTGCACGAATAACTAATTAATACAATAACTTAACAAAAAACCATAATTTTAAAACGAAAAATTGATTGTAAATTTGTCCATCCTCCATCCCGGTGGTTAAATTTTGCTTACAAAATTATTTTGGAGTACAGGCCTTTGAAGTAATATTTAGAAAGTTGTTTCTGGTAAAAGACTACAAACTTGTTAATAACATGAAACATAAATCAGGAAGTGAAAATATGTAGAATTATATAACATAAACGTAGCTAGAAACTCCAAGCTGAAAAAAGTGGGAGGGATATTACCAATAAAAGACACTTGTTCACGCAACAGGTGGTTTATTCCAGGGACAAGGCGTCATAACCGCTATTTTTGGTTTTCCTTTACGATTTTAAGCTCCTTAAAAACAAATCAAGTAAATTTTGTGCTTCCTAGAATTTAGTCACTTTTATGGCCAATCCGATATTTCAGTTTAAAAGAACTTATAGTTTCCAAGAAAATCGCTTGTGAAAGTGGGGTCACACATTAAAATCCTCGTCTTTTTATCGTTTTACTATTTAAAATACGGTACAATAAAATTGTACAATTTTTAAAATTTTACTGTTTGTTTGTATTAAAGTAAATCTCTAATTTCGCTCAGGGTAAAAGAGGGTAATATAAGTTGGTAATAACAACCATGTCCCGTTTTGTAAATTTGAAAAGTTGGTTAGTCTACTAGAAAATTTATAAAAAAATCTTATATAATATGTGTAGGAGAGTAGAGCAATTCAGAATTCCCCTGCAATTTTCACATAGGTGGAGTTTATCATTTATGTAAATTGGTATCAGCGTAGCTGAACTCCAGTCCTGTGGCATAGTTTTAGTCCTATACAGATTAGGGTTTCTCAAACGGGATCCCGGGATCCCGTTTTCCCCGGGATCCCGGGTGTAAATTTTCATCCCGTTTTCCCGGGATTTCATCCCGGGATCCCGGGTATTTCGCTAATTTTTATTAACATTTTTTGTACTTTTTTCAAAGATATTAAAAGTTTTCTCACTCGAAAATCGAGTAGTTTTTAATTCTTTTTCCTCTGTAGTAATTAATTTCGTTCAAAATTAGGAAAATGTTTTTTTTGACACATATGGTATCATGGTTTTTTTGACACATATAAACAGAACAAATTAAAACCAATCAAACTTAAAATAGGTAGATTTTTCTGTGAAATCTACCTAAAACTTGCGTTTCATTTCTCTTAATTTATGTTTAATGGTTCTCTTGGACGGATGGTTTAATGGACGTTTCGTCACGAAAATTCGAACAAAATTGATTGACAACCTAGTTTTTTGAAAAATTGTTTAAAAATTAGTATTATGAATTTATTTTTGTTTTGTTTTTATGTATTCTTTTTTATTTAATTTTTGAAGTTTTTCTAATTAAAAATAATGGAAATTTAAAAATCAATAGCGCATTTTTTGTGCTGTTTTAATTTTACACATTTTTCCACCACCCAATTAGAAAAATCTAGCCTTTTAGCGATTCCCGGGATTTCCCGGTAATTTAATATTTTTTGTCCCGGCTTCCCGGGTTTTGAATTTCTACGGGAAATGAGAAACCCTAATACAGATCATTTAAACTAGTTCGAACAATTTTGAAGATAGACTTGCATCACTTTGTACAATCATTTCGGATACGCTACACCGTAGTCGATACCAGGTGCTTTATTACGTTTTGTAGAATTCATTGTTTCTAAATGAAATTTAAATATTTTCTATTACATATATAAATCGGAGTCGGAATCGGGGTCGGGTGAGAGTTGGAGTCGGATTTAAAAATTTGGAGTCGGAGTTGGAGTCGGAGTCGCTTAATTTTGGCACCGACTCCGCAGCCGTGGTTTATTCACTATGTTTTTTATGTTTGTTGGGAGCATACATCATTCGTTCGAGAATGAATTTTGATGACACTTAAGAAAAAGATGCAAATATGTATGCCAAAGAGCTGATTAGTTTTTGAGCGATATTGAACGGGGTCTCCCAAGCACCTGTTTTTTTGATAGCTCAATAGCATCTGTACCTGTTAATCGATTTGAATGAAACTTCCCAACTAGCCGAAACTAGCTTCCCCACCTTCCTAGTTTCTTTAAAACTTTTAAGCGGTTTCGATAAAGGCCATTTGGAGAAATTTCACCGCCTTTAACGAAGCTATGACTTCTAAAAGACTTCGGAAATAACTTCGGTATGGTCTTTTGTAAGCAGTTATGCAAGGTGAATAGAATTTATGTTTTCACAAGTTATAGCTTCGGTAAAGTGCTTCTAATAACTTGTTCTAAGCAATCTTTAGAAGTCTTATAGAAGCTATTAAGAATGTGACAAAAATCTTACAATTTATTTTATATATCTACACTTTTTTAACGTAATTATTGTAATTGCTATGTTATTATATAGTGTTTAAATTTAAGTTTTTGTTTACGGTCGCATCAAGTTTCGAACCCTGGTCCTTCGATCATCTGTCTGCACGCTATCCAATCGGCTAATTTAAATGTCAAGAAAAAGTAAATATCTTTGATAGTACATAGTTACAATAACAATAGCTTCTATAAGACTTCCATAAAACTTCCATAGAATTTTGTTTTTTAATTTAGATGTAGAAAATATAGCAATAATTCAGGGGCTTATTTTTTATGGAAAAAAGTATGTGACATGGAACTTCAATGGGTTTTTTAACGATGAAATCATAATCTGAGGTTTACGTTCTTAAAAGATTTTGTGTCTTTTTAATAGACGTAAAAGATTGCTGACAAATTTGTTTTATTAGTTTAAAGATTTTAGGTACACCTTTATTTAAACAATATTTTTTTTAAATAAAAAGTGTTGTAATTGGATTTCCAATAGGTGTCACAACAACATGAGTACTAAGGAGCTTATGAACGCAGATAATTTTTAAAAATGTTATATAAATATAAAACAATAACAAAAGAAGCAACGATATATCACACCTATCCATTTGCTGTAAATTATTTTAATAGATTGACTAAATTATGAAACTCTGTGCGCTTCAGTTCTTCTGACGAGTTTGGCTCTCAGAAATGTAAAGAAAATTCTTATACCATTATTTATAAAACTTAGCCAAAGAATGATTCTCTAGTGTAGTTGATTATGATTTTGATTGATTTTTTTGCCAATTTCAAGACTCTAAATAAAGAATATTTTATATTGTGCAAAATATGCCTAAATAATAGATCAAAAAACAAAAACCATCTTATGCACAGTACATTTCTGACAAAAACGAAACGATTTCAATTTCGTATAAGCTTCAATTTCGTACAAACCTATTGAAGTTACATGCCACATGCCTATTTCCATAAAAAGTAAGCACCTGAATTATACTATATTTTCTACATCTAAATTTAGTTGAAATACTAGAAGCAATATCTTCCGTCAGTTAGATATATTTCGTTTCAGATATTGAAGCAATTTTTAGACTATCACAGCTGTGCTTCTATAAGATCTGTAAACAATTACAACCCAAACAACTACATACCTAATGACAGCTATAACTTCTATAACCTTTTTTCGGAAGCTTTATTTAGTGTTGTGTAGATAAGTTTCGGTAAAGTTTCTAATATTAAATATAGAAGTATTTTAGAAGCTTTCATTCCGGTGGTGGGGAGAACTTCTCTGTTGAAGTTGTATCGAAACTTTATAGAAGTAAAATATAACTAGCTTTCACTTAGAAGCTTTAAAGAAGCTTTGTTGAAGCTAAAGCTGGTATAACTCAAAATTGAGAAGTAAGTTTGCTAGTTGCGTTGGTATATAAGCATTTAGTACAGTTTATAATAGTTCTGCATCTCAACTTTCCGTTTGTCGCTTCCGGTTAAATTTTTTTTTGCTTTTTCTCGTACAACAGAATTTATGTTTGTTGGGATACTACAGTTTTCTTTAATGTTTATATGATTAGAACTGAACTATTCGAAATCTATAAGATTGGATAGCCGTTAATGAAAGCATTATATTAGCTCACTATATATCCATAACATTTTGTTTCCAGAGTTGTGCTGAAGTTAGCCTATACATCAGTGTCGCAATATTTTTGTTTATAGAAATGTTATTCATCCATTGAATGGGAATTTTTTTTGGTAAACACAGAAAAAATATCAACAAATTGGAAAAACTTATTGAAAATGTGTCTGTGACTTAATGGTGGCAGAATGAGAATAATTAATGCATTTCTGAACGTCAAATAATCACATATACAACAAAACTTTCCCCTGATAAATTTATAAAAATTTGAAAAATAAACAAACACATGTAATATTTTTATTTTAGCTTTATATATTCAAAATTCCCTCCAACAAATCACTTTTAATATATACAGAGTGTTTCAAAATATATGCGCAGGACTTCAGGATGTGATAGCTCGTCCAAAAATATGAAAAAAAGTTTCGTGTAACTTACCCTCTAAAATGCACCATTTTCGAGATACAGGGTGTTGAAATTGAAAAAAAATTCGTTTTTGCGAATATCTCCGGAACCGTTTATCGTACAGAAAACAGCTTTTGTAAGCATTTTCGACTCATAATAAGCTATGTTTTGTGCGGAAATTTTTTTTAAAGTCTTAATTGGTGAAGGTTTTGAAGGGGTAGTGGGAGTTTTTCTCCCCAACTTCTACGCTACTGGAAAAAGTACGGTTTTGAGACGCTCATTTGAACTGCCAATGTTTTCTACACAAAAAGGTACTCCTGGTCATAACTAGGGCATGCAATCCCGGGATTTTTTGCATGACGATTCCCTGGATCCTGGGATTCATCATGCAAAAAATCCCGGGATTGCAATCCCTAGTCATAACCTCTAAAGTCTTATGTAGTTAACGATCTCCAGAACTTAATTGTTTAGATTTTTTCTTTTGTGGCCATCTCTAAACCCTAGTCTACGCTACTCCAGTTGAAAATGTTGACCTAGAACCAATAAAAAATGCTTACGAAAACTGTTTTCTGTACGATAAACGGTTCCGGAGATATTCGCAAAAAACGATTTTTTTTTAATTTCAACACCAATACCAACCCTGTGTCTCGGAAATGGTGCATTTTAGAGGGTAAGTTACATGTAACTTTTTTTCATATTTTTGGACGAGCTATCACATCCTGCAGTCCTGCACATATATTAGGAAACACCCTGAATTTAGTTTAATAGCATAATGTACTTCAAATAAACGTAAAATGCTAAAATATTTATAATTATTATAAAAAAATAAGTTTCGTTAGTTATCTAAACGTAAATTATTCCAGATAGCTTGTTGAATATAATGAGGTTATCAATTTGTTTTTGCTTTAAACTTACCGATAGTACCTAATGCAAAAATTATGCTTCGTAGACAGTGAAATTAATTATTGTTGTTATTGCATAGTTTCACAATAAATTTAACAACTCCACTTTAATTTGATTAAAATTACGATTTCTTGCTTGAGTCACAATCGTAAAATGCATGAATATATTTATGTATGTATATAAATGTAGGTATAATCTTTTGTATCAATTCCTTTTAGGAATTTGTAGAACAAAACATTTTATTTTAAACTTTTTTTTTAAATCTCAATTGAATGTAGAAATTTACAATATAAATCTAATTGCACAGCTGTCACTATTTTATACGAACTATTCAATATTCAAAACAACAAAAACTAATTGAAACATTAAATGAATGGATTGATCAGGGAGTAAATTTTTATTGTTTTTCATTTATGTCTTATTAGACTCATAAGGGTGTTCTCGTATGGTGAATAAAGTCATTTTGATGATAGTCAGTATGGAAACAAAAATACACTAGAACACAGCAGTCAAAATTTATTTCATCACACGAACTAAATAAACATTTTATAGTTCTAATGAAGAGCATGACAAACTTCAGAAAACATTAGACAATAAGGAAAGACTTCTTTTTATTATTAGGTAATAATAAAAGTATTCTTTAACATAACCTCAAACAACTAGTTGATCAAATGAAATTCACTTTTTCTAAGTTTCTATTTTGGTTTTAGGAAAATTACTATTATATAATTATATTGTCTGTCATCTTGAACAACTGATAGAAATCGTTGTGTTGAAAATGTTCACAATACAATGAAAAAGAATAAAAATAGTATCACGAATTAGTTTTTATTGTTTAGTAATAATTGTTCGTTATTCTGTTATTAAATTATTATGTTTGTTTGTTTTTGTAAGATTATGAAAATAATTTGTTTGTTAATTCGAAGGGAAGTTATTCAAATTAAAAGTTAATTTAAAAATAAATGGAAACTATGTACATATGTTAATTGCTTTGGCGGACAAATTCGTTTGGATACGATAGTTGACTACAAAAATGTTCTTAGTTTTTTTCAAAAGTTTAAGATGAAATGGCCAAAGCTTATGTAAAATTAAATGGTAGCCGATCATGTCCAGTAAAAACATCCGCTAGTCCGTTTAGAATCAACTTGTACATCTGCCCAGAATCATTATACTCTATTTTGTTATCTGTTCAACAAACCAAATATATTTGTTTCAAAATATAAAAAAATAAAACAACAATTGATTACTTACCGAAATATAAGATCCGTTAATTGAGTTCGAATGAAAGATAAACTAAAAATGAATTTAGTTATACAGTGAAACGTTGCAAATGGTCAGATATTATGTATGAAATGATCTTAAGTTGTTTGATATTACGGAATGAAGGTATGATTAATGTGATGACTGTATGGTAACTTTTATTTAATCGTTTGCGTTTAATTTGAAAATCTTCTTTAAATTCGTTTCAATCTTTTAGCAATAAATTAATAAAATTTTAGGTACAATTTTTTCTATCTAGTTTTCATAAAATTTATTATTCATCCAGTATTCAATTCAAAATTCATAATAAAAATTTTGTTTTTTCTATTATTAAGAATTCTCATATAACAGAAATAAGATTTCTTTAATTTGTTAAATTTACAATTTTCATTTGATAGTTTTATGATAAACCACATATCATTCAAATTTATCAATTTATCTATTTTAAATGTAAAATGATATTTATAAATATTATGAGTGTTAATATATGAAAAAATGAGACTACTTTGAATTACGAAGAATCGCAGTTACATCTTCATTAATATATTTTAAGAAGTTATACTACCGTTTTTCGAGGATTACTAATTAAAATTCGTATACACGAGTATAACTATAGTTGTTTTATCAACATTATATCATCATATGAAAAAAAAAAGTTAATTACTTCTTAAAATTGAAACAAGTTAGCAACACTGTGATAAAATTAATAGCGAGAAATACAAGCAAGTGATGAACGCATTATAATAGCGAGAACGACTAGCTATTGGTGGACAGGCAGTAAAAATATAACAGCGCAGACATTAACAGCTATAACTGTTTGGGGAAATATAGGGTATATGGGAGTAACTCGGATCGGGTCGAGGGTGGTACCAGTGGAAAGGTCTTGACGAGACAAGCTCAAAACAAGTGAAAAATTGCCGCGGTCTCATCCCTGGAAAAAGTTGTAGGTGTTCAACTTTTTTGATGCATTTTTACACAAAATTCATTTAATTTAGTACATAACATTGTTTTTAATAGAAAGATTAGGTACTCACCGCATTTAAGGCAGGAAGGACGGGGGAGGAAGGGGGCTAATACAGGGTATATGGGGGTAATTCGGATCGTTTCGAGAGTGGTATCATTAAAAAGGTTTTGACTAGACAAGCTCAAATCAAGTGAAAAATTTCCCGTTGCTTCATCCCTAGAAAAAGTTGTTAGTGTTAAAAGTTTAGCTTTTTTGATGCATTTTTTCTCAATTTTTTCCTAAGTAGCCTTACTATTTTTCACTTGTTTTGAGCTTGTCTCGTCAAGACCTTTCCAATGATACCACTCTCGACCCGATCCGAGTTACCCCTATATATCCTATATTAGCCACTCTGTTTGTTTTAAATTTTAAAATAAAATGTTCACTGATCAAAGTGGTTGAAACATAATTCGCTATCCGTCATTACTATTTGTAATATCGAAATTATGATGTGCTTAAAAAATGCAAATTAGTTTCGACTTTTTCTGTATTTTTGATCCAATTTCAATAAAGCTAATTTCACATGCGAAAGTTAATTTTTTCTGTCCTGTATTTTCTTTTATACCTGATGTAATTGGTTGGTACTGGTTAAAGATTAAAAATTGTAAAACGTTTAGGGCTATTCTGACAGTCGTGTCGTATCTAACGTCAAACACTAATTTCGTTTCGTACCGTCTCTAAAATGGTATTCTGATAGTCGTACGAAACGACAAATTATTCACCATTACCAATTATTCACCACAAACAAAAATTGAAATTTGACAGACAAAATCTGTCAAAAATCAAAAAGTTTTGTTATGTTTACAATTTGTGTTGATAATAATAAAAATTATTTTTGTATTAAATTATTTGTTTTTTTATTCAAATAAATTATAATAAAACTGTTTTTGTGTTAAATTAATTGTTTTTTATTTTAAAATAAAAGTTGTGTTGCGAAATGTTTACGAACAATAATTTTTTAATTTTGGAAGAAGAAAAACGCGGCCTGGTGGATTGGCCACTGTATTAAGGTTTAATATGTTAACCACTGTTTCTTCTAACAGTTTTAGATTTTGCTGTCTGAAAGGACCTCCTCCAGTGGAAATGTTTTCAGTTTTATGGTTTATTATTTTTTTTCTAACTTTGCATTTCCAATCATTCCAAACCTGCAAGTAATTACAAGAAATAATTAGATCCTATAAGCTTAATTTTAAACAAACTACAGCATATTACTTTTAACCACCCTTTTCCAGTTCTAAGGAGGACCAAATTTATTGAGATCCCCGGCAAATTTTACCCAGTACCTTTTAGTATCGGCTCGGCTCTCACCAAATTTGAAGCCTCCTTTTGCTACATCTGGGTGGTTCTCCATGATGTTGCACAAACATTCGAATTGCTTTTTATTTGTTACTTTATTCCTATTTATATACACATAACAAAGTTTGAAATGAAGTTTTATTATTATTAATAATAATAATAATAATAATAATTTATTTATTGTCAGAAACGACATTTTTAAAATACAGATACAATTAACATCATATTATTTGAAATTAAATTAAACTTAAAGCTTCACATTTTCTCTGAATTCCTTATTTTAATACAGTAACTAAATTAAACTAATGGAAATCTGTGTTTTACGAAATTGTTTAATTTTTTTTTGAAATCACGAAAGTTAGTAAATTCGTCATTTCCTTTAAATTCATTATATAAATTTATTCCTTTTGAAAAAATCGAATTTTTAGCTCTTTCTGTTTTGTATTGTGGAACTACATAGTGAGTATTTCTGGTGTTATATGAATGCTGGTCTCGATTGGATACTAGATGAAGTCTTAAATACTGTGGTAATTCACCAGTTGTTATACGATGCAAAAATTTTAATGTATTGAAATTCACTCGTTGTTCTATGGTCTGCCAACTTAAAGCATTCAACATATTAAGTCTATGTGTATCACGACTCACTCTTAAAATTACTCTCATAAATTTGTTTTGTTGTTTTTGTAATTGTTGTATTTGACCATGATTCAAATTGAAAAGCATTGTGCTGCAGTAATCTATATGAGGCGATACCAAAGCTTTATAATAAATAATTGCACTATCTAATGTGAGTTTTTTCCGAATACGTTTTAATAAACCTAGTTTTTTGTTTATTTTTTTATATATGTATTCATGGTGATCTTTAAAGCTCAGTTTATCATCAATAATAACTCCAAGATGTTTTGTTTGGGACACTCTTTCGATATGTTGCCCATCTATTATAACACTAATGTTATCAAATTTTTGGGATGATAACATCATAAACTTTGTTTTTGATAAGTTTAAAGCTAATTTATGAACTTTTAGCCAATCTGATAAACGTTGTAAATCACTGTTTATTTTATTTATAGCATCAATATGTGAGTCAGATGAAACTGTAAGAACTGTGTCATCAGCAAATAGATATATTTCAGATTGTTTGATTGCATTAACAATTTCATTAATATAAATAATAAACAGTAGAGGTCCCAAAACAGATCCTTGAGGTACACCGTGATCGTTGTTAATTTCTTCTGAAAAGTTGTCATTTATTTTAACTTTTTGTTTCCTATTAGACAAATAACTTTTGAACCACTGTAAAGAAATGCCAGTTACTCCAATTTTGTTTAATATCCCAATCATAATATCTTTGTCAATAGTTTCAAAAGCTCTTTTAAAATCTAAAAATACAACAAGTATTACTTTTTTATCATTTAGATCATTTTTGCATTTTAATAATAGTAAATTAAGTGCAGTTTCACATGAGTGTGCTGCTCTAAAACCTGACTGTTGTTCAACTAAAATATTATTTTCTTCTATAAATTTTATTAACTGCTCTTTTACTATATTTTCTAATATGTTTTCGAAGACTGGAAGCATATTTATTGGTCTATATTCTACGGCAGTTTTAGGATTAGATATTTTTGGAATTGGCACAACTATGGAAATTTTCCAACTATCAGGTACTACCCCCTCAATTAGCGATTTGTTTACAAGGTCTGTGCATTGATTTCCAAACGAGTTTGACTCTAATGCATCCAAAAATATTTTTATATTTATATTATTAATACATACTTTAGTTTTTAACAATTTGGTTATGCTTTTGATTTTTTCAATATCTATTGTTTGAAATTCAAATTGGGGTTGAATTGGGCTTATATTGTAGTTGTTTAAATTACTATTTATTACAGGAATGTTGTTTACTATTTCCTTGATGCTATCAACAAAAAACGAATTGAAGTTGGTAGCTAATTGTTTTGGATCAGTAACAATTTCGTTGTTAAAAATAACATTACTAATATCCTTTTTTTTTTATTGAATATAACGATTTAATATTTTTCCAAAGATCTTTTGGACAATTTTTATTCAGATGAATTTCATTTCTTATATATTTAGACTTTATTCTTCTACTTTCATTTTTATAAATATTTCTATATTTCTGTTACAGGAAAAATAAATATAAATTACCACAATATTATATATAATTTTATTGTATTTTATACTCCCATTTTGAGTGCACAGATTTATATTTCCAAATATTAACCTTTAAATTGAAAAAATTGCACGAAGGAAAGAAAGTCGTAACCAAAAATGGCTACGACAAAAATTGTTTATTTTTGACTTTTAAAGACGTTTCGTACGACTCTCAGAATATCACTGTTATTCACCTCAGTCGTATTTAACGAAATTTGTCGTATTTAAAGAAATTTGTCGTTTCGAACCGACTGTCGGAATAGCATTTTCATTTTGTCCTGTCGTACGACTCAAAATACGACTGTCAGAATAGCCCTGTGAATATTTCTGTGCTTATGGTGTGTCTTCGTTTTTGCAATAGATATCGTTGAATAGTTTCCCGACAAATGTTTTACTGTTACTCGAGATAATCACTGTTCACGATATCAAACAGCAATATAGTTCGACTAATAGGAACTAGAGACGACTTTGGTAAAACTATCTTAATAAAATTTATGAATCTATCAACCGAAAATATGCTAATATGACTGATAAACTAGCAAAATAAACTACGGGTGATCACTGATATAAATAGTAATCGATGAAAATAACACTCTTTAAGCAATCGATCTAAATGAAATTATTAATAAATTAATACAAATCAGGCACATGATGACGGTCGTCGTTCTTCTATCGAGATTTGCGGCGATTTTATGTTGGAGTTTTATTATCTTGTGCGTTCAAAAGCGATATTTGTTCCAAAAATTGTGTTTGGATTGCCATTAAATCGTTCATGCTTTTAATATTCTCCTTTTATCTCTTAGTTGTTATTTTGTTTCGTAAGGTAGCCTATTTTCATATGGAAAGGTTTGCTTTTTGTGTCGCCAGCTCAAAGGACCATAGCTAAGTCGATATCACTTGTTTAGGTTCCTTTATAAACTTGTTCTCTTAAATCCAGATTCAAGTATTTTGTGTTGTGTTTTGTCATTTACGGTAAGCTCTATCCTAAAATTCTACTTTAAACAATAATCATTTATAAAAATGGAGTAAAATAGGATAATGTTCTAGCTAAACAAACTCGGTCAACAAAATGCAAAAAAAAGAACTATCACGAACTTTATTTTTAATTTTGTTTGTTAATTGCCGTATTATTTGACACGAGCTTATGTTATGATTTTTTAAAAGATGAAATGTCTATTTCTTTTCATTTAAGGTAATTTTAAAAAAAAAGTGAAATCCAACAATAAAAAGATGTAACTAAGATAAAAATCAATCTCATCAACAAAACAAAATTTTTTCTTAAAAATTACAACAGGATGGTACAAGAATAAATTGCAATTTTCTTAATATTATTATTTTTCTTCCTTTTCCCTTGTATATTAAATAGAAATAAATCGAAACTAAAATAGGTCAACCATTGCATTTCCATTTATATAAACATACCAACAACACCAGCAACAAATAATAATAAAATAAATAAATAAAACGAATTTAATTAAAACTAAAAAAATTTAACAAGAAAAAATCCAGAGTAAAAAAAAGTTAAATGTCAAGAACTGAAACTGGTGAAATAAGTTGGGATGATTTTATAAAATTTTCTGAAAATTTAATAAAAATTTCCAATGAAATTTCTGATAACTGGAATTTAATCAAATTTGATGAAAATATTGGGAATACCTATTTAATGAAAAAATCGTATTACGATGAAATTCCACCCACACGACTCCATAATGACGTTGAACAAATAACTGAAGAATTTGATGGAATTGTTGGTGAAAATTATGATGACGATCCATCTATGAAATTTGTTGAAAATCGATTAAATCATTTAACTTTTGAGTATCATGTCTTGTATAGTTTAGCCTATGCAGTACCAATCCTTTATTTTAACATTTACAAAATGAATGGGGCACTTGTAAGTGTGAAAGAGTCGTGGGAGATATTTGATAAAGATTATAAGACTGGAAGTGATATGCTTTCAACGTTGACACAAATGGAACATCCGATATTATTTAGACCATTTCTGACAATTCATCCGTGTAGGACAAAGGAATTTTTGGCGGCTATGTGTAAAAGGTAAAGATGATTAATAATATGATAAACTTTCCTCTTAAGCTTTAAATTGTTCTAAAAATAATCTTTGTTTTTTTATTTTTGTATGATTTTGTTTTACCTCCTTCCAAAGTTCCAACCGACACAACTCTGAAAATAAAATTTTATCCTTATCATTAAAAATGTTTTTGTTCTTTTTTTGTAAACAGGGTTATTCGTAATAATCTCGGCTTAATTTACAATTTAGCACTTCAACCGATAAATAATTTAAATAAATTAGAAGCATCAAAAAAATTTATTTATATTTCTTTTTCTATTTTTTTTTTTCATGCAGCAAAAACAAAATCATAACATTTTTAAGCACTGTTGGGCCAGCTGTTCGATTACACATGGATTTAGCTTATGGTGTTGAAAATTAAATTATTGTATATTATTATTATTATAATGAAATAAACGTTTGGTATAATTTAGAAATTTTAAAATTCGGTTTTTTTAATTACATTTAAATTATTTTTTAATTACCTAAATTTTAATTTGATTGTTCAAATTATAAAGAATAAATCACCTGTTAGATTGTTTACATGTTGAGTTTTTATTGATAGAAAACACAAATATTAAACCGATGTTTTTGGAGATACAACAGCAAGGTGATAAGTTGTTATATATTTTTTAGAAATGGTTTAAAATAAAAATAATTACTGACTTAACAGTTATTATCATGCATTAACTAAATTTGAACAAAACAACAACAAATCATTTTTGTTTGAAAGGTGAATTTTTTATGGGTTTAATGAATAAATATTTTCTTTGGTTATTTATTTTATTTTACGATAAATAATTATATCATAAGTAAATAACTCATCATTTATGTTTTGATCGTCGATGAACGTATGCTATGTCGTATTACCGTTAACGCTACAGAATCGTTGATTATAATATAGAAGGTTACTAAAAAATGATACCGAGGAATAAAAAGTATCTGCACATAACGAGAAAATTTAAATGCTACCTAGCAGCAGTAGATCCTTACTTTTAGCTGACGCAAAAGCAGACAAAAAACTGCATTTATAAAAAGTGTTTTATAAGTTGAAATAATATTTTAATAAAACATTTTTCTTTACCATCTGCAAAAATATTTCATAACTAATCAACAATAGTAGTTTATTGAGTAACTGTTGAATAATTTATTTTATTCCTGAGCAAAAGCTTACCCCAAATATGCAAGAAAATAAAATGCTTAAAACACCAATACCAATCCTTCACCTACATTTTATCCTTTTTGCAGACTAACATGTATTAATTTGAATTATATTATTTCAGAATTCGTAGATTGAAAAAACGCAAAAAGAGACAGTTTTTTTTTTAAAGAAATGAATAATTTATATTAATAAATTACGGTACATACATCCACGAAACAAACTAATTCGTATTATATTTTATTTAAAACTCGTTTCGAGTGTTAACACTCATCATCGCATTACAAAAACATAACAAAAATAATAATAATAATAAAATATAAAATATAAAAAAATAGTGAAATCACACAGTTTGAAGCGCTCCTTATATCACTCCTTTACTCTGTTTTTTTCAGAGCGTGTAACTTAAAAAATATAACACTCCCAAATACAGGAGTGAAAATAGTGCATTGTTCTTAATCCTATATTGAAATAAATATTTTCTTTCAAATACTCACATTTAATTTTTGCTTCAAAATTGATGCTTTCCAACGTAAAAAATAAACAATTTTTGTGAATTTTTTATTCAATTTTGCATTGCAATTTTGTATTGTCATAAAAATATATAAAAATAATGACGAAAAGATACTAATTTTTTTCTTTTGCAAATGAAATGAAAGAAAAGAAAAATAAACTAACTAAAATAAAACTCCAAAGGAGTGGAATTGAAAAACTAAAAGTTTTGCTCATTGTATGACATATCCCGAACATGTATTAAAATTTCATCAAAATCCTGCCATGAACGATAATAAACAAACATTTTGTTGTTGAATTTAAAATATGAAAAATTTTAAACTTGAAGTGACAAATCGGAAGTGGATTGTCACAACGGGTTTCCTTTTTTGACAAGTAGCTATATACCAACTAGATATATAGTATAAACCATCAAAGTCGCTTATCAGCTGTTAAAACTGTTCGAAGTTTAATTAAAATAAACATATCCTCAACAGACCTCCATCAGTTTGTCCAAAATTGCTCAAAAACTAATAAATTCCTTTCTATACGAATAAACATCTTTTATCAATGTGTAATCAAAATTAAATCTCGAATAAAGGTTGTAGTCAACAAATATTAAAACCAAAATGAACAAATCAGCAGTTTTATGGTAGATCCCCGTCACTTTGAACAACACACCCTAAAGGCTAATTGATTCTTTCTTATGTTGACGGCAACTTGTAACCGTTTTCTTAAAAAATGAGACAATACAAATTTAATTATAAAAAACTGACATTATAATAACAAACCAAATAGTAGGTCATTGAACTTAATAGCATTATTCATTTTCATTATATAAATAAAATATGTTTTTCAGTTTTTTTCGAGACCGATAGTGTATCCGTCAGATCCATAAGATATCACCTTGACTAGTGATATCTAACTGTTATTGCCAGTGGTATATGATGTCTCACGTTAACTCATATTATTAACTCGTTAACTCGTATTATTAACTCGTTAACTCGTCTCACGTTAACTGGTATATTAATAATAGGGACTGGAGTACTCGGGATTGTCACAACCGCATAGATCAAAAATAAAAAAATTATAAATCAATAAGAAACTGATCACTCCATTCCAACCCTCCCTGGTATAAAGCCGATTAAATTAAATGTAAATTAGTTCATTCGATTCGTTCATGAGAAAGTTTTGCACAAACTGTGTTTCTCATACAATGATACACACACATACATACAGACTGCCAGCTAAAAATAGCCTAATCAGTTTTTACGTTTTCTTGAAACGTGAAGAAAAAAAAATTGCGGTTTTCACCTCGACCCAAACACAAAAACTTTCCAAACGCTAATCCTCTGGTAGCAAAAAAATTATAAAAACTACAAAATTTGTTCATTTGTATTCTGTTGTCAGGACAAATGTTTAAATTGTAGTTGTCCCATCAAATTCGTTTTGCAAATTTTCCATGAACTAAAAAATTCAACAAAAACAAAATGGCTTGAATGAAGGAACAAAGAAAAGTATTGATGTTTGAGAGCGGCACATTTTTAGTATTTCTGTTGGCACCTAAACCCGAAGAACCGATACCGATGTCATTCTGAAAACTAAACTGAAATAAAAAAGTGCTTAAGAAACAACAAACTAAAATCCCCGTTCCAATCATACAATATTTATTTCCTCATTCTGAATGTCTGTAAATTCCACTTTACGATAAATTCAAAATTAATTAAGAAATTTTTTCTTTAAAATTAGTATAAAATGTCACCATTAAAATTGTTTTTCCGTCACAATACATTAAATCAAAATAAAAGTTCTTATATAAGATTTAGTCAGCTGGTATTGTACTTGCATATACATATTATATCAGACAACATAAAATAAAAACATTAAAATTTTTCTAAGGTCAAGCATTTATTAACCTTTAACATTTTCTTTTATTTTAATTTCGTTTTTATTTTTATCATGTTTAATAATAGTTTAGAAATTCTGGTTTGTAACATATAATGACCCTGTGACACAAACGTAGACTTTCTTCGTATACCGGACTAACTTTATGTTAGGGCTTAGATTCGGACCGTATTCGATTTTCCTAGTATTGATAGAGAACGAATCAGGTAGTCTTGACTGGACAAACGACAGGAGTAGGATTTAAACACCCGATTAGGGTTCTTCTTATTATATTCTTATTCCGCCCAGATAATAATAGGACACGCCTGAACAAAATGGTAGTCGGATATTTATAGATAAACCCTGATATACAAACGAATAAAATAATTCACTGTAAAATTACAAACGCGAAAAGTGCTCATATTTGTTGTTCTATAACCTTTATCGTTAGTCTTCCGCAAAATTATTATTTACATTTATCTGAAATTTGTATTCGGTTTATTGATAAATTTTATATTTTTGTTTACGGTTGGATTATTAAATTTAAGTAGTTATTTGAAATTCTTTGTTTTAATATTGTTATTTGTGTATTATGCAAGGTTTTTGGGTGTTATAAGGTTAAACTATGAAACAACTATGTTGAAATAAATAGTTTTTAAGGTAACCGTGATAACTCATTGCGAAAAGCTAGATGCAGCTAGAGATTACACTGGATATAGATTAAATTCGAATTTTCGTTAAGTTTGTCAGTTTTAGAGCTAAATTAATATAGTTATAATAAATTAAATATATTACAGTTTTAACAGCTTATTTTCTTTTCTTTACAGGTGATTACTGGAAATGACTAATTTGCTTAAGTAATTATTTGTAAATATTTTTTTCAATGTAATTTAACATATTTTTGATTAAATTTAATTATCATTACTGGAACCTTCACAATTGTTTGATTTTATTAATCATTGAGAAAGGACTACCACTTACCAGTTATTAGTTTAGAAATACCAAACCTCACCAAACTGCATACATGTCTATTGTCTAGCTCCTTATTAATTTATTCTCGGAATTATGTTTTCATTTGTTATCTTTGAGAAAGGAAACAGTCATTTTTTTCCATTGAAATTTGATATTGATATTTTTGTTATGAGATAGGAGAAGCTAAAAAAAATTATCAATTACTTCCGTTTATAAATAAATATTTTAACAGATGAGATAATTTTTGATTGATTTATATATTTTGTAAACAATTGAATAGCTAATGAATGATCTTCAGTTTATTTTGATAAGCAATATTTTTAGGTAGATTTCATATAAAAATCTACCTATTGCAATGGGCTTCATCTCGGAATTTCGGAAAATGTTGGTGCCAAACGACTATGAATGATAAGCGGAGATGGAAAAACAAAAAAAAACAAAAATTTATATGTACATATATATATATATCAGTGTTGTGAAACGAAAAAATTTTTATTTCGTTTCAGTTTTCGTTATTCTATAAATTAAAATAGCGGTTTTCGTTTCAGTTATTGTTTCGACAAATTAATTTGGTTACGTTTTTCGTTACGTTTCCGTTACATTTCGGTTACAGTTACGATTTCGTTATAGATCACTAATGAATAGATAAAAATAAAAATTGGAAAATGAATTATGGATAGCAATTAACTTGTTACATATTATTATTCATTAAATTCAGTTTATTCAAATAAATATTCTGTATAAAAATTATAAATAAAATCAGTATATAAAATAAAATATAATCAAATAAATTATTAAATGCACAACATAACATATTCTATATTGTATATACTATTCTTATTTGTATATTATAAATAAAAAATAATAAATACATTATTATATATTCAATATTGGGTTAAAAACTATAAAGGTGTATATTGCAAAATAAAAATTTAAAAATCTAAACTCAAAAATATTGCAAAATAAAAATTCATCACAAAATTAAAAATATTAAATAATAATATTTTTTTTTTTTTAAATAAAATGTGTTGTGTAATAGGGTTTAGAATATGTGTCACAACAACACATAAATACATTTTAAGACCTAGGTCTAGACCTGGGTCCCACAACAACTGGCGTTCTAAGGTGTAGATTAACGCTTTTTTTAAACATCTGCGGGTTGAAGCCATCTGAGACTAAGTGTTCCGGCAAACTATTCCATTTGTACGCAGTTCGGACAAAGAAGTCTCTCTGCAATCTGCCAGTATGACAGCGCGGGATCTTTACCGTTTCACCGGTTGCGGCAGCCGATTGCCGAGTGGAACGGGGGTAAGAATAAGTTTGAGGCATGAAGCCGCTGATTTCATCTGAGCATTGCTGATGACGATATTTGTAAAAAACAACGAGGTCAGCAACAGTGCGACGATGTTGTAGGGAATCAATTTTCGATGTCAAAGTTCGATCACCTACAATTCGTATAGCCCGCTTTTGAACAGAGTCCAAGAAGGCCAAGATGGAAACAGAGGCAGCACCCCAAACTTGACAGCAGTATTCCATACAGGGAGGAATATAGGACTTATAAACATGGAGCAATTGGTATGTATGGAGTGAAAAATTTTTTGCATCTATTTAGGAGGCCGAGTTTTTTAGACGCGCTTTTTGCCATCCCCATTACATGATCGTTCCAGAGTAGGTCATTTGAAACTGTGACACCCAATAAACGAATGTTTTTACATTCACCTATTGGTTCGTCACACATACTGAATAAAGTATCTTTGGGGAACTCGGTCTTTAATCTGGAAACAATCAACAGCTGTGTTTTGGTAGAGTTGAAATTGACAAGGTTTTGGACACCCCAGTCGGCGACTTTATTCAGGTTTTTGTTCACGTTTATGGCAGCGTCTCTCATATTTTCAAATAATTTAGAAAAATACAGGATATAATACATCAGATAAAATATTATTTGATTGTACTTCAATTGAACTTGTTGTTCATTATAATAAGTAGTATGTACTCTAATATATCATTATCGATGTTCATCCGTTTCTCATTTACAATCCCTTTTAGCATGGAAAAAATTATTTCGACGGAAACTTGTGTTGCTGGTACAGCCAAAACCACTTTCACTAATTCCAAAAGTGGTAATTTTTTTCATCGAGATTATGGACCCAAAATTGTAAAACGTCATCTGAATATGGTATAATCTTTGAATTTTTTCGAATGTATTTAAATTAGCGATCAGAGCATTTTCAGTATCTAGTGCAGCCTTAGACTGTAACGTTTCACAAGTGGTGTCATTATCCTTCAAAAACGACTCAAATAGATCCTCGTCTGATATTTCACACGAGGAATTAAGAACGTCTGTTTTCTCAACTAACTCGGTGTTAGGTTTAGTTTCCTTAGATTTTAAATTCCATATATTTTGTCCGCATGGAGGGATCAGTTTTTATTGTTTTGAAATTTATATTTTTTTATTTTTGATCTACGGGTGTGACAACCCCGCGTACTCCAGTCCCTGCTATTGACATACGAGTTGTGAGATATCACATACCACTCGAAATAGCAGTGAGGTGAGTCACTAGCCAAGGTGACATCTTAGGGGTGGTTGCGGATGAACTGTATTCAGTCCACGGTAGCACCCTCAATCTTAGCTGTGAATTAATCCTTGATGATGAAACGCTATTGCTTCCTTGAAGAAATGAGCCTTCATATAACTATGTGTGGGTTTTAATCATTAAAAAAGACAGTGCGTCACAGGATCAAGGAATATGCAACCGGCTGGATTATTGGCAACAACATTTTTGTTTTGTTTCAGCAAATTTTTGTAAAAATTTGCTATTTACTTTTTAATTTACTTTTATTTTCTCTATTCTATCATAAAATATTGGCCTATGTCATATTTTGTCAGTGAAAGGATTTTTTGTTTAGTTATCCATTCTTTAACAAAAAATATAAAAAAACAAAAAAAGAAAGATTTACGTCCATCAACACCTTTGAACGTTTGTTGTTGTGGGACCTTGGTCTTAAAAGGTTTTTATGTGTTATTGTGACACATATTGTAGTTCCTACTACACAACACATTTTATTAAAAAAAAATATATGTTTGTTTAGTTTTATTAAATGTGTTTTTGCTATAATTTTTTGACTGGAACTCAAAAGCTTTTGATACCTCAGGTCTAGAAATACGCCAGCAAGCATATGTTCCGACGACATCAACGCTGTTTCTCGTTTCTTTAATGCTGCGATCAATGGAGGAGCAAATACAGTGTTTTGATTTTCTATTTGCAATTTGCATCGCCATCAAATCCCAAAAGCATCACTTACAGTTGTTCACTTTGTAATCGAAGTGTAGCCTGATATATATTTTAAAGTTTGTTGAATTTCTTCTAACAACTTCCAGTCTTCATTTTGCAAATAAAGTTGGGGTATTTCCAATTCAACTTCTCTGCAAAAATGTTTAAGCTCTAATTATCTTTCGATCATCAAATACGTAGAAATCCATCTGGTAGGCATATTGCTAGTTGAAGTGTGTATGACCAACTCTCACGATACTCAAAATTCCGTTAGATGCGCTCACTATATTTGCTGCTACAAACTCTTCATCATGTCTGTGTCTTCATTATGAAAATCTGTTTGTTCGTCGTCTTCGTACTGTAGTTCTCCCAAAAGTTCACCAGCCTTAATCATATTTTTACCATTGTCGGATGTAAACGTATAAATTTGGCAAATGTTTATTTCATATGAACTTAATATTTCCATAATCATAATCATAATCAAGAGTTACTACTTTAACTTCAAAATTATTCATGTATTGAATGTTCACACTCAAAATGGATTTGTCAAATCTCGTGGCTGTGTCAATTTTCAAACTTTTCAGCTTATTTTTCACATCAGTTTTAATTTTTTCTTGAATTGTTTTGGCCCTTTCAATATCTATTTCTGTCTCAAAGGGCAACCGTTTATTGTTACAAGATCGACACAGGCATCTGTTAGAACAATATTATTTTTTACCTTTTTTTCTTTTGTGACAACGTGGTCGATGTTTTTTTGCTCATTTTTACTTTTATTAGCGATCATCGATTTTTCAATATCATTAAACACTGATCGATGATTTCTTTTTAAATGCATTCTGAGATTTCCTGTATGTGAACCTGGTAATTCACCATCACACAACGTACACTTGCTATTTTTAGATTCCGTAGTATGAAATGTCTCTCTGATAAAATTCAAGTTTTTTATTTTTTTAATAAAAAGTGTTGTGTAGTAGGAATCACAAAATGTGTCACAACAACACATAGATTCTTTTTAAGATCTAGATATTTATATTTATATACAAATGGAATAGTTTGCCGGAACACTTAGTCTTGGGTGGCTTCAACCCGCAGAGGTTTAAAGAAAGCGTTAATCCACACCTTAGAACGCCAGTTGTTGTGGGGCCCAGGTCTAGACCTAGGTCTTAAAAGGTATTTATGTGTTGTTGTGACACATATTCTAAACCCTATTACACAACACATTTTATTTAAAAAAAAAAAATTAGACACTTTAAACACTTGTAATGTTAATTTAATATGTACGAGTTTTGAATTAGAGTATTTAATTTAATTATCACAAAACTACTGTAAGATGGACTATATGCCACTATCAAAGACATTGTGCAACAATAAGTAACTTTTGCTTACTTTTCTTTTATCTAATAAATATTTAAATATTTAAACTTTAGGACGTAAAATAGTAATTTTATGCATCGTTGTTTCAATTGGAAAAAGTAGCTTGCTTTGCATCCGATTTTTGAATCATAAAATTGCATTTTATACTCGTACAAAATAGTACATTATAGAACAAGGTTGAGAAGTAAGCTATTAATGACCGAGAACTTTTAGATCCTGAGGCGCGTAGCGCCGAGGGATATAATGTTCGAGGTCTATATTAGTCTTCTCAACCGAGGTATATATAGAATTTTTTTAACTACTAACACTAATTATCATATTTGCTTTGATTAGATTTTGATATTAGTCATTTTCCATATCATTTTTTAAATATCTTAAAATATCAAGTAGCCTGGAAGTTTAGTTTCGTACAAATAAAACGAAATAAAGGAATGCAATTATTATTTGTTTGTGTTTTTTTGTTAATTTCAATTAAAAATAAAGGAGAATTTGTCATTATTAACCTAGGTAATGTTTTGTTATTATTATTGACCTAGCTTGAGAAAAATTACTTCTCATTGGGGCATTCGAGTAAATAATGACGATTTTCAAGTTAGTAGTTAAAAAAATATTTTATTATAGATATAATGTAATAACCGTAACGTAATAACCTAAAAAAACATAGCGTTTTTGTTACGTTTTTCGTTACAGTAAATTTGGATTATATCGTTTCCGTTTACGGGTACGATATTTAAATTCCGGTTTTCCGTTTTTGCGTTACGTTACAATAACGTTTCACAACACTGATATATATATGAGCTATAACGGAATTTACCTGCATTCTCACGATCGCATTTCTTGACCTACAACGAAAATTTTTTTGTATACGTTGCGGCAAAAAATCTCTTGGACAAGTTCGCGAACTGGCCATATTCGGGTAAAGGCTAAGTGGCTAGGGCCAAAAAAGTCGAATAATCTGGGGCGTTATAACTTCCGTTTGAATCATAATATTTTAATAAAATTTATCAATATTGAATATTTGAACATATTTCTATCATTTTTTTCCAAATGACAACCTTGGCGTTCCAGATTCCTGAAAAATCAGCTGTTTTAAAAATTTAATAAACTTTGTTGTTCTTGATTTTGCTGAAAATGGCCAATCCAATCTCACTTTTGAAAATTTATGCACACGTTAACTAGAACATAAATCTTTCCAAAATTTAAAAAAAAAATAGTTCAAGTCTAGAGGTTAAGACACCAGGGCTGTTAGAACGAAAACAAACGCAAACGGCCATGCCTTCCTCATTTTTGAGTTTATGTTGTTTAAACTCATACTAACTTTTAGATAAACTTTTCAGCTATAACCTCAGAAATTTTCAGCTTTCTAACCCAAGAGGTTTCAATGTAATTAGCATTAAACCTAATGCATCCCATTCAATTACAACAACAACTTCCATAAAAATATAAAAATATCCCATAGAAAAAATATTAAAAAAATTTCTTTTGTTTTTTTTTTCAGTTTTTATTTTTTTTCGCAAAAATTTAAAAAAAAATTAAAACAAAGCCGAGTCATTATTGTTTTAAAATAAGGAATATTTTCTTATATGCATATTGATTACACATTTACAAAAGTCTTCCTAAATTGTAGAAATTTGAATTATTTGAGGTGTAAAAGTTGTTTGACAATTTTAGATTATAAAATTATGTGTGGTGGTGTTGTAGGTGTGATGTTGTGAGAACGTTTATTTGCTCTTTGGTGGATTTAATATGTTATTAAAAGTAGTTTTAACCAAATTAAATAAAACTGTTCCGAAATCGCATTGATAAAGTAGTTTCCGATAATGTATTTAGTTTGGTTTGATAAATTTTTTGGATTGTTCTGGACTATTCTACTTAAATTTTTTATTTAAACTAATTTAACACGTCCAATTCTATTTGTACACAAAGCTGTCTGTTCCCGAAATCTACCTATTTCTAGCGGATATACGTTTCGCTTGTTCTTTGTTTTCAATAAAATGTGTTGTGTTAAACGTTTAAAGACCATGGTTCCAAAACAAAGTGCATTTTCAGGCGTCGATCGACGCAAATCTTTTCTTTTGGTTGTTAGGTAGATTTCATATAAAAATCTACCTATTGCAATGGGCTTCATCTCGGAATTTCGGAAAAATTTTTGTGCCAAACGACTATATATGATAAGCGGAGACGAAAAAACAAAAAAAAAAAAATTTATATATATATATATATATATATATATATATATATATATATATATATATATATATATATATATATATATATATATATATATATATATATATATATATATATATATATATATATATATATATATATATATATATATAAACGATATGAGATATAACGAAAACGACCGGCACTCTCACGGTCGCATTTGTTGAGCTAGATCAAAAAAATTTTCTGTACTTGTGTGTTCTAATAATATCTTGGACAAGTTCGTGAATCAGCAAAATCCGACACGTGGTTAAGAAACTAGAGGCTTTTTTCTGAAAAAAATTGATTTTTTAAAACCGTTATAACGGCCGTTTGGATACTAATATTTCAAAAAATTTAACAAATTTAGAATTTTTGGAATCTTTTTTATCAATTTGTTTTAAAAATAGACCTCTGCAGTTAGAGGTTCTTGAGTGAGCGGCTCCAACAAAAAAGTTTGCAAAAAAAATTTTTTTTTTAAAACAACCGGCACTCTCACGGTCGCATTTATAAGGCCAGATCAAAAAACCTTTTCTAAAAATGTGCGTTTTATTAATATCTTGGACAAGTTCGTAAATCAGCCCAATCCAACACATGGTTAAGAAACTAGAAGCTTTATACTAGAAAAAAACTCTGTTTTTTAGATCCGTTATAACGGCCGTTTGGATTCTAATATTTTTAAAAACTTCATAAATTTAGAATTTTTGAAACCTTTTTAATCAGTTTCTTTCAAAAAAAAGACCTCTGCAGTTGGAGGTTTCTGAGTGAGCGGCTCCAACAACAAAGCTTGTAAAACACAAAATGCGTTTGAATCAACCGGCGCTCTCACGGTTGCATTTGTGGAGCCAGATCAAAAAACCTTTCTCAAAAATGTGTGTTTTATTAATATCTTGGACGAGTTCGTAAATCAGAAAAATCTGACACATGGTTAAGGAACTATAGGCTTTATACTAGAAAAAAAAGTAGATTTTTTAATCCGTTATAACGGCCGTTTGGATACTAATATTTTTAAAATCTTCATAAATTTAGAATCTGTAGAAACATTTTAATTCGTTTCTTATAAATATAAACCTCTGCAGTTAGAGGTTTTTGACTTGTTGGCTTCAACAAAAATGTTTGCAAAAATCCCCAACTTCAATTTCCAAAAACCTTATAACAGTCAATGTCAACCTTATAACAGTCAAAAAAATAAAAGATTTGGATAGAAGAAATTAATTTTTTTTCTTAGAAATAAACTATTTTGATATTTTGCAGTAATTGCACGACATATGATATCGAGTAGGTTTGTGTCATAAATTGTCACACACATGTTCTGTGGTAGATTTGATATTTGTTTGTTGCAAAATTGGATAGATATAATTTTGCTTGTAGGTAGCTAATTATCTTTATAAAATTTGTTCGATATCTGTTTGAAATTATTTTGTTTTGTTTAAACTAATCTGATACATCAGATTCTACTGGCACACAAAACTGTCTGATCTCGAAATCTACCTATTTCTAGAGGATATACGTGCCGCTTGGACTTTTTAATATGTTTTGTTAAAGAATGGGTAACTAAACAATAAATCCTATCTAAACCTATATGGTTTACAATATGTGTCACAACAACACATAAATACCTTTTAAGACGTAGGTCCCACAACAACTTGCGCTCTAAGGTGTTGATGAACGCTTTTTTTTAAACCTCTGCGGACTGAAACCACTTGAGACTGTTGATGACGATATTTGTAAAAAACAACGAGGTCAGCAACAGTACGACGATGTTGTAGGTAATCAAGTTTTGATGTCAAATCTCGACCACGCACAATTCGTTTAGTCCGCTTTTGAACAGAGTCCAAGAGGACCAAGATGAAAACAGAGCAACACCTCAAACTTGACAACAGTACTCCATACAGGGACGAATATAGGACTTATAAACATGGAGCAATTCTTATGGGGTGAAAATTTTTTTGCATCTATTTAGGAGGCCGAGTTTTCTAGACGCTCTTTTTGTCATCGCCAATACATGATCGTTCCAGAGTAGGTCATTTGAAACTGTGACACCCAATAAACGAATGTTTTTACATTCACCCATTGGTTCATCACACATACTGAATAAAATATCTTTGGGGAACTCGGTCTTTGATCTGGAAACAATTTTGTGTTTTGGTAGAGTTGAAATTGACCAGGTGTTCACCCCAATCGGCGACTGTTTTTAGGTCTTTATTCACGTTTATGGCAGCGTCTCTCCGGGCGGGATTAATTCGTTCGTGCATTTTACCTTTTGAAGGAAGGGGCTCGAACGACTTGTGCAGAGTACTATCATCTGCAAAACAATTTATTGGGTTGCTGGTGATTTTCAGCAATCCGTTGATATAAATTAAAAATAGGGTTGGGACAATACTGAGCCTTGAGGTACACCAGCGTTAATTAGTTTAGACTCAGACGAAAATCCGTCTAAGGAGACCGAAATGTATCGGTTGGATAGAAATTTTTGAATCAGCTTCACAACATTGGTATGAAAACCTGTTCCAACAATGCGCTTCATAGTTTAATAAATCGGTAGTTGATCTTTTGTTTCGAAAACCGTATTGGCTGTCGGCTATTAAATGATTTACTTCAAGAAATTTTGATATGTGTGTATTAATATAATGCTCGTAGACTTTGGATAGGACCGATAGTAAAGCTATTGGCTTATAATTTGAGATATTGGATTTTGGTACCTTTTTGGGGACGGGCTGGACATTGGCCAACTTCCAGCACGCGGGAAATATACCAAATATGTAGGATTGGTAGAATATCTTAGTCAAAGTTGGTGTAAGTTCTTTAGAAAAGGTTTTTAAAATAATGGATGGAATGTTGTCCATTCCTGAGGCTTTGTGATGTTTAGCCGCTTTAAAAGTTTAGCGACTATTTTGGGTTTGAAGTGTAGCTCATTCATATTAACTCCTGAAGACTGGATTTGAGGTATTTCTTTAGGAGTTAGTTTCCAAAACAGTGGACTTCAGAGCAAAGCGTTCAGCGAACAAGTTAGCTTTTCTTGCGGGATCATTAACGATTGAATCACCATCAAAAATAGGGGGAGTAATAAAAGATTTTATACCAGAATTTAAAGAATTAATGGCACTGACCTGTAGAAACTCTTGTCAGAAATAGACATAGACGTAAGTTTTGAGGCTTTTGCACCGCCAATTTCAGACTTTTCTTTGAGATAATCTGGTTAGATATTTTTTGGCCTTTAGATATTGGGATCGATTAGCGGGAGTTTTGTTATGAATACATATATTAAATGATCTATGTTTGTTTCTAAGTGCCGCTTTGGCAGCTTTCGAATACAAATATTTTTGTTTGGGTTTTAGTATAGAAAAAGGGACGAATTTATTGATAGCAAATTGGATGGTTTCTGTAATGTTTTGAGCAGAAACATTGACAATGATGGTCGAAAGGGAAACCATGGAAAAAAATTTTGAAGACCACTCTTATCCATTTTTGAGTAGTGAAATATTTTACGGGGTTTGGGAGCTGTAGTTTTAAGTAAATCAGTTTTGATAACTGATGAAATTAAATAATGATTAGATTTCGACACTCGTAATATCTTGCATTGTGGTAAGATAGAGAAAAATATTATCACCGCTATTACGGGGAGTGAAAGTTGGGCTTTTAACAATTTGGTATAGACCCTGAGACGGGGCAAACATTTCTGTCAGTTTTCCACTATTGTCAAGATCGTCGCTCGATTTTGAGAATTCCAACCATGTTTTGTTGTGGACGTTGAAGTTACTGGGAACAAGAACCTCACAATTTGGGGTCTTTGCTCTAATCTTGTCCACAATTTTTGTCAGTAAATTAAAAAAGTTTGGGTTACGTTTGTTGGGGAACCGGTATAAAGCTATTGTAAAAAAACTAATTTCTGGAAGACAAATCTTTAAAACCATTGTATTGAAGCCATCACCGTGTAGTTCAAAATTTGGAAAGCGTGTATACGCCACACTCTCATGAATGAATGCGCATACGTCTTGATGGAGTTTGATTGATTCGAGCTGATTCAAGCCTATATTTGGAATTAAGTGATTCTATAGAGAGAAACTTTTCAGAAACTTGTGTTTCTGTAAGGAATAGAATGAATGTTCGGTTTGTCGTGTTCAGGATGATGTTGCATGTGGTCATGGTTAGCGTTCAATCCGCAGATGTTCTGAACATGAATTTTTTTTTGTTACTTTATTTTTTTTTTTTATAATGTTATATTGCAAGAGCCTATTGAGGCTGTATAGCAAATCTAGTTTATTTATGTTACATAGCACGTGATAAACTTAATTTATAATTTAGGTCTCATATAAAGTTTAGAACAATAAATATTAAGTTATTTTCAGATATAGACATATCTTCTTATATATTAATACGCTAAAAAAAACTTTTTGGAGCCTAAGGCTTTTTTTTCGCAGATGGATTCATTTCAAATTTTCACTGCTAACTGATATTAGTGTAACTTAGATTTTAAAGATTTTTCACACAAATCGGATCATAAATGAAAAAGTTATAGACGAATTAAAATGAATTTTTGAATTTAACGGCCCCCCCCCCCCATACAATATGAAATGGAATTGCCCTAGTCTTTTCTTTGTTTTTTTATTATTATTATTTAGTATTTTATATTTTCTTTTCAAATTTCAATTTAGTTTATGCATTGATTTAGGATTGGATAGACGTATTATTTTTCTTTGGTTTTTTATTATTATTATTTTTCTTTGATTTTCTTTGATTTAATTATTAGAATTGCACGTGGTATTTATCATTTTAAACTTCATAATATTTTTTATCATCGTACTGGTGCTATAGGTTTTGAGTTAGATCGTGTGAATCCTTTTGTTCGTTCTTTTAAATCAATGCATGAATTTTGTGGAAGACCTGAGAATGTTACTGCTGAGAATGTGTCAATGGTTATAAAAGTTAACAGAGAATGTGATATAAATGAAATTCGTTCTGTTTCTGTCCTTGATTCTACGAATTTTCTTTTGAAAGACGTAGAAATATATACGTTCGATGTGGGTCGTATAGTATGCTACCTGTCACTTCACGTACTTCCTTACGTAGTGTAATGGTATTAGTAATTACTACTCGTATATCCGTAGTATACGTTCCCCACTAACGGTACCCTTGAAACCCTTGACACCCTGAAAAATAAAATTTTATTACAATGCCTTCACTAATTTTTTTATTTTCTATTGATTAGAAATTAAAGAAACAATTTCCCAAATTTCCCAAACTTAAAAAAATAAAATTTTTTTTATTACAACCATTCCTTCACTAATTAATCGAAAAGAACTTCGTTCCATCTGTTTTTCGGGTCACTTCGTATATTCGATAGTATATTCGATACTTAAACGGTGGTACATCCCGTCCCATCCCTAAATTACATGAACTAGGAGGGTCCGGCGTGCTTCACTACGCTTATAAACAAAGTTTATATTATTTTTCTTTGTTTTTTTATTATTATTATTTTTCTTTGATTTTCTTTGATTAAATTATTATGGTGTTAATGGTTAAATGAATGTTGTGAATGACGTATTATTTTTCTTTGTTTTTGTATTATTGCTAGGATGGCCCGGCGTGCTTTGCTACGCTTATAAATAAAGTTTTTGCGTAGACATTTTGTTGACGTAGAAGCAATGATTTCAAAAAGTGGTAATGAGAAATGCTAGCATATAAATTTTAATTTTTCTTTTTAAATATATGAATGAAAAATAATCAGAACTCTAGCTGATCAGTTCGGATATATGAAAAATTAGCGATCAAATAAGTTATCAAGTAAGCTTATTTGATCTCTAACTAGCTAGAGTTCTGATTATTTTTCATTCATATATTTAAAAGAAAAATTAATATTATATGCTAGCATTTCTCATTATCACTTTTTGAAATAATTGCTTCTACGTCAACAAAATGTCTACGCAAAAACTTTATTTATAAGCGTAGCGAAGCACGCCGGGCCATCCTAGTAATAATACAAAAACAAAGAAAAATAATACGTCATTCACAACATTCATTTCACCATTAACTCCATAATAATTTAATCAAAGAAAAATAATAATAATAAAAAAACAAAGAAAAATAATATAAACTCACTCATACCATTATCACGTCGAATCAATTCTACCTTCATCTGACAAATTTAACAAACACATGAATTTTAAACTGATAAATACCAAGTGCAATTCATTTCTTCATTCACAACATTCATAGAAAAATATTACGGCTATCCGCTCCTATAATAAAAAAACAAAGAAAAATATTACGTCTATTCACTCCTAAATCAGTTCATAAACTAAATTTAAAGTTGAAAAGAAAATATAAAATACTAAATTAAATTTTTTATATTAATTTTTTTATATTCTCTTAAAGCAGGCTACAGACCTTCAATCAATTTGTCAATCAATTGAAAACGAAAGTAAACGAAATAAAATTTAGGGGATTTTTACAGTAAATTTTATTTCGTTTGTTTTCGTTTTCGAATTGATTGACAAATTGATTGAAGGTCTGTAGCCTGCTTATCGTTTTTGTGAAAAAAAAAATATATACTTGGGCAATTCCATTTTCATATTGTATGGGGGGCCGTTAAATTCAAAAATTCATTTTAATTCGTCTATAACTTTTTTATTTATGATCCCAAAAATCCCAAAAATCTTTAAAATCTTAGTTACACTAATATCAGTTAGCAGTGAAAATTTGAAATGAATCAAAATTCGAATAAAAAAGCCTTAGGCTGTACAAAGTTTTTTTAGCGTATTAATATATAAGATAAAAAATTTAAGTAGAAACAGAATAATCCAAAAAAATTATCAAACCAACCAAACTAAATACATAAACGGAAAACACTTTATCAATGCAATTTCGTAACAGTTATGTTTAATTTGGTTAAAACTACTTAATAACATATTATAATCCTTTGGTGGATTAACGTTCTAACTACGTCACAAATACAATTCTACAACACATAATTTATAATCTAAAATTATCAAACAACTTTTACACCTCAAATAATACAAATATCTATCAATTTAGAAAAACTATTGAAAATGTGTAATCAATATAAATATATTTATTTCAACGAAACCACTGATCCCAGCTTTGTTTTAATTTTTTTGGCGGGACAGTCCCGATTTTTAACAATTTAACCCGCGTCCTGCGACATTTTAAAAATGCCCCGATTTTTCAAAAGAAAACAGAATATCGGTATTCAATGAAAAAAAAATTCGTTATTCAAAATTAAATTTTGCAATTTAAAAAGTTTTACAACACAAGTCTAGCGATTTTGTCACTCAGTCTAGTGATTTATCATCCAGTCGTACTCTCCGTTTACTGCAAAAATTTCCAGATAAAGAAACATTTCTCTCGGGTTTAATTGGATGTATGTTTTATCAAAATTAGAGCGTTTCTTAGAAGCTTCAAATTGATAGCGATCTAACCACCAGTATAGCTTTAAATATATTCATTTTCTAGGATGTGCGAGATTGTATTTCAAATAACAATTTGAAGGTTACATATTTCTGAATTATTTTTCCCTAGAGATTTGAATAGAAATTTTAGGATTCCCTCTACATCCTGACGGTTGAGAGCTTTTATTGATTATGCGGCTATTTGAATGGCACTCAAAATATTTAAAGCAACCACATCTTTTTTTTTTATTCCATAAATGATTTAAATTGAGATAATTTAACGTTTTTACAACTGCTGAGTTTGACTCGCAAAATCCGGTCAATCATGGTTTCAAAACAATTCCATCTATTGTTCCAGTCCAGGAGTAATTGCAACTCGTTTCTCTCCTGAACCAATTGTTTTATATTATTTTGCAAAATATTATCGCGAACTGGCGAGTTTTAAAATAATTTTACAATTACTCTAATTTTGGAAATCGTTACTTGTATTTTCATATTTTGATTCAATAGCAAATTTTTATGTGAAATCCCACGTTTCTCAATTTCCATTTCCCGAATTCTATCCAACAACGTTATTTCCAAATATATACAAACTCTTCAAAATTCAGCAGAAGCATTTTTATGCCTGCATATAACAATTATTTTAAACAAAATAATTGATTTAGAAATGTATGAATTTTTGCAAATAATAATTTTTAATTATATAATTAACACTGTTTGCCGTTGGGACTTAATAAATAATTTGATTATCATGCACTTTCCTTTTATTTCCCCAAATAATAAATTAATATATTTATATACTAACACTCCACTCGAAAGTAGAATAAATTACTTCAATTTTAAGTATACTTTTGGTAAAACTAAGGGACTCTAATTTAGACCGTCAACGGGTTAAGTGAAAAAGAACTTCCTTTTGTTAAAATTAATATCAAATAAAATAAAGTCGATTCCAAATTAAAGCGTTTAATTTTTTTACTCGAAAAAGTTGTAAGCAGCATGTATACCAGGACGGTTCTCCAATAATTCTTGGAGATTTGAGAGCTCAAGATAACAAATCTTTCTCGAGCATCTCGATACAGGATATTTTAATCTTTACTTGAAACTTTACTTGAGACTTTGAAAGCCATTTTATGTATGCAATATAATTTAACAAATTCTTGTGGAATATTTCATGACCTATTAAACAACAATAGTAATTCCTCCTCGAACAAAAATGATAAAAAAAGATTCAAATATTCGCCGAATTCCTCCTGCTATATAATTCTGCTTAATTTCTCGATTATTCGAGGTCACTTTCTTTACGAAGAAATCTTGAAAAAATCTAAGAATTATTTTACCTAACAAGTTGATTTGAGTAAAAAAATAATTCAATTATATTTCATGTTTTTGTTTTATCTTTAACCCTTTTTCTTGGAAAAATGTGACGTTAAATATAAATTGTGTATCATTGCGATTGTGAAGAATCGTAACAATATGAAATATGCCAATATTTCGTTATAGGAAAAACGGATATATAATTTAAAGAATTTTTTTTTTTAAATTTTGCTGGAACAAAACTAAAATGGGGTTGCCAATAATTCAGCTAAAGTGGCATATTCCTTATATTTCACAACTAAGATTTAGGGTACTACCGTTGCTGAATACACTTTATGCGCCAGCCCCCATAAGATATCACCTTGGCTAGTGATATCTCTAGGGACTAAAGTACAAAGGGGTGTCACACCCTTAGATAAAAATAAAAAAAATTTACAAATCAATAAAAAGTAATCCCTCCGCATGCAATGAATGAAAACAATTAAAGATCTCGCCCCTGCTATAAACAATTGAATTTATTTTTGTCGTTGCAAACGAATACTTACAACTATCAATCCCTTTGCTTTGTCATGACTTTAATTTCCAGTTATCTAATTTTCAATTATTTTATCAAGGATAAACAAACAAATCAAAACATTAAAATTAAAAAACACAATAGGCACCATTGAAGCAAACAATTTCGATTAAAAATGTTTAAATACAGAATATAGGTTGTCAATGGTATATGGTTGCTGTTAACATTATTATTATTATTGATGAATTAACGATAAAATAAAAAATTTTGGTTATACTAATTTTAGTTTATTGTTCATAAATTGTTAGAAAGTAAATAATAATTGCTATAGTTAAATTATTTATATAAACATAGTGAGTGGGTTAGGTCAAAATTTAATAGAAATTTAGGTCATGTATAGTAATTGTTCAATCGATTTTATAGTTTTTGAATAATTTGTGCTACTTGGATTAAATTTCATAGTCGAAATATTTAAAGTTTTTAATTTTACTTACGTCTCTTACGTAGTTCATTTGAATATAGGCAAATCTGCAAGTACGTAACCATGCTAACTCTCGATAATTTCTTTCGTTTTAATTGACTGATACATTTTTATCAACAACAGTAAAAAAAACTTTTCTATCAGCATGAATTTACTTCAACTCTTATAATATGTTTAATAGGATTAATTAATATTGTTCGAAGTAATTATTATTCGCTTTGAAATTGAAACTTAATCATTCTTCTTCTAAGTAGTCATACAAGTAAATATTTTGTACTAAGAAAATATAACAGTTTGCGTTTTATTAATTAAACCACAAAGAAAAATTTTAAAAATATTGCAAGTAAATTAAAAGAAAAAAATTCATTTAATGCAATTAATTATATTTTGTATGAAAAATAATTTTTCTTTTATTGTTCTTGCAATTTTTAAAGAGTTATGTCTTGAGATAAATGTATAAATTGTTTTGTTTTTAAGATTTAATTCAAATTTTTTAACATTTTATGCACGGATCAGCTGATAAGAAGTTAACAAACGATCAACGCATAATATGCCGAACTTGACATAGGAAATAAAATTGCTTCATTGAATGAAACTTGCAATTTCGACTATCATTTTGAAACGGAATACATAAAAACTACTTACTAAGCGACCCTAGTAAATTATATTAACAAAGAATGTGAATGATTTAATTATTCTCATAACAATAACCATATGCTTTGAATTTTATAGTTAATTAAAATCATTTTGTAGTAATAAAGATAAGATGTTAATTTTTTTTGCTTTTGAGTTATAGGTTTTTAGTTTAATGTGGAGTTTTGTATGCAATTATTTTATTAGAGATAAGTTCTATCGCGTTTTACTTTGGTTTCCTATGGGTCAGATTGTATATATTTCAATGTGGTATATTAACGTTTTTTGTTGGATTTTGCAAAATCTGTGTGGGATATATTTCTATGAATAATTTTGAGTATATAACGATAATAAAACAAGTTATATCGGTTTGTTTATTTATTCTTACTGCATCAAGTAAAAAATGCATCGCTTTGCTTCGTATAGGAAACGAAGCAGTTGTACAATCTCCTTAATTTAGAATCGCTCTATTTACCCAAAAAGAAAAAAAAATTAACTGATTTATAAACCAAGCTCAATGTGTTACTTCTCGTTTACTTTAATCTCAGGAACTTTTGAAGTTATTTTTGCCCTTTTCAAACACAATGAATGAATGAATTCAATTCGTAATCATCCTTTACATAATTTTTTTTTTTTCAAGTTGTTACGAAGCAGTTGTACAGTCTCCTTAGTGGGTTCCAATTATCGTTAAAAATCTACCAGATGTCTACCGTTTTTTGTTGTCGTTTAAAAACGGCCTTTTTAAACTATAAATACCAGCCGATAGAGGCCCTCTGGCAGTTAGTCGATCATTTATCTTATTGGATTGATTCGTTTTTTGCAAGGATGGACTTTTTGATTGGCATGTGAAACAAATTGCCATTTTTGCTTTTTTTTTTTTAATTTTAATTTGTATTTCTGGCGGTGGTTTATTTTTTTTTAATATCCATGTACAGAAGTTGGAATTGGAAAATAGTGGTGGATTATTTGATTTTTTGTGAGAAAAAGGAAGGAAACCAACCATTTTCATATGTAGTTGGCGAATCAATGTTGCGGATAAATATCAAAAAGGAAAACATGTGTTCCCGTTCGCTGTGCATGAATTCACGTGGATACACCTCGGATGAGGCTTTATATATTCATAACATTATATCAATGAATTTAAAATACAACAAAAGCAAATTTAAGCAAACATTTAGGCGAATAAATTACGTTAAACAATCACAACAGAAAATGTGTGGATATTTTTTAATTATAAGTTAGTAAATTTTTATAAAATAATCCGTCGATCAGATTATTTATTACCGCGTTACAGAAGGCAAAATGCATTTTTGTTTTGTAGATTACAATTAACATTGATCGTCAACATATCGAATTACCGCTAGATAAAATCAGACAATTTCAAAGAAAAACAAGTATTACATGAAAATGTGCCTATGTGAAATAATTTTTTTTTTCACCTGACCCGTATCTGAACAATCGATCAGGTGGACATTTATTTTTGAGTGTTAATGATTGTGAACCAGGGGAAATTTTTTTTTTATGAGAACACGTATCCAAATCAGGAAAAGAATCAACTATCATTCGTAGCAGAGTGATATACTTATTGACCTACGAAAGTCCAGTTCAAAATAATTGTTGCATGTATCGGTACATCATAAGTATATACCCGAGATGGTTGTTTTTGGACATTAATTAGGGCCATTAACCGCATCGACATTTTCAAAACTTGTCATTTTAATAACTTTTTTGTTTGTGTTACTGGCAATTTGTGTTACTGGCAATAAGTGGTGATCATTGAACTAAAAACTATTTATCGTGTTTTATCAATATTATCAACCAATGTTATTAGTATACTAACACACTTGTGTATACTGGAACTAGCTAGTTAAATCAATTAAGATTATACTAGCTTGTCTTCCGTTATTGAAAGTATTTATTCAAACTTACTTAGTGTATTAGGGTAATAGTCGGTTCATTAAACAAAAATACTAATTATTTCGTTTTATCAATCCCTTCAAGTCGTATTATTGGTATACTAACATATTTTCATATGCTGGAACTGTTTATTTACAATCAATTAATAATACACTAGCATGTATTCCGCTATTGAAACTAGTTATTTAAACTTAATTAATGTGATACTAGCATATTTTCTTGTGTGGAAACTATTTATGTAAAAATTAAATTAGTGTAATACTTATATGTTTTCTCGTGCTAGAACTATTTAGTTAAAATTAATTAGTGATATCTTAGCCTGTTTGCTTATATTGAGAATAATTATTCAACATTAATTAGTGTAATTAGGTTAATAATTGTTTATCGAACTAAAATCATTTATATAAAATTAAATAGATCAATGAATATAAAAATTTTGTTTAAAATAAATTAATATAAAAAGAATATATAAATGTTTGTCTGTCCAAAAAAAAGGATTGAAGATCATGAGTAAACCCGAGCGTGGTCGAAGGTTAACAATATTGTTTGGGGGCGGACTACGACTGAGTAGCTGTCTTGAAAAAAAAAAATAAAAAAAGGGATAACAAATTATACGAAAGGAACGAAAAGTTGAATTGAGATCTTCTGCGGAGTAAAAATTTGCCAACGTGGAACCAACAATTTTTTTATCGACGTCACGTCAACGACAGGAAGATATTTTTATATGACCCTCTGCTCTGGTTTTGGTCCTGATGGATAATGGTTTTGGCTGGTCGACGTAGATGAAGGGCCAGGCGAGCTAGGAAAATTATAGAGCGGGATCCAACCACATTATGCCATTTTTGGGATTTTAGGGTTGTGTGAGTGTGTGTATGGGCATGGATGTAGGTATGGGTGTTTGCGTTGCGTGCATGTGTGTGTGTGAGTATGTGGGTGTGTGTGTGAATATAAGGTGCGATAGCGTGCGAATGTGTGTTCAAATTATGGGGTTGGACGTGGTGATCGCGGTTTTTTTCACGTATGAGGTCGCCAGAGTCTGATTCTAACTTCACTTTTCTTTTTCTTTATTCCGTTCTTATTCTGAGAAACGCGTACTATACTGGATATTTGTGCTGGAGCTGCAGGACTTCTTTCTCGTCCCCACAGGCTGAAGCTAGCTTGGGGCTTTAAAAAAAACCTTTCTAGGTGCGCGCCCTGCTATGCCATTTCGTTGTTTGTTCAACGAAGCAGTACTCCATTACACATTTGGTCTAACAATCAGCCCGTGAAGAACAACAATCGTTAAAATTAGCAATAATCAGATGTAAAAAAGGTAAACGAACAAAAAATTTACCAGGACGAATTTGGGGCGAATTTGGTACTGGTTACCTTAATTTAGAGGACGCATTCAAGAACCAATATTGTTGTTTGGTAACATGTGCCTGCTACCCTTAGGCTCGGACAACCGATCACCACAATTAATATTTAGCGTGCATAAATTTCTGTCAAATGGTTTTTTTGTTTTCCTCGCTTTGTTTTTCCAAGAAACCATTATTACTTCCATAGACGTGCGTAACTTTTTCATTTGTTTCAAAATTGTACAATCTTTATGTGTTTTTTTTAAATCTATACGAAAAAAATCATACCACAAAAAAATAATAGTTTATCCCTCACTGTAACTGTATAAAAAGAAAAGAAAAAAAGTGAGATTTTCGTTTTTAAACTAAATTAAAATAAATTTGTCCATAATGAAAAAAGATTGAAATTTTCATAATATACTTTGACAATATTTACATAACTTAAATATTTGTTCGTGTCGTTAGAAAATATTGTTTGTCCTTTATAAAATATTTGACTAAAATAATCACTGGAAATAACACAATAAATTTAAATTACTCTCGTAATTATTGTCATTCATTTTATAAAAATTAGATTTTTTTTTTGCATTTTAAATTTAGAATTGTTTTTAATTTATAATTTAATAAAAAAGTTTGTGATTGTAAATAAAAACAAATCAAGTTGGAAAAAAGAGAATTTGAATATGACATTTCTGCTATCACTATTTTTAATGTCTCTCTTCAACAAATTTTAAAGCTATGTTCTCATTATATTTATGTATAGGTATACTCTAAGGGTACGGAGAAAAAACAGCACCATTTCTGGTCAACGAGAGTTATTGACCGTTAATGATATTAGTAAAAAAATAAATATGTAAGCTGACAAATTAGTTTTTTTATTTTTCGTTTGGCTCGTTAAAAACTATTTCTCCTAAAAGAAAGTTTTCAATTACATTAACACTAAAGTAATAAATATATTTAATAGATAAATAAATCAAAACATTGAACTAAAAAATTACATGACTCGCATCATTTAAGTGTTAATTATTTTGCATAACCCTTAATAAACAGAGAGAAAAACTCTTAATTAAATTTAAAACAGAAAAAAAATTAATGAAAGTACAATACTGAATACACGATGATACGTTGCGATGAAGAGATGATTTACGTTAGTTTTAATGACTTTTTTTGTTTAAATGTATTACATATATTAAAAATAATAAGATTGCTTTTATTCTATTGTACTTTCTTCATCTTATTCTTTAATTTTATTGTGGTGTCTTTTATGAAGCTCATCCGATGGATTCATTATGATTGTGTTATATTGTCAGAAGAAATAACGAAAAAACATAAAAATTAACTGGGTCAGGTCATGGTGTTGTGATTTTAATTTCAATGTAATTTCTGGTGTTTTAAATCGAATTATTTCGTGGTCGAAAATTTGTATACATCTTTTAAGATATGAAAAATAGCACTGGAGTGTAACATATTTGTTGCATAATTTGTATATATAGAGCTCCTTGTTTATATTCAGACTGGCAAGTGTTTAATGTACTATATTGAGTTCGGTTTTTCAAAACAGTTTAAATGAAAGGCGTCTGGACTAGGTAAGTCTAGAAAATTAATTAATAAACTGGTGCTATCAACCGTATAAGCTTATAGGTATCAGAGTCTTGTGCATAATGTATGAAAAAGGGAGAATATATGTTAGATTTGAATTTCTGAATGAAATTAAAAAATTTATGATGTTGATGTCATTTCTCATTATTTTAATTATTAATAATAATTTTTAGCTAACATTAAAAAATAATGTTAATAATTTCTTTTTGTATTTTAATAGTGGTACGAATTGATTGATTGGTGGACTTAATAGTTTTACGATGATAGAGAAAATTTTTCTTTTCTTTTAAGCTAATTTATTATATATTAAGGTAATTTTATCCTCCATTCTATTTTTTTTTTATTTTATATTTTGATTTTGACATAAATATGTTTAAACAACAGCTGCTGCTGTTTTTGTTTTGTTTTATACAACATTTTTGGTTGTGATAAAGTGTTTTGTTCTAGATATTAAATGCTAAAGTTTAAACATTTTGGTAAATGACTTACGAATCAAAATTTGAAATAGAGGTTTTGGTAGTTGTACATACTGTGTCTTACATTGACTATGGTATGTAGGTCTTTTAAATATTCGGATGCTAAAAGTAATTGAAATAGTAAACTGTTTATATATATAAGTTTTAACTTGATATAATTCGAAATTATTTGATTGTAGCAATCACCCAAGCAAATGCATGACACTTCTAGATAAAATTATGCAACCTATACAGGTCAATCAGCAAAGCAATCAGCTAGACTCCATTATCTTAGAGTAAAAATTTGAACTGAAAATAGAGTTACTAATTTCAATAAAGTAAATGATAAAACAGTGAGCTGGAATAATAAACAGCTCTAAACCATTATAAACTACCACAACCCAGTTATGTATCACAACGATCACTCGCACACTACAGAAAACGCTTATCTATGCTGTGGAAGAAACATTATTAAAAGTACTGAAACTGAAACGGAATGAAACCGTTAAATTTTTGATGTTTAGAATTTTGATGTTTAGAACGTTCGCCTTATTTACCACACTTAAGTTTTTTTCGGAAGCGAAATCCAACATTTTTGGATCTTTTTGCTTTTTTTACATACGATTATATGAAAACCAAAACTCTTTTTTTAACAACAATAAAATTGATGCTATCAAAATTAGTTTCATTAAATATCGTAATATGTTTATGTGTTTATACAGCATCAATTTCATTAATTTTATTTTATCACAATTTTAATGTGAACCTAAATTTCATATCTGTGTTTATTATTCTCGTTAGCAAATTAATGTTTATACGTTATATTACGCTAATTGTCAATCTACGTTAAATAACAATTATATCGTAAATATTTCTGTTTCCATGAACACTATCATTGTTGTCATGGTTTGTTATTTTTTATTCCTAGGGGAAAAAGAAGCAACACGCTCTCGCAAAGGAGTAAGCGGATTGAACTTAACAGGCAACTTGTGCAAAAATGTAAATTAATCTGTATTTTTGCACGAGTTGTATATAAAGACTGAATTCTAATTGAATGCTAAATAGTCCCTAAATTCTAAATGCTGCTAAGTTGAAAAATTATTTTTACCAATAAAGATTTTGTAGTTAACTTTATAGTTTATAGCTAGTATGTTTCTCGCTATATTTATATATTTACTTGTGTCCAGTACCTCGATTCTGGTTCTGTGAGAAAAAATGAAGTGGAATGGAATTATTATTTATCTTGAATTTTGATTTCTCACTAAATAATTCCATTCCACTAATTGGTATTCTCGTTCTCTTTTCGAGATATCGTTTTTACTACAAGTTCTAAACTAGCACAAATTTTTGAAAATGGAATTCATCTGTCAGTTTATTGACTTGTTTTTATTTGTGTTTCTTTCGATAGCTAGTTTACAAGTTGTGCGATAGATTTTAGTTGTAAAATTATTCTTTAAAATTAAATAAATAATGTATTTGAATAAATATTGCATTTTGCCACATCGTCCCATTTCGCTATTTCCGTATACCTTATCAAATCTGCGAGAAGCATACAAAACAAAATATTTTGTATATAAATTAAATAAATAATTTAATTTTTCTAAAATAATTATTGATAAATAATAAAATAAAATTAATAAAATATCGTTAACTCCCACGAGCCAAATTCACATTCTCCTCTAAATAATTAACTAAAATTTCTTTTTGATTTATCGTATCTTTTTTCGACATTTTTTTCTCCATTTTTGTGCGTCTATACAAAATTTCAAAGCAAATAATCGCATTTCGTCTATAAATTCGTTGACGAGATAATTTGACAGTTCATCCCACAAATGCGGAATTTATTTTCTCATTCCACTGAATCTGAATGCAAAAATCCCATTTAGTACGAAATCTCATTCCACGAAATAATTCCATGCAACCAGAATCTAGCTACTGATGCTATAATCATTCTCGCTATATTTAACTATTAAAAATTCTTTTGAATCCCTTGAATTCTCTTCGTGGTTAAATCTCTATCTCTATTTGTTAATTCGATTTTAAATTTTGTTTAAATTAATACTGATGATCTGTACCTCGATTCTGGTTCTGTGAGAAAAAATGAAGTGGAATGGAATTATTATTTATCTCGAATTTTGACTTCTCACTAAATAATTCCATTCCACTAATTGGTATTCTGGTTCTCTTTTCGAGATATCATTTTTAGTACAAGTTCTAAGCTAGTACACATTTTTGAAAATGGAATTAATCTATCAGTTTATTTGCTTGTTTTTATTTTACAAGTATTTTCTGTTGTACTATAGATTTTAATTGTAAAATTATTCTTTAAAATTAAATAAATAGTGTATTTGAATAAATAGTGTATTCTGCCACATCGTCCCAGTTTCCTATTTCCGTCTGCCTTATCCAATCTGCGAGGAGCATACAAAACAAAATGTTCAGTATATAAATTAAATAATGAATTTAATTTTTCTAAAAAATTGATAAATAATAAAATAAAATTAATAAAATATCGTTAACTACCACGCGCCAAATCCACATTCTTCTCTAAATAATTAACTAAAATTTCTTTTTGATTTATCGTATCTTTTTTCGACATTTTTTTTTCTCTATTTTTGTGCGTCTGTAGATGAAAAACGTGATCTACGCAGGTGAAAAAGTCGAGATTTGAACTTGACCATTTTTGATTTTTCTGAAACTTGGCATATAAGTAGTATGGACAAAATAAAAAATAGAACTTATTTTACAATTTTTTTTAAAGCTATGCACTTTGAGCATAGGGGCACCCCAATATGCATGAAAAATGAAAATTCTGCCAATCCGATGTAACTTTGAAGTTAAATTGCTCAAGAACGGCTATACCGATTTCATCAATTTTTTTTTGTTTGATAGATGATTAGTTGGTCGTTTGAAAAAAAATTAACTAATTTTTTTTGTAATTAATTTTTAGATAAAAATATTAAAAAACTTTTATAAAGATGCCGCTAGGGTCGAAGATCAATTGGAATTTAATTAATTTTTTTCCTGAAAATAGTTCTGTTCTTACTTTAAAATATATCAAATTTACAAAGAGGCGTTAATTTTTGTTCTTGAGACATTTAATTTTAAAGATTGTTTGTACGACTAAAATTCTAATTTTTCATAATTTTTTCAAACAACTTCCATTAACAAAAAATTTTAAAATCAATTAAATTTTAACCTTTTTTTTTAAATATAGCTCTATCCTTACTTTAAAATATATCAAATACGAAACGAAATAGTACGAAATCTCATTCCACGAAATAATTCCATACAACCAGAATCTAGCTACTGATGGGTGAATGATAATCATGATGGGTGATGGTGAATGATAATCATGATATGCTCCACAATAACAAAAGTTTAAGGATTAAATTTCATTGGTGAATTTTTATTTAATATAATACATAACTATTATTTTGCATATATATATTTTACTAGCTTGTACTTTATATAATAATTATCACCATGCATATACATTTCACATTAATTCAAAATAATTTGATCAATTTTTGAAAACCTTTTAGTAAAATACAGATTTTTTTATCTAACTGAAAAGCGACTTACTTTTTACCTATTTGAAAAAACAATTAATTCTAAACAAAAGAATTTTTCTCAGACTACTTAAATTGAAAATTTAAAAAGAGTGTGCTTTTCCAATCAATTAAAACTATTGCCAACTTAATTTTGAAAAAGTTAAATAAACAAAAAGGTCACGCCACAACTTCATGCAACATTTGCATTATAAATATGTGTAGAATTGTGTCAACTGTCAGTAAAACATATTAATTCTTTCTTGTTCGATAGCTCTAAAAAATCTTTCTTTAAAAACATATTTTTCAATTTAGCACGATTTAGAATTTGGAGAGCATTTAGCATGGAATCTAGTCAAAGTTCAATTTCTATCGCTCCCTAGTGTATAAAAAATAGCAAACCATTATTACTACAGTTTTACATGAAAATTAAAAATTTTTATTTGCGTTTTTGTTTTTTAATATAATAATTATATTGTGGTCATACTATACACGACCTCGAGAGAGAACATATTATCCACTTGAAAAATATGCACTTCTCTCCCTTGTTGTATAATTTACTATTCTATACAAAACAAAAATCGAAGTTTGAATATGAAATTGATTATTATTTGACAAAAAATTGTCAACGGTTGATTTTTAAAATTTCCAGTAACACAGCGTCCAAAATAATACACAAAATATTTCTACTAATTTAAAAATAACTTCTATTTACATGATTTTATATGAAAAGTTTCATTTATAATTAATTAATTCTGCCTCAAAACCCCTGCCTAAAAACTATATGCCGTACATTCTAAAAAACGATCATGTTTCATAAACAAAATAACAAATGTTTATTTGTCACCTAACTGTAAAAAAAGGTTATAGAAAACAAATTTTTTTAACTACTAGCTTGAGAAATTGTCATTATTTACTCGAATATCCCAATGAGAAGTATTTTTTCTCAACCTACATAGGTCAATAATAATAACAAAAAATTACCTAGCTTAATAATTTCAAATTTTCTTGTATTTTTAATTGAAATGAACAAAAAAACACAAACAAATAATAATTGCATTCCCTCGTTTCGTTATACTTGTATGAAACTAAACTTCCAGACTACTTCATACTTGATATTTTAAGATATTTAAAAAATGAAATCGAAAATGACTAATATCAAAATCTAATCAAAGCAAATATAATAATTAGTGTTAGTAGTTAAAAAAATTCTATATATACCTCGGTTGAGAATACTAATATAGACCTCGAACATTATCTTGGTTCTCGGTCAATAATAGCTTACTTCTCCACCGTGTTATATAACAGAGATGGCCAAGCTACACCACACGTGGAGCCGCAGTACAATAATCTCTCGTTACGAGAGCCAACATAAAAAATAAAAAATTTCAAAAGTATCAGTTGTTTGGAAATATATATTTTATTGAAAAAAAAAAATATGTACTTATGGTTATAAATCCATACAAATACATTTTTAAATTTTGTTACATGACATGCTTGCTGGTAGATGGTTGTTTGTAACTTGGCCGTGAATTTTCTGAAATCTGGTTTATAGTTTGTTAGCGCAGTACGAATTAATTCCGTTAAATGCTCATTTGTAAGTTGTGAACGGTGGTTTGATTTTATAAACCTCATTGTTGAAAAAAGTGATTCACAACAATATGTTGTACCGAATATGGACAGTAATCTGGCAGCAGCTTTTTACAAATTGGGGTACTTTGATTGCGGCACTAGTTTCCAAAACTCATTTGGAGATTGTGTGGCTTTGTGATGCATTTTAAGAATGTGATCTTCCTGTAGCTCTAGTAATTCCATTTCTCCTGAGGCAAAGTCATTCAAAATATAACAAGGAATCGATAAGCCCTCGTTAATAATGGCAATCTCGAATGGATTTACAAGTAAATTAAGAGAAATATTTAAATTATTCGGATCATTAAACCGTAAGTGAAAGTCTTTTAATAATTCCGCTAATTTACTGTCGTATTCACTCAGTTTGTTATCATTAATTTTGTTATCATTAAATTTAACGGTTGAACACTTTTGTTGTAAAATCTCGTTGAAAAAGTTGAATTTTTTTAATAAAACTCATAATCGTTTGAATAAGATCAGTAATAACTTTATCTTTTCCTTGTAATGCTAGGTTGAGGGATTGCAGATGCTCCATTATATCAGTCAAAAACATATAGTCATTCTCACGCATGGAGGGATTAGTTTTTATTAATTTGTTAATTTTTTTCTATTTTTTGATCCACGGGTGTGACAACCCCGCGTACTCCAGTCCCTGCTATTGGCATATGAGTTAACGTGAGATATCACATACCACTGGCAATAGTAGTGAGATATCACTAGCCAAGGTGATATCTTAGGGGTGCTGGCGGATGAACTGTATTCAGTCAACGGTAGCACTCTCAGTCGAAGCTAATGAATATTCCTTGATGCTGGAACGCTGTAGCTTGCTAGAAGAAACGAGCCTTCATATAACTATATATCTAAGCTTTAATCATTGAAAAATATACTGCGTCCCATAATCAACGATTATGCCATTAGCTGGACTATTGGCAAACCAATTTGAGTTTTGTTCCTGCAAATTTTTAAAACAAATTTGCTTTTTATCTCTTATTTTATTTTTATTTTCTCTATCCTATCACGAAATATTGGCCTATGTCATATTTTATATGTGATAGGATTTATGGTTTAGTTATCCATTATTGAACAAAAAAAAATTAAAAAAAAACAAAAAAAAAACAGATTTGCGTCCATTAACATCCTTAGAACGCATGTTGTTGTGGGACCTTGGTCTTAAAAGGTTTTTATGTGTTGTTGTGACACATATTGTAATGCCTACTACACATCACATTTTATTAAAAAAAAAAAAAAAAAAAATCCATTCATCATCCTTTAATTCCAGATAGTATTTTTCTTTTTCTTTGAAGAAATTCCTGAAAGGTTCCATTGAATCAATGAAATCACCGTTTTAGGTAGATTTCATATAAAAATCTACCTATTGCAATGGGCTTCATCTCGGAATTTCGGAAAAATTTTGATGCCAAACGACTATTTGTGATAAGCGGAGATGGAAAAACAAAAAAAAAAAAAAATTATATATATATATATATATATATATATATATATATATATATATATATAACGATATGAGGTATAACGGAATTTAGCGGCACTCTCACGGTTGCATTTTTTGACCTACACCAAAATAATTTTCTGTGTATGTTACGGCAAATAATGTCTTGGACAAGTTCGTGAACTGGCCATATCCGGGTACCGGTTAAGCGGCTAGAGCCTAAAAAGTCGAATAATCTAGGGCGCTATAACTTCCGTTTGAATAATAATATTTTAATAAAATTTAAAAATATTGAATATTTGAACCTTTTTTTATCATTTTTATCCAGATGACCACTTTGGCGTTTCAGGTTCCTCAAAAATCAGCTGTTTTAAAAATTTACTAAACTTTGCTGCCCTTGATCTAGCTGAAATGGCCAAGCTCATAGTTGAAAACTTTTTTTCACGTACTTAAAATATAAATCTTTCCAAAATTTTCAAAAATAATAGTTTAAGTCTAACGGTTGAGACCCTACGGCTGTTGAAATAAAAACAAACGCAAAAGGCAATGCTTTCATCATGTTTCAGTTTATGTTATTTAAATTCATCTTAGCTTTTAAACATACTTTTCAACTATAGCCTCAAAAAATTTCAGCTTTCTAACCCAAAAGGTTCCATTTTTATAAGCATTATAATGCAACCCTTACAAGAAAAATATCAACCCATTTAATACCATAGAAAAATTATCAAAATCTCTTTTGTTTTTATTTTTTTTACTAAGTAACCGTTTGAAAAAAGATTAAATAAGAACAAAAAAACACAACAACAAAAGATGATTTTGAAATAAAATTGTTTGATAATGTTATAAATTATGTGTGATGGTATAATTGTAGTTGTGACGTAGTTCATTTGATCTTTGGTGGATTTAATATGTTATTAAAAGTAGTTTAAACCAACTTAAATAAAACTGTTCCGAAATTGTGTTGATGGCGTTAGTTCGGATAATGTATTTAATTTGGTTCGATAATTTTTTTGAATTATTCTGTTTCTACTTATATTTTTTATTTAAACTAATCTGACTTATCTAATTTTATTTGGACACAAAACCGTCTGACCCCGAAATCGACCTATTTCTAGCGGATATACCTGCCGCTGGGATTTTTTTTCTTGCAATTTCCTTCCGGTTTTAATTTCGTTATTATGGTCAATTATTCATTTTTTTGGTTTAGGGTAATATCTTACTGTCGTAGATGTAGAAGCGGTTGAGGTAGCATATGTCGGGTTTGTACGTGTATTTTATTTCTATTTAATTATGAACTTATTCATTTTTTAATTGGAATATTAAAGGATACATTAAATTTAACGTTGGCAAATTGCCTAAAGATAAAATATCAAAAATATTGTTTTTAAAAAAATTGTAGAAAAAGATAATCATAGAAAAACAAACGAATCCAAAAGTAAAGATTTTTGATTTTGAGAAAGATTTTTGTACATTTATTTGAGACAAATACAGGTGATTTTATTTTTAGTCCACTAGAATATGTTAAACGTATAACCCTTAATAATAAAATTAGTTAAATTTATTTATAACAGCGGATTATAAGCTTGATTCGCGAAGTAAAGTAGTATCAAACTAAAACAAAGCCGCAAAAAACTCCAACAGTAGTAAATTTGACAGGACGGACCTAAATATGCATGGAGGGATCAGTTTTTATTGTTTTTTTATTGTTTTTTTATTTTTGATCAACGGGTGTGACAACCCCGCGTACTCCAGTCCCTGCTATTGACATACGAGTTAACGTGAGATATCACATACCACTGGCAATAGCAGTGAGATATCACTAGCCAAGGTGACATCTTTGGGGTGGTGGCGGATGAACTGTATTCAGTCTGGTAGCACCCTCAATCTTAACTGTGAAATAATCCTTGATGATGAGATGCTATTGCTTCCTTAGGGAAACGAGCCTTCATATAACTATGTGTGGGCTTTAATCTTTAAGAAATGCGTCACAGGATCAAGGAATATGCCACCGGCTGGATTATTGGCAACTACATTTTTGTTTTGTTTCAGCAAATTTTTTAAAAAATTTGCTATTTACTTTTTAATTTACTTTTATTTTCTCTATTCTATCATAAAATATTGGCCTATGTCATATTTTATCAGTGATAGGATTTTTTGTTTAGTTATCCATTCTTTAACAAAAAATATAAAAAAACAAAAAAAGAAAGATTTACGTCCATCAACACCTTTGAACGTATGTTGTTGTGGGACCTTGGTCTTAAAAGGTTTTTATGTGTTATTGTGACACATATTGTAATTCCTACTACACAACACATTTTATTAAAAAAAAAAAAATATAATCATATGATTGTATTAAATCATATTATATTAAACAGTATTATAAATTATATGTATTACTTCTAATTTTGTTACAATTTTTATGAATTATTAAATATTATTTAATTTTTTCGTTTCTTTACGAGAGCCGCATTTATTCTTTCTAAGAGCCGCACGCGGCTCACGAGCCGCGGTTTGGCCATGTGTGTTATATAATGTACTATTTAGCACAGAAAAAATCGTGAACTTGTAGTGCCATTTTGAAATTAAAATTCATTATAAAAAATTCAAAAAATCGCCTTAACGCCAATAACGCCATCTAGAAAAACAAAACTCCATATAAAAAAAATTTAATCAAAAACACAATCCAATTTTAAACATATGGCAATGTTCATTGTTTTTTTAAAATGGCTTCAATGAATTGGGCTTGAAAAATATAGAAAGCAGGTTTTGCGATGGTTATAAATTTTATTTCGTAATTTTGTACAGGTTGCCTTCACTTATGTTGAATTAATTAGAACTTTATGTTATATTTCGTTATGGTTTTGTTATAATCGTAGCAATATAAATAATTATATTTCTTTGATATTTTTTTTTTGTATTAAATTTCTAGATATTACGATGTGTGAATTCATAGGATGAGAGAATATTTCGTCAACCAACATTCTAATCAACATCCTAAGTCACGAGTGTAAAGTCATTATTGATTGTTGCCAATCAATGCGAAACTTAATATCTGACGTAAAGTCAATATGTTGTTATATTTTTGGTTAGGAAATATAGACAACATTAGGGGAATCTTTAATTTCGGATTGGTTTTTGTGAACAATTAAGCATAAGTACATATTGGAAATCACTTGAATTTTGCAATTCGAAATAACTTTTCATTTTCTCTAAAATTCCTTTAGAAAAAATTTTGTTGTGTTTCGTGTTAGGATTCGAACTACATTCATCAGAGACACATTGTTCAAATCCCATGTGTCTTACACAACTTAGCCAAAGCGGCGATGACGAAACATATTTTTAATTTTGATGTTCAGATAATTTCTAAATTGAAACTTCATCATTTTTCGTATTTACTTAAGTTGAATTTTTCATCTATGATTACATATTGAAAATTGTATTTCTTTGATATTTTTTGTATTAAATTTCTAGATATTACGATGTGTGAATTCATAGGATGAGAGAATATTTCGTCAACATCTAAGTCAACATTCTAATCAACATCCTAAGTCACGAGTGTAAAGTCATTATTGATTGTTGCCAATCAATGCGAAACTTAATATCTGACGTAAAGTCAATATGTTGTTATATTTTTGGTTAGGAAATATAGACAACATTAGGGGAATCTTTAATTTCGGATTGGTTTTTGTGAACAATTAAGCTTAAGTACATATTGGAAATCACTTGAATTTTGCAATTCGAAATAACTTTTCATTTTCTCTAAAATTCCTTTAGAAAAAATTTTGTTGTGTTTCGTGTTAGGATTCGAACTACATTCATCAGAGACACATTGTTCAAATCCCATGTGTCTTACACAACTTAGCCAAAGCGGCGATGACGAAACATATTTTTAATTTTGATGTTCAGATAATTTCTAAATTGAAACTTCATCATTTTTCGTATTTACTTAAGTTGAATTTTTCATCTATGATTACATATTGAAAATTGTATTTCTTTGATATTTTTTGTATTAAATTTCTAGATATTACGATGTGTGAATTCATAGGATGAGAGAATATTTCGTCAACATCTAAGTCAACATTCTAATCAACATCCTAAGTCACGAGTGTAAAGTCATTATTGATTGTTGCCAATCAATGCGAAACTTAATATCTGACGTAAAGTCAATATGTTGTTATATTTTTGGTTAGGAAATATAGACAACATTAGGGGAATCTTTAATTTCGGATTGGTTTTTGTGAACAATTAAGCTTAAGTACATATTGGAAATCACTTGAATTTTGCAATTCGAAATAACTTTTCATTTTCTCTAAAATTCCTTTAGAAAAAATTTTGTTGTGTTTCGTGTTAGGATTCGAACTACATTCATCAGAGACACATTGTTCAAATCCCATGTGTCTTACACAACTTAGCCAAAGCGGCGATGACGAAACATATTTTTAATTTTGATGTTCAGATAATTTCTAAATTGAAACTTCATCATTTTTCGTATTTACTTAAGTTGAATTTTTCATCTATGATTACATATTGAAAATTGTATTTCTTTGATATTTTTTGTATTAAATTTCTAGATATTACGATGTGTGAATTCATAGGATGAGAGAATATTTCGTCAACATCTAAGTCAACATTCTAATCAACATCCTAAGTCACGAGTGTAAAGTCATTATTGATTGTTGCCAATCAATGCGAAACTTAATATCTGACGTAAAGTCAATATGTTGTTATATTTTTGGTTAGGAAATATAGACAACATTAGGGGAATCTTTAATTTCGGATTGGTTTTTGTGAACAATTAAGCTTAAGTACATATTGGAAATCACTTGAATTTTGCAATTCGAAATAACTTTTCATTTTCTCTAAAATTCCTTTAGAAAAAATTTTGTTGTGTTTCGTGTTAGGATTCACAACAAAATTTTTTCTAAAGGAATTTTAGAGAAAATGAAAAGTTATTTCGAATTGCAAAATTCAAGTGATTTCCAATATGTACTTAAGCTTAATTGTTCACAAAAACCAATCCGAAATTAAAGATTCCCCTAATGTTGTCTATATTTCCTAACCAAAAATATAACAACATATTGACTTTACGTCAGATATTAAGTTTCGCATTGATTGGCAACAATCAATAATGACTTTACACTCGTGACTTAGGATGTTGATTAGAATGTTGACTTAGATGTTGACGAAATATTCTCTCATCCTATGAATTCACACGTCGTAATATCTAGAAATTTAATACAAAAAATATCAAAGAAATACAATTTTCAATATGTAATCATAGATGAAAAATTCAACTTAAGTAAATACGAAAAATGATGAAGTTTCAATTTAGAAATTATCTGAACATCAAAATTAAAAATATGTTTCGTCATCGCCGCTTTGGCTAAGTTGTGTAAGATACATGGGATTTGAACAATGTGTCTCTGATGAATGTAGTTCGAATCCTAACACGAAACACAACAAAATTTTTTCTAAAGGAATTTTAGAGAAAATGAAAAGTTATTTCGAATTGCAAAATTCAAGTGATTTCCAATATGTACTTAAGCTTAATTGTTCACAAAAACCAATCCATAAATAATTATATTTTTTACAGAAATCGGAAAAAGATAATTAAAATACCGGTTTTTCACCAATTTACTAGTAACCTGAAAATACAAACCCTAGCTTTTATATGCTAACATGACCGAACTAGTTATGATTTGTGATTATAATCAAATTCTTCACCTGTATAATAAATTTCAGATTTTAGAAAGTACTTGCACGATGTACCCAGACACCCACCCGATTTGTTACAACAATAACGACTAAATCGTTCAATTACAAGATTTGCATGACTGACGATCGTGAAACTTATTAATTGATATATGTTGCTCCCAAATTAATTTTCAGGGGTTAGAAAGTATTTGCAAGGTTTATAGTTTTTTTTACAAAAGCCGCCCTCACATCAAACACTAACGAAACCGAATGATTGAGGGCAGACTATTTCTTTACTCCACCAATGTGACGTAATATTAAAAACTCAGTCTGTAGAGAAAGTGCTTGTAATTTTTTGTCGCTCGCCTACTATTAATAGGTAGACGAGTATGCATTACCAGGTTACTGGTAAATTTGCATTACCAGGTTACTGGTAAATTGGTGAAAAAGCTACTGTTAAAAGCGGGTAATTTGAAATTGGCTTAATCCCAACTATACATATTTATAGTTGGGATTGAGCCAATATCTAAATTATATTATAAATAATAATTTAAAAATGTTCAAATTGCAAAATTTAAAGAACACAAAAGTGGATTTCTAAAAAAATTTATTTATATTATGTCATTGAGAACTGCCATATGTTTTGATGAAAACTTCATTTCAAAATTTTCCAAGAATTTTGGAATACATACACATTTTTTCGCGAATTTTATATTAAATATTTAATTTAGACCAAAACAGTTCGCAATTTTATTTTTAATTCAAACCAAAACGATAATAATTGTTTTCAATTCAAAAAATTCTTCAAAAAAAAAATTAAATTACTTTAATAGAAAACTAAAAATTTAATGTTATTTCTAAGAAAAATAATTCTTTAGGAAATTAACAATAGATTAAACACGAAGAAAAATAATAATAAAAAAAATCAAAAGAAACAATCATTTTATTTGATAAAACGGAAGATTTCTTTTGAAGTAGAATTATTTTATTTAATTTTAATCAGGTTTCTTAAGTTAACCGATTTAAGATTTAATTTTTAACCAAAGGTGGCCTATGTGAATCACATACCTCTTGCTCTTTCAAACAAATGCATTCAACTCAAATGAAGCATTTTTAATGTATTTTATAATTTTACAAATGTAGATAAGTTTTGATGATTCAGATAACGAAATAATTCGGATGAGCGATGAAAATTTCAGAAAATTTAATGTTTTAGAGATGCAAGGCGGCAGACGTCTGAATTTAATATATTTTTTATACAGTTTTGAAAATTAGTTGAGTGATTCTATTTTTTATTAATACAAATGTTATGTATAAGGGATTTGTCATAAAGGGATATGTGTCATAACAAAACACAATTCTTTTAGTATCTAGTTGCCACAATATGTACTCTGAGGGTTCGATGATTTTTTAAAAATGTTTTAGTCTTTTAGATCAAAACAATCCGAGACTATTGATGGCGGCAAATCATTCCGTTTATATGACATTTAGAATTCTGTTAAATAATAGTACATTATGATGCAAGGACGTAAAACTAAGATTTTTGGACATATGTGGACGAATGTGGTGTCCGCATCCGCATTAAGTTCAAAATGGCTTACGTCCGTGCATCATATATTCATAATACTATTTTTTATTCGCCGCAAGCAAAATATTTAAAAAAAATTGTCAGACAAATCTATGCCAAAAAAAGAAGGCAGTGTTAAGGACTGCCGACAGAAGTGAAAACTTAAATCTGTGAAAAGGCTGAGTTTTTTTGTATCTTCCAATTATTGTAGCATTGCAAATTAAAATTTCAGTATGTTTAAATTAAAATCACTAAAATTATTCTGGGTTTCGCATCTATCAGCATTCCAAGCAACTAATATATACATTTTTATATTTAAAATAATCAAAACATATCATATAAAAATTTGCGTCTATCAAGACCTTAGAAAGCATGTTGTTGTGGGACCTTGTTCTTAAAAGTTTTTTATGTGTTGTTGTGACACACCTTGTAATTTCCACTAACAAACACATTTTATTTAAAAAAAATAGCGTATCATTAAAGAATATTCCATAACCTAGAGTGAGGGATGGTATCGTTGATTGAAAATACTTCATCCGCCAGCACCCCTAAGATATCACTTTGGCTAATAAGATTGCACTGCTATTGTCAGTTGTATACGATATCTCAAGATAACTCATATGCCAATAGCAGGGACTAAAGTACGCGTGGTTGTCACATCCATAGATCAACAATTTTAAATTTTACAAACCTTCCTGCGGAAAGCTAAGTAAATTCATTGGTATTAATGCGCATTGTTGCCGTTTGCAAATCACTATCGGCTAAGTGTCAAAATTTTTAATTAGTTTATTTATCATGATTGCCATCCATGTTTAATCATACATAAGCTATGCTTCTTTGTATAGAATTTATGCGATTTCCGTCTCGTAATTGTGAGCTTTAAATCGATATAATCGATGTTATCAAGTTACAAGTATTAAGTACCTAAGTACTTAATTTTAGAAACATGTATTACATACAATTTCAAACCAACAACATATTTGGTGAAGATGATAAAATTTGTAACATCATGATGTGTTAAATTTCAATACATATAATTTTGATATACAAATGTAATTGTTTCAGGTTATAATATCTTTCTTACGTTATTTTTAATTTCATAAAAATTATGTTCAACAAAAAAAAACATTGATCAAAGCAAACTACCGTTTAAAACGATGGTTAATTAAAAAGCAAATTAAGTGTACACAACAACTGCCCAAATTTTCATGATGATTAATGTATTAATGCATAAAGGACAAACAGACTACTTTCAATTTTATATATATTCAATATTTATTTAGCATGATGACTCGAATGCAAATTGCAAAAGACAGTAGCAATATAACTTTAAAAAACTGCATTATAGATCAATTTTTTTGAAATTCGGTAAAAGAAATGTTTATTATTTTTATGAATTCATGAATAAAAAAAATAATTTTAATGGTATTTAATAAAAATTAAAACAAAAACAATAAAAAATGTACCCACTCCAGGAATTGAACTCACGACCTATAGAACATCAGTCGAGCGCGATATCCACATTGCAATTTGAAACGTTAAGAAATGATAGATGTGTTTTATATTTAAAAATATTTTCCTGATTTAAAAATGATAACGCGAATATATAAATTTTACTCCATACAAAATTGCATAACGCGGCTAAAGAAGTTTTCACTTCAAAAAAATAACAAATATTTTTATTGGATTATGCAATTTTGAATTGAAGGGTTGCTTTGATAAATATTTCTATTGTTTTATAGAATTTACACAAATACAAATGTTTTTTGCTTTTTGAACGTTACTATGACAACAAAATATATGGTTAAAAAGTGACACTTTAAAGGCTGCAAATCACAGTAATAAAGTAACACTTTAATATGCAGGCGAATTAATAGTACATTATTTAATTAGGAGCTAACGTTTTTGTGTTGAGTCTATAGTTTGACGGCTGACCGTATGGAGGCAATTATAGCCGATACACAAAAAGTCACTTTAGCTCCGAATTAAATACAATATTTCTTCGGCAAACGTTTAAATTTTTTATAAATATGAAATTAATACATCAAAAGATTGATAAATATGAATTTTTATCGTCATAATTACTGCCAAAAAAGAGAAAAAATCATTTAAATTTGTATGATTAAAATTTTTTTATCAAAGCAGCCTTTGCAAAATATCATAATCAAATAGTTGTTATTTTGTTGTCATAGTTATACAATAATTCCAAATTTCATTATTATGAAACTGTTTGTTATATTTTGTTGTCATAGTAACATACAATAATTCAAAATATCATAATCCAATGAGAATCAACTTATTTTTTGTTGTCATAGTTATATAATTTGTTTGAAAAATAACAAAATAACAAATGCTACTTTACAGCCGCCGTAGTATAAAATAAAAATTGCGTTACTTTTGCAGCCGCAGTCAAAAAAGTAAGACTTTAACTAACTCCCTAGCGGCAGTGAAGTTAAACTTTACAGCCGTTTGCCGAAAAAAGTTTTTTTTCTAAAATTTGGTTTTGCATAATTTGAAAGCAAAGATTTTTGAACGAGTGTAAAAGATAAAGATTAAAGATACAAATTTAATTATAGCAAAATTGATTGTCTCAGTAAAAACCGGAATAAGAAAATTTCTATGCCAGTGTGGAAATAATGGTGATTCAAAAGGAAACCCATAGGATTGGTTTTTTATTTTTCAAATGTTACAGTTGTAAGCAATAAATATTATCATAATATTTAGTTAAGGCTTGAGATAGATAAGATTGGAGTGGCTGTCATCATAACACAAGGTTACGGCGACGCACTTCCACGCATGACGATCTCTCACTCGTACCATTCGGAACTTTTACTCAGGCAAACATTTTCTGATTTTAACGTTGCTTAAGTAGGTGAGAATTTTAAATAAATGCGTTGCATAGTACATTTACAGACAATGGACAAGTGACACGTACCGGGCAGATGAGCACGTTTTTTCGTTCTTACATATTTTGTAAAAGATATTAGAAGAAATGCTATCTTCTTGCCTGCTTTTCTCAGTGAACTGTAATGGCGCCTACTAACGATTTGATATTCCACTTTTGCAAGAATATCAGTTCTCAGTTATTTGGCTGTTGGTGTTTGATCTCCAACTATTGATTGTGTCTGTGACCGTGTCGTAAGTTAGTTTTGTAAGAAAGACAAGCGACCTGCATATGAGCATTTTTGTCTGGTAGAAAAAAATCAGCAGGATTTTTGACAAGGATTCAGACAAAAAGTCTGGTAGAACAAATCCAGTTTCTTGTCTCAGCTTAGTAGATCTTTTGGCATCATTCCAACTGCATCTTAAGTAATCAATGCAGCTTGGCTGTCTACATAAATGTTGATTTCTCTAGTTTATATTGCATTATGCTTCAGTCATATAAAGTTTTCATTAATTGCAACCGATTTGGTATGGAGTATGGTAAAACTGTCTGGAAGACCGAGGGTTCAACGAGATGTTTAACTTCCTTAAAAAAAACTTCCGCCATCCTACATTTCAGTTAGGAGTCATTCTTAAAAATTTTTGCTATAGCCCTCACTATCATTTCTTCATATCCTACAGCTTCTCTTGGAAAGTAAAAGTGTTTTTCAGATTGTCCCAAAGAGTAGTCTGAAGGGGAAGTGGTTTTGATGCACAGCGTCTTCCGCCATTTCCAACATCCTCTAATCTTAAATGGATGCTAAACCAGATATAAAACAACTTTCAAAGCATCCCATACAAGGTTGTACAACTGGTCCAGTAATGGTCCATTACTGGCCGCCAGTAATGCAGCAATGGACGAGTACTGGCAACCCCGACTGGGCCATTAACATAATTTTACTGGATGATAACTTCGGACAATAAATGGTTGCCATTCTTGGGCCAAATACTGGCAACCATGACTGGGCCGTTAAAAAAAATATACATTTTTATCATATATAAATTTAAATAAATTAAATACAAACTAGTTTAAAATAAAATAAAAATGACGGGAAAAATTCAAAACAACCCCCCATACAACTGGTTCAGTTGCAAGAATGGCTGAGTAATGGCAAACACCACCCTGACTTCGCCAGTACTCCGCCATAAAAAAAATATATAAAATAATATTTTTTATATATAAATTTAAATAAATTATTTACAAAATAATTAAAATAAAATAGAAATGAAAATAAATTAAAACATATACCAACCTTTTCTTTATTACCATAGTCTTTCAACCGACAAGGCGATAACTAAACTATTTGTGAAATTTTTCAAACTATGTATTTCTAAAAGGGATAATGCTCTAGTGAAATTTAAATAAAATGACAGATCGGTAAATTCATGGCTACAATACTGGCCCAATAACAATAGCCAAGTAATATTTACCATTCATGGGCCATTGCTTGGCCATTCAAAGGTAACAATATACTGGCTATTTTCTGTAAACTATAGATCGGCCGATGATTGGTTCTAGTATTGACCCAGTAGCAATAGCCAAGTACTGTTAACCATTAATGGACCGGTGTTTGGCCGTATGTCAATGTCTGGCAAAACCTACTTGGGATAGCCTCACAGATTCAAACTTAAACATATAGGCCATTGTTTATACTTTTTCTACCGATTTCAGGGTTTCTGTATACTAAAAATTGTTTTGCACGATGGTCACACCATACATCTAGATCGGTTCTATTACAGTGATATCCCATGTTGTGGACTAGAAAATCCAGAAGCTTTTGATCGAACTTATACATTTAGTGTACTCATATCGAGCTTTTGGCACCTCGCTGGGAGTAATGCTTTGGCGGTGAAAGTTGATCAGTTTTGTCAGCGTTTTTAGAAGGAACGGTGATAAACTGATCGGATAAACTAAGCTATTCATGGTACCAGCTTTTCCTCTCCTTATGCATAAAAGTATCGTTGTGACACATATTGTAATTCTAACTACACGACCTACAGTAAGGTGTGTTGTATCAAATATTTACGCTTTAGGGCGTAAAATATTAATTTACGCAATGTTATTTCAATTGAAAAAATAGCCTGCTTTACACACGATATTTGAATCGTAAAATTGTATTTTACGGTATGGTATGCTCGTGCAAAAATTTTTTATTCGCCTGAATATTAAAGTGTTCTTTATTACTGTAATCTGCGGTCGTAAAGCATCACTTTTTAGCGTTATATTCTGTTGTAATAGTTACGTCCAAAAAAGTAAAACAACATTTAAATTTCAATAAATTATATGAATATAAATTTTTTTATCAAAGCAACCTTTCAGTTCAAACTTTCATAACAAAATCAAAATGTTTATTATTTTTTATTACAACAAATATTTTAGTCAAAGGTTACTCGATCAACATATTTTTATTTCAGAATTTATGCAAATTTTTAATTTTGATTTAGTTAAAACTTAAAATAATTTTTTTAAATATTTTGAAGCGGTGAATAAAAAATATTTTGAACTTAATGTGGGGGCAAATCTCGGCTGGCGTCTCAGTTTGAAAACTCCACATACAATGCAACATTTAGTTCTATCATGGATTGGTGATAGTGAGTGATTTGATAAACATCAAATTCTCCATATATTAGCTAAAATATCTACATTAACACCTCCGGATCGGTTACTTCTGTACCTGAGAATGTCAGATAGTATATACTATATAGCGACAATGAAAAGCTATACAACCACCATAAATAAGAATAAACATAATTAAAAAAATACAGATAAAAACAAATGTTTCCCATTTTTTGGTTTCAGTAGGCGTGGACAAATACATTTTATAACTAGAAAATTTCAAGTTGATAGCACTTATAGTTTGTGAGAAATTCGATTATGTAGAAATTCGGACGGACAACGAATTCTCACCAATAGCGTACCGTTTTTACTTTTTCAAAGTACGGAGCCCTAAAAATTGGATGATAAACGCTCGAGAACAATTTTTTCGTTTTTGTGTAGCCAAAAATTATACGCTCAATCGAAAAAGTTATGTTTTATCCGCTAATTATTAATAACTAATCTTCAACGTGAAATGTTAGTTTTGTTGTATGCATATTTTTTTTTGAAAATGCCAAGGAGTTTTGCCGAACGTCAATAAATGAATTAATTTAAAATAAGTTATACTCGCAATATTAATAATAAAATTAAATTATTAACCTATAAAATACTAATGCTAATTCATTTCTTCTTCTGTTTAGCTACTTAAAATTTCTCAACTTATAAATAATAAATAAATAAAGATTACAAAATTTTTTTAATTTTAGCTTCAGTTATATTTCTGCTCTGTTTTTTTTTAATTTTAAATATAACTATTATTACTCTTATTATTAATTTTAAATTTTATTACGTTTATGATCACTATTTGGTTTATTGTTGTATTTTTCTTTATAAGGTGTAAAATAAGTTAATTCAGTTCTAGGTTTTTGAGATTTGCTTCGAAAATCATACTATTTGACTTGCGTGAGTTTACTTCTAGCGAAAATTCCAGCCATATAACACACACAGGACCAATATATGTTCCAATTTAATATGTATTTCATAGTAAACTATAATATTAAGGTCGTCGTTTTCATAGAATATATTGTTGATGCTATACATTTTAATTTTGTAATATTTAATTTCCAAATAACATATTAGGATAGTTTAATTACAGGTTTTTAAAGACTATATAACATAAATTTGAGCTTCATGATTTACATTTAGGTTTAACACTGAAAATGATTAATTGTTTTTTATAGATCATAGAAAAGTCGTTTTTATTTATCGAAGCGGAAATAATTTAATAAGTTTTAGAACTGCATAAATGAGTAAAAAAAACTGATTTCCTACCAATATTATCGTGGTTTTCTGCACCAAAAGATTGGCAGTAGTTTGATATCTGACTTGATCTCAGAACTTTTATTCTATGGAATGGGGCACGTAAAGTTCAGTGATCATTGAAAGTACATATAGTTATTAAACAATCAACGCGAAGAACCGAATATTTCATTTACACATTGTTGTAAAAACCAGTGAAATATAAAAATAAAGCAATCAGGTGTACAGTAATTAAAAAAGTAAGGCAGAAAGACGAGCACATAATAATACTAATGCCGTTCCAGTGTGAAAGAAAGCACAAGCGTTTAGTCATATGCAAAGATGTTAGTATTTTGTGCGCGTTCTCAATTTATCTTTTTCTACAATTCAAACATTTAGAAGCATACGGTTTGTGTCTTCAACCAATATTTTTAGGTAGATTTCATATAAAAATCTACCTATTGCAATGGGCTTCATCTCGGAATTTCGGAAAAATTTTTGTGCCAAACGATATATATTTATATATATATATATATATATATATATATATATATATATATATATATATATATATATATATATATATATATATATATATATATATATATATATATATATATATATATATATATATATAAATATATATATATATATATATATATATATATATATATATATATATATATATATATATATATATATATAAATTGTAGGTTATTTTATTTATACGACTAATGTTTGTATATATTGTATGTAATAATTCTAACACGAGCTTTTTTGGTCTAAATCTTTAATTTATTCTATTAATTCATATTCCAGTCAATATTTCGGCAACATGCCATCATCACAGACCTGTCAATAAAACTTAATACATTATATGCATCAACGCAACAGGACATTAGTGTAAAAATGATTTTCTTACCTAATGTCTCACATAAACTTTTGTACTAAACATTTAAGTATAAAAACTATTGCTACTTACATAAAAACTTATTATCTAATATCACAGGTATTTTATTAAATCTACTTTTCGGTTTGGGAAACCTTGTCTGAGAAAAACTTACACAATGAATTAATTTTAACAACACGAAAATTGGCATACAGACTTTACTAATGCTCTAATTAAAATTAAGTGTAATGTCATATATATAGACTCGTCAATTTGTACATAAAGAGAAACCAGAACGGAAACAAATCTTACAGATTTCTCCAACCATAATCAATTCTCAATAGAGCATGTGTTACCTATTTTATAATTTTGGGAAAATAAATAAAAAAAATTAAAATAAACGGTGATCAATTGATGTTACTCTCTCGTTACTATATTTGAAAACAATATCAACCTGTTACTGTATGTGAAAACAAATATGTATTAACGAACCTTATAAAATAATTCTGTTTAGAATAAAACAAGTAAACGTATAAGTAAAAACATAAATGATAAAAATTAGGAAATGAAGAAATTGTAACATTCTAAATAAATTCTGTGTGTTTTACTGTTTGATATTGTGTTTTCGTAATTTTTTGTATGTAGATATTAAATTCCTGTATGAGACGTTTAGATTTCTGAGGTCAGTTCTAGTATTCACTGTTTCGTTTTCTTTTAACCAGATGTGTCCAGCTTCTTTGAACTCTCTTTTGAATTTGTGTTTGTCCCGGTCTATGATTTTCGTTCGTTTGAAGTCAAACTCATGTTTAACTTCCGTGTTCTGGTTATTAACGTGTTGGTTTATGGCTGTTTTGTTAGGGTTTGTAAACTTTAGTTTATAGTCACTTCTGTGTTGGGTCAATCTGTCCTTTAGGGTTTGTTTAGTTTGTCCAATATAAATTTTGTTACATGAGCATGGAATTTCGTATACTATATTATGTGACGCTTCTAGTTTGTTAGTATCCTTCAGTTTGGAGAAATGTTTTTTTAAAATGTTGTGTGGTTTGTTGGCTATGAGTATATTGGGGTTACGGTACGATATATGTTTTTTGATGGTGTCTGTTAGTTTAGGTATGTATGTCAATGTTGTTCTGATTTTTGTAGGTGGTGTTGGTGGGTTAGTTGTTGTATTTTCGGTTAATGTTCTTTGGTTGTTATTAGCCTGTTTGTTCTTCACTTGGTTTATGCTGTTTTTGATAATGGTGTTGATAATAGATAAGGGATAATTATTTTTTGTGAGAATGTTCTTCGCTATGATGGTGTTCTTGTACCAGTATTTTTCATGGCTTAGGTTGAGAATCCTTTTTATAAAAGCCGTTGCTACATTTATTTTCATAGGTTTCGGATGGGCGGATAAAAAATTCAGCATTCTGTTCGACGAAGTGTCTTTGCTATGCCAATCTGGTATGATTTTCTTGTTCTCTCGTTTTAGCTTCATATCTAGGAAAGTTATTTGATTGTCTGTTTCGTATTCTACTGTAAAAGTAATGTTTTGATGAAAGTTGTTGAACATATTGAGGGTTTGTTGTATTGAAGACTGTGGAATCGCCATTATGACATCATCTACATATTTTTTTATTAAAGTTGGGTGAAACTCAAGTTGGTTTAATGCGTTTTGAAGCAATTTCTCTAAAACTATATCTGCTAAAACTGGAGAGAGTGGATTCCCCATGGCTAATCCTTTAACTTGATGGTAGTATTGATCTTTATAGCTGAAGTAACTATTTTCTTTAATGCAGTACTTTAAAATAGCGAAAAAATCTATCTTAGATATGTTGACAAAGCTTTCAATCTCATTCCATCTACTATTTATTATCTCGATAGCTGTATCAATTGGAATGTTGGTAAACAAAGACACTGCGTCGAATGACACAAGTATATCTTCATCTTTTAGTGTTAGTGTGCTGATGTATTCTTTGAATGTGAATGAGTTCTGTACGTTAAATTGGCTATTGTATGTTAGTTTCTTAAGTATAGTGTTGCAGTATTGGGATAAGTAGTAACAGGGCGAGTCTATGGTTGATACTATAGGGCGTAGCGGAATGTTCGTTTTGTGTAGTTTGGTAACCCGTATATTTTTGGAGCTGTAGGGTATTTTACTAACAGTTTTTTGGCGTCCTTCTCTTGCATTATGTTTTTATTTATAATGATTTGGTTTACTAAAACTTTGCATCTGTTATTGAGCGTTATAGTTGGATCTTTTTCTAGTTTGATGTATGTAGTCATATCATTTAGAAGGTTTTCCATTTTATTATTGTAATCTTCTTTATATAATTACTGTCTTATTGCTTTTATCGGAGTTTGTTATGTATATATCGGGATTATTTCGTAAAAAATTGCTGGTTTGTTTTTGTGCTTTGTATAAAAAGGCGTCAATATATGTAAGTGGCTTGTTGGTTTGTGTAATATATTCTTTAATGTTCTGCGTGATCATAGTTCTATCTTCTTGTGCACTATTTTCGTCTTCGTATCTATTGAGAATGTTTTCAACTTCTGAGAGAACTGTAAGAATAGGACACTCGATTCTTTCTGTAGGAATGGAAAATTTGGAACCGAAACTTAACAAAATCTGTACATCGACAGGGATTGTGGTCTCTGTAAGGTTTTTAACACATTCATTGTCTACATAGAATGTAGGTAGGTAATTTTGATTTTCACATGTTTGATTGTATTTGCGTATTAGTGTATTCTTTTTTATGTTGGTGTAATTGTATTTGCGTATTAGTGTATTCTTTTTTATGTTGGTGTATTTTTCTATTTCTAGGTTCATGTTTTGAAAGAAGTTGATTTGGTCGTCTGGAGTTAAAATCTCTAAAATTCTATTTCGTGTTATGGTTACACTGTGTTGTGTGGTTTGGTTAGTATCAATGCAAATCTTAATCTCTAGGTTCTCTAGGTTAATATATATATATATATATATATATATATATATATATATATATATATATATATATATATATATATATATATATATATATATATATATATATATATATATATATATATATATATAAACATATATATATATATATATATATATATATATATATATATATATATATATATATATATATATATATATATATATATATATATATATATATATATATATATATATATATATATATATATATATATATATATATATATATATATATATATATATATATATATATATATATATATATATATATATATATATATATATATATATATATATATATATATATATATAAACGATATGAGATATAACGAAAACGACTGGCACTCTCACGGTCGCATTTGTTGGGGTAGATCAAAAAAATTTTCTGTACATCTGTGTTCTATTAATATCTCAGACGAGCTCGTGAATCAGCAAAATCGACACGTGGTTAAGGAACTAGAGCCTTTTTTCTAAAAAAAAATTGATTTTTTAAAACCGTTATAACGGCCGTTTGTATACTAATATTTTAAAAAAGTTAACAAACTTAGAATCTTTGAAATCTTTTTTATCAATTTGTTTTAAAAATAGACCTCTGCAGTTAGAGGTTCTTGAGTGAGCGGCTCCAACAAAAAAGTTAGCAAAAAAGTATTTTTATTTGAAACAACCGGCACTCTCACGGTCGCATTTGTAAAGCCAGATCAAAAAACCTTTTCTAAAAATGTGCGTTTTATTAATATCTTGGACAAGTTCGTAAATCAGCCAAACCCGACACATGGTTAAGAAACTAGAGGCTTTATACTAGAAAAAAAAACTCTGATTTTTAGATCCGTTATAACGGCCGTTTAGATTCTAACATTTTAAAAACTTCATAAATTTAGAATCTTTGAAACCGTTTTAATCAGTTTCTTTAAAAGAAGACCTCTGCAGTAGGAGGTTTCTGAGTGAGCGGCTACAACAAAAAAGCTTGTAAAACACAAAATGCGTTTGAATCAACCGGCACTCTCACGGTCGCATTTGTAGAGCCAGGACAAAAAACCTTCCGTAAACATGTGTGTTTTATTAATATCTTGGACAAGTTCGTAAATCAGAAAAATCTGACACATGGTTAAATAACTAGAGGCTTTATACTAGAAAAAAAATTCGTTTTTTTAATCCGTTATAACGGCCGTTTGGATACTAATATTTTTAAAAACTTCATAAATTTAGAATCTGTGGAAACATTTTAATCCGTTTCTTATAAATATAAACCTCTGCAGTTGGAGGTTTTTGACTTGTTGGCTTCAACAAAAAAGTTTGCAACAATCCATAACTACAATTTCCAAAAACCTTATAACAGTCAATGAATAAAAAATAAAAAGGTTTGAATAGAAGAAATTAATTTTTTTTTCTTGGAAATAAACTATTTTGATATTTTGCAGTAATTGCACGACATATGATATAGCGTAGGTTTGTGTCATAAATTGTCACACACATGTTCTGTGGTAGATTTGATATTTGTGTGTTGCAAAATTGGATAGATATAATTTTGCTTGTAGGTAGCTAATTTTCTTTTTAAAATTTGTTCGATATCTGTTTGAAATTAGTTTGTGTTGTTTAAACTAATCTGATACATCAGATTCTACTGGCACACAAAACTGTCTGATCTCGAAATCTACCTATTTCTAGCGGATATACGTGCCGCTTGGACTTATTTTAAATTGAAGTCTTTGTTTTTTGAAATTGTTGGTCATTCATTGATGTCGGTAGTATGGTGTGCAGATTTCAATTAAAATCGTTTTAAACGTCAAAACTTTTTGTTAAGGGATGGGGGGGGGGGGGGGTCGTATGGTTTTAAAAACGAAAAAAAAGCATATTTTTGTGATTTTTTTGCGGCGACATTAGTAATATAATTTTTTCTCCGATAGACAGCAAATATAAATTTTGCAGACTTATTTCAGTCAGCAAAGTGGCACTTTTCCTGCCTAGGCAGCAAAGCAAGTACTTTGCTGCCTAGGCAGCAAAATAATTAGACTTCATAAAAATAAACAGATATTGCGATTAAAAAAAAAATTTTTTTAATCCATTTTTTTTTTCATTTTTAAAATTTTGCTTTATTTTTAAAGTAATAATTATTAAATTACATATCATTGTAATTAATCGGAGAAAAAATTATATGTTCAACTCGGCAGCAAGGTAGATTGACTGCCTTGGCTGAATTCCTAGCCTCGCTCGCTCGGCTATGAACTATCAGCCGCGGCAGTCAATCTACTACTTTGCTGCCTAGTTAAACAAATAACTATTATTAAATTTAATTACATATTATTGTACAACTTTTGAAGTATGTCAGAAAAAAATTTCAAATAAATATTGATAAATCAGCCGGTGACGTTGAATCTCCAGAGGCGCCTTGAAAAAAAGTGGTTTTGCGGTGAACATTATAACTCGTTACCGGATCATGTGAAACAAAAAAATTGATATGCGTTTTAAAGGTTATGTATTTTTCATGGTAATCAGGAAGAGTTTTTTTTTCTATTTTTTGCAGCACTTGGAAGTGAAAATCGCGATTTTAGCTCAAAAAATCGCGTTTAATATGTTATTAAAAAATAGAAAAAAATAAAAAAAAAACTCTTTCTGATTACCTGTTGATTTATGTGAAGAAGTAATGTTCAAATTTTCAAAAAGATCGGTTCAGTAGATTTTGAGTTCTAATGTTCACGAACTTTAAAAATGACGTTTTCGTGAAAATGGGGTCAAACGGCAACTCTGTTGAATCGCTGTGACTCCGTTAGTTTTACTCGGATTGACTTAAAATTTGTACACAATATTCTCGACATATTGTTCATTCATTAAAAAAAATGCAAAAAAATAATTTTAAAACCACACCCCCATACCATGAATTTTTAAGAATTTTTGGAATGTTATTAGCATTTAGAAAAAGTTTAAATATTTGATTTTATTCTAATTTTTGGAATATTTTTAGAATTTTGAAAAAAAAATTTTTGAATTTTATATATATTTTTAGAATTTTGAAAAAAGCCAATTTTTGATTTTGTAAGAATTTTTGGAATATTTTTAGAATTTTGAAAAATTTTAAATTTTTGATTTTATTATAATTTTTATAATTTTGAAAAAAGTTACAATTTGTGATTTTGTTATAATTTATGCAATATTTTTAAAGTTTTTGAAAAATGTTTTAATCTTTGATTTTGTAATAATTTTTGAAATATTTTTAGAATTTTGTTTGAAATATATATCTTAACAGAGATAAAAAATACATGTACTTTAACAAAAAGTTATGTTTGAAATACATTGCTGCCCAAAACTAAAAACCATGTCCTCATAAAAAATTTTTTGAAAACTATATCAAAATCCTTAACCCAGACCGAAGTTTTGATATCTAAGAGCAGTGATATTTCATATTTCCTTCATATTACTTCGGTCTGAAAGACCTAAGTATTACATTCATGAGCTCAAAGTGAAATTCTTACCCCCACTTTTTTGGCATTTCTCGACGTTTTAGGACCTACTGATTCTAAAAAAGCAACAAAAAAATGTGTGTCTGTCTGCAGGCCGGCCGCCCGCCGTCATTACCTACACTGCAGGGAAAACGGCTGGAGGGATTTCAAAATTTTTTTTTTCTAAAAATAGGTATTCACAAGGGACAGGTCCAAAAGGACGCTGTGTTCGATAACTGTACCGGAAGTGTGTCAAAAAAATCATTATGTGTGTCAAAAATAGCAAATTTTCATATTTTTGCCTTAAAAAACCTTCATTTTAAGTGATTACGAAGAGGAACATTAAATTTGGAGAAATCTTGATGGTCGGGATTGGTATGTGAGATCAAAAACTAGATTATTGCATTATAAGTTTGTCAAAAAAAAGTTGTCAAGTGTGTCAAAAGAAAGATTTTTATTTATTTTTTTACCTAATTTTTGGGAAAAAAAATAAAATTAATTGTTTGTTTGAAATGAATTTTATTATTATTATAGAGAATTATGGCATTATAAGTTTGTCAAAAAATGTTGTCAAGTGTGTCAAAAGAAAGGTTTTTATTTATTTTTTACCCTATTTTTTTAGAAAAAAATAAAACTAATAGTTCGTATGACATGATATTTTATTATTATTATAGAGAATTATGGCATTATAAGTTTGTCAAAAAATAATGTCAAGTGAGTCAAAAAATGATTTCATTTAATTTTTTAGCCAATTTTTTGGGAAAAAAATTTAGCTGTTTTTATGGCGTAAATGTAATTGAAATTGAAATTGGACATGGAAATTTTTGAATTTGTTATAGTTTTTGAAATATTTTTGGAATTTTTAAAAAGTTTGTATATTTGAATTTGGAAAAATTTTTGCAATATTTTTAGAATTTTGGATAAGTTTAAATTTTTAAGAATTTTTGGAATATTATGGGAATTTAGAAAAAGTTTAAATATTTGATTTTATTCTAATTTTTGGAATAGTTTTGGAATTTTGAAAAAGTTTGATTTTATTTAATTTAACAATATTTTTGGAATTTTAATTATAATTTTCCGGCAACGTATTGATGTTTCGTGTTAGTTTTGTAATAAATTTTTAAACAGAGATAAAAAATACTTGTACTTTAACAAAGAGTTATGTTTGATATACATCGCAGCCCAAAACTAAAAACCATGTCCTCATAAAAGTTTTTTGCCGAAAACTATATCAAAATCCTTAACCCAGACCGAAGTCTTGATATCTCAGAGCTGTGAGATTTCAGCCTCTCCATATTTTTTTTGTTTTGAATTTGTGATTATTTTTTAATTTAAATTTGTGCGTTTCTAAAATATTTGTTTTGATATAAACTAATAGCAAAGTAAATAATATTTTTATAACATAATTTTAATATAATTAATTTAAGTTTTTAAATAATTTTTTTTTAATTGATAATTAAATTTATAAATCACTTATAAAAATACAAAGAATTCCATTCTCATCGACATAAAATAAAATTCTCGGTTGAAGATATAACTTTATCTCAGATTTTTTTCTATCCATTGTTGTTCATACAATCGACCTTAAGAGTTGATTTTCACTTAAGTTGTGCTTTAAAAATATTCTATGCTCGACCACATTTTAAGTGTTATATTTTATTAAACTACAGTATTCATTTACACTATCTGATTACTAAAACATATAGAATAGAAGTATTCCTAGTCTAGTCTGATTAAAGTATTCCTAGTCTAGCCTAGAAGGAACTTTGCGAGACCATCTAACTTCTTCCGATGGGGATGATCTCCTGTGTCCGTATAATTTTGGTAATTGTATAGCATGAATATTTTTCCAAAATGCCAACAATTAAGGTTGTTTTTGAGGTCAGTATCCTAGGTTGGACGAGGTTTACCTCTAGATGGATTCTTTACCGATGTGATAACGAACATCTTTTTTATCATTCTCGGTTTCCTTTGGGTTCAGAGAACATGTCCAGTCTAAACTATTGGAGCAAACGGAACCTTTTTACTGTAGGTACTCCTAAGGTAAGTCTTATTTAAAAAAAGGTATGATGTGAGTATAGGGTCTTGGAGCTGAATTCTGTAATTATGAAGCGGCAAAGTGATACATTTTTTAACAATCAACTGTAAAAATGCGATTTATCACCTAGTTAAAATCACATTTTTGGAATAAAGTGATAAAACATTTATCACTTCACCGCTCCACAGTTACAGAATTTAACTGAATTCAGCTGCTATACTCTCCACCGTCTGTTTTTGTTGGATCAAAGATAAAACGTAAGATTTTACGTTAAAAATATTTTGAATCGTTATTTATCTACGTTTGTGGCGCATTCATCACTACCATCACAATCAAGGCGAGTCAAATAAGCAAACTAAATAAAAAATAAGAACTTAATCTATTGCAACCACATGTTGACAATAATGAGAAAACCAACTGACAAAAGGATAACTGTAGGGACTGTAAAAGTTTTTTTTACATTATTGTCAATATATGGTTGGAATAGATTCAGTTCTTATTGTACATATAAAGGTTGATGTTGTTTTACATAAAGATAATATTATACCATTACGATTTACGATTAATTCTTTTTTGAGTTAGTTTCGTTGATACAAGATTATTATTATATCTAAAAAGGCTACAGAAGAACATTAAGGGCCATGATTCATGCATGTAAAAAAATTGTCGTTCAAATAAAATAATATTCGCTCTGATTGGTTGAGGGGCGGTAACAATTTTTTATCTGTACGACAATATTTTTGATCGTACAACAAAAATACTATCTTCAGCATTCTATTTTTGAGTAAGATATAAAAAAATTGCTAAAAAAATTTTGCTTGTCATAATTGAAAAGTGAATTTTAAAAGCAATTTTTACTAATGATTAATTACAATTAAATTAATTTGATTATTTTGACATTTGACAAATTTTTTATATCTTTATTGGGATTATCACCTAAATCTATATGTATTATTAATATACAAATTAATTTAATTGTAATTAATCATCCGTAAAACTACTTTTAAAATGCATTTTTAGGGTTCCGTACTTTAAAAAAGTAAGAACGATACCCTATTGGTGAGACTTCGGTGTCCGTCCGAATTTCTATATAATCGATTTACTCACAAACTATAAGTGCTATCAACTTGAAATTTTCTACAGTTATTAAATGTGTTTTCCCACCCCTAATAATAAATAATTCAAAAATTTGATTTTAACTATATTTTATGGACATAGATAAGGAGATAGTAAAACAAAGGTTTTTTTTAAGGAATTGAGTTTGGTCTAGAAAAATAGAAAAAATGCAAATATTTCCAAAAAAAGTTTCATTGGATTTTCAGCTGCTTAGTTTTTGATTTATTACCAAAAACGAATGGTTTTTTTGTCCCCCCCCCTCTTTACTTCGAACATTACAAAAGAAAAAAATTAAAAAAATTCACGGGTATAGGGATTTTGCTAAATCGAAACTAAAATGTTTTTTGGTTTTTAAAATTAAAAATGTCATTAAAATCTTTAACAAATTCAAAAATTTCCACGTCCAATTTCATGTTCAATTACATTTACGTCATACAAACAGCTAAATTTATTTTTCCAAAAAATTGGCTACAAAAATAAATGAAATCTTTCTTTTGATAGACTTGTCAATATTGTTTTGACACACTTCTATTGCAATAATCTTGTTTTTGATCTCAAATACAAATCCCGATCATCAAGATTTCTCCACATTCTTTGTTTCTACTCATTATCACTTAAAACGAACGTTTTTAAGCAAAAAATATGCATATTTCCTTGTTTTGACACATTTGACAATTTTTTTGACACAATTCCGGTACAGTTATCGAACACATCGTCCTTTCGGACCTGTCCATAGAGTGTACCTATTTTTATAAAAACAAATTTTTGAAAACCCTCCAGCGGTTTTATAGATTTTCTAGGTAATGACGGATGGCCGGCCAGCAGACAGACATACATTTGTGCTTTTTGAGAAATGCCAAAAAGTGGGGGCAAGAATTTCACTTTTGGCTCATGAATGTAATATTTAGGTCTTTCAGACTGAAGTAATTATCCTGCTATGCGCATGTGAAGAAAAAAAACAAATTGTTTTATCCTATACAATCATCCTATACAAAAAAGTCCGAGCGGCAGGTATATCCGCTAGAAATAGGTAGATTTCGGGATCAGACAGTTATGTGTGCAATTAGAATCGGATTTATCAGATTACTTTATAAAAAATACTAATTAAAAACAGAAGTATTAAACTAACTTTAAAAATAAACATTATTTTATACAGTTTTTGGCCTCTAGGCACTTAACCTGTACCCCGATATGGCCAATTGTCAAACATATTTAGGAAACTATTTGCCGCAACATACCCAGAAAATATTTTTAGCGTAAGTGAAAAAATGCGACCGTGAAAGTGCCGCTAAATGCCGTTGTACTTCACACAGTTTATTGCAGATAGCTAAAGAACCTTTTATTGTAGATGTCTGGCTTTTTAAAAAATGATGGAAATATGTTCAAATAATTAATATTTATAAATTTTGTTTACATATTTTGCCCCAAACGGCCGTTATAACGCTTTGTTTTTGACAGTTTTAAGGCTCTAGACTCTTAATCTGTACCCGGATATGGCCAGTTGTCGAACTTATCTAAGAGATTGTTTGCCGCAACACGCTCAGAAAAAATTTTTGGTCTAGGTCGAAAAATGCGACCGTGAGAGTGCCGCTAAATTCCGTTATACCTCATATCGTTATATATATATATATATATATATAATTTTTTTTTTTTTGTTTTTCCGTCTCCGCTTTACATATATAGTCGTTTGGCATCAAAATTTTTCCGAAATTCCGAGATGACGGTCATTGCAATAGGTAGATTTTTATATGAAATCTACCTAAAAAACAGCAGATAAAACAGAGAGTAGAAGAAAATTCTCTGATACATTTTTTGATCTAATGTGATTCATACAGTACAAACGACGTTATATCCGAGGATATTTCGTCTATTTGAGCTCATACAATTCTTAATCTTGTTTTAGAGTGGCATTTTCGCTATTTCTTTTTAAATTAAAAAATCAATTTAACTATAAAACTGAACCATTGGACTATGAAAATTTTGACGCATTTGTTGATATAGATTAAGTTGTTATTTTTGATCTTTGACATCCTCGCTTTGACACCTCTCGAGGGTGTGACATCCTCACGTACTCCAGTCATGTGAATGACATATGAGTTAAAGTGAGATATCACATACTACTAACCAAGGTGATATCGTAGGGGTGCTGGCAGATGAACTTCATTCAATCAACGATAGCACCCTCAATCTTAATTATGGAATATTCCTTGATGATGATGCGCTATTGCTATCCCTTGTTTAAATAAACGAGCCTGCAAATACCAATTATAGTTGTGTTCCTGTAAATTTTATCCATTTTAAAACAAAAACAAAAATATTGCGTTCATTAACCCCTCACAACGCATGTTGTTGTTGGAACTAGGTTTTAAAAGGTGTTTTGTGGTGTGTTTGTCACCCATATTGTAAGTACTACTACATTATTAATTTATATAAAAAAAAATTTGTGTTATAAAGGATAATCTAACGATAATTTAGAAAAACGAAAATGAGTTTATTTTTCATAAAAAAAAGGTTTGTTTATTTAATTCAACATCTTAACAAAAATAGTATAATAAAAATAAATTAAAACTCTTTGTTATTATATGCAATAATGTTTCAGTAAATAAATTTAGAATATAAATATTCTTGAAATAGCTGACATTGACCCAAGTTCCTACACATTTCCTTATTACCAACAGCGCATACTCTACAAAACTTTTTGTTTATAGTATTTCAAACATTAAAAATGTAATAACGAAATTAATCTTGTATATCTAAACACAAAAACAAAATATATTATAATATGTAATGGAAAAAAATGTTTACATAAAAATAAAAAGAACATGGTCAAGATCAATAAATAAGAAAAGAAATAAAAATTAAATCAATGTAGAATTAGTTGAAAAGTAGTGAGCATCAAATATATGTTCAAATATGTAGTATGTCATAAATTACAACCACAGTCATTTTCAATTCATTTATTTTAATGCTTTAAAAATTCTGTTTGTTTAAGTCATGTATTATAGTTATTATTATTAAGTATTATTAGTTTTGAAACTATCTCGTACCATATTTAAAAGTAAGTACTTTTTACATACATATATGTGTTCTGCTAAGAAAATCCATACAAAAGAAAATAAATTAGAATTCAACACGTTGCTGTTTCTTTGGTCTATTGATTTAGTAAATAAAATAAATATTCTGTTACTCAGTTCTTTTCTTGCACAGTTCGATAGTTAATGGTAATTTCGTCAGGGTTCTACATACCATATCCAATAATTGTTTGTATGATATTTTTTTCTGGAAACATGCCAAAAGTTAGTTGAGTTCCATAAAATTTTTTATTACAACACCAATTGCATATAGAACAGATGTTTTCTTTACAAAACTAACAAGTGTTACACTTCTTAAATTTAAATTTTAATTAAAAACAAATAAACTTTTTTCAGTTTATAGTTTTTTGTTTATTTCGGAACCAGGCGTATTATTAATACTTCAAAGTTATGTAAACTTTGTGAAGGTTAGTTTTGTAGAAATAGCGGTTACGTCAATAATTTTCTTGTTGGAAATTTACAAATTATATTTTGGATAAATCATACGAAAATAATTAGTTATATGTAGATATTTGTTTTATAATAGCAATTATGTGTGTCTTTATTTTTATTACTTTACCTACTTTTATCAAATTTTGCTTTTCCAATGTTTAATTGTTTCCTTAATTATGTATTCGATTCTTTTCTTGCGTATTTTATTTTCGTTGTTTGGCTCTTTTTCATTATTATAACATTCTGTTCATTGCTTGTTTGTTTCGTTCTTGCTTCTTGTACCACTATTAGTTTTCTGTATTTTCATTCCATTTGTCATCACATTACTTTATTCTTTACTTCTCTGTTTTTTAGATTTTATAGTACTGTCAACATCCTCACGAAAACGTTAATTAGGAAAACTTGAATGAGTCACATCATCAAGATTAAATTTAACAACACGCAAATCGTACCATCGCTTCACATAAAATCGGAAAATATAAATAAAACCTTTAAAATTCAATCATAACCAATAACGCAACATACTTTTCATGTAAAATAAAAAGAAATTGATTGACTTTATACCGTTTCTAGGTGTGGAATTTGAATAAATTCATAAAGAAAATCTATTTCTAGGAATGAAATGAATTATCATGTTGTCATAATAAAATATAGAAATATCATGATTTTAATCAAATTTGATATTTGTATTGTTATAATAAATTTACTACCCCTAATCCCATAAAGAAAAATTAAAACCACTTGTTGTTTTTATTTTTGCTGTCAATAAACGTATCCACTAATAATATAAAATTTCAATTTCGTATTTTTTTTTATATCCTTCCGTTATTTGTTCTTGATATTTTATTTAAAATATTGAAATTAATCGGAATTGGTAAAAAAAAGGTTGAACACTTGAACAGAGTTAAAAAATGAAAATTTATATTAAATTTTTTATCTAAATTCATTTTATCATTGATTTTTTCACACAATTTACTGTAAATTTATTTTGATAAAGTCAAAAAGGTTTAATTTTACGATTATTGTAGTTGGAAAAATAGAAAAGAATTTTTTTTGTAGGAAAAATATGGAAATAGCTTGAATTTATTTTAGATCCAGAAAACGTTAAATTATGCAATCAAAAACTCAACAGTGGACTGGGAAATAGATTTTTCTTAGTTTCTCTAATAGTCTATATTACGATTTGATTTGTGCTTTTACTAACATTAAATTCATATAAATTTAAACAGATAGTCTTTAAGTGTTTCCAAGTCTATGCAAATGCACGTGGTGTAAATCTATAATACTCAACCGTGTCATGACTATCGTTCAAAATTACGCCGTCGTTTGCCATAGTAGCATTTTATCTTTTCACCTTACTTTATGACACAGGATGCAATACATCAATTTCATAAAAACGGTGGACTCAAACTTTTTCACTTGACATTGTATGAATGTTTATCGGTACACTAAAACGCTTGTGCAATTATCTGCCATAGCCTTTGTGCTGGTGGAGTGGAATAATAGAAGTCCCAATATATAGCATATGCATTCGGATTCTGGTCCCTACCAGAAATCATACCTGATTTCACTAATAGGTGCACGTCCTATTTGTCCTGATCCGCTCCGGACTGCAAAAACCATTCTCATCCCTAGTACTAAAGTCGGATCAGGGCCGAATCAGGACGCAAGCCCTAATACGGTATTCCCATCTAACTGATTTTCTAATTAAGGTAAAGCCTATTTGTCCTGATCTGAGTCATATTTCATTTAAATAAAGTTGGTTAAAATTCATTAGAGATATATCCATTTAAGATTTACATATTTTTCGAAATTTCCACATATACTATTCTATTACTTTAGTTCTCGGTTCTCGGCTTACACTACATACATGATATATAAGTGAGTATAAGGTTAGAATATTTTTATAAACGAATTTATTTGATATTTTGAAAATAACGTATTTACAAAAATTGTAATGAAGCGCTTCTTCGTTGATGAACCAACGAAGTGGCATAGCTGGTCGCGTACCTAGCGAGATTATTTCTTTGCCCCTGACCAGCTTCAATCATTGGAATCGAGTAAGAAAGCTACTGCTACTACTACTAGTAGCTACCTGCTACTTCAGCACAAATAAACATAATGTTCGCGAAAAAACATGATATGTACGGAAATGAGAAAAACAAGTGAAAGAATGAGACTCTGGCGACCCCCTAGGCGAAAGAACCACGATCACCACGTCCAACCCCATAATTTTAATTCAGTCACACACTCGCGCACTTTATCCAATCCCACACATACACACCATCCATATCCCCATATACTCACGCTGGCATACACACTCATACACCTACATACCTACGCACCATCATCCATGTCCCCAGACATTCACGCATACATATACACATACAGTCGCCTTTCATACCAAAAAGAAACTTCGACAACCATTGTGATAAAAAAGAAAGCACTAACAATAGGAATGGTAGAGATAATAAGAATTTACTGGTTTGCGAGCTTGGCCCAACCATTATGCCATATAGTGTAATAAATCTTTTTTTTTTGTAAATTAGAGTAAAAATAAATTTTATTACAGATCATGCATTCCCATTTGTAAAGAAACCTATTCATTAGATAGTTGGCATTTTCGATTAGCATAATCGATCTTAAAATAATTTTGACACATCATTATAAACGGAAAATGATTTACCGTCTTGTTTAAATTTACTTCATTTAATACTACTTTGGTGGGTTTTAGATTTAATAGAATATTCTTTAATTGATGAGTTTATAATACAACACCATAATCTCATTTCTGGACAAGCGCAGTAGATTTTTGTTTTTATTTTTGAATAACATCATCAGATGGTGTTATACAACACGCACCATATTCATCATCACGAAGTTTGGTTCCAATCTGTTTGAATTCTCCTTTATCTGTATCTCAAAGGACGCATTTGGTAGTTGTAGACACTAACCGTGATTTACCTCATCCATTAATTTGAAAAATGGGATTTTCTAATATAAGTATCGAAGGTGTTGCAGTATGTAAAAAAAAGGTACGCCCTAATAAATAAGGTAAAACAATTAACGTTACATTGCATTTTTTATCACCATAAAATATCTTTTTATCATCATCCCTCCAATAAAAATATGTTACAGTTGTATCATCACTTTGCGTTGTTATCATCTGTGGTCCTGATGGATTTAACACATCAATCGTAACCACAATCAAAACACCTTGTATGGATGAGAAGGATATACATTTTTTTTCATGTTTTGATATTGCAATTTGATTTATAGTACCATATTTGTTTGGCATTATTTGTACAAAAAAAAATATACAAGGATCGCGTTCGAATAAATATTCGCTACCCAAGGAAGCCCAAATACGAGGTATTTTTGAGAAACATCACAACATGTATACTTTGTCCGTTGTGTTTGTTTTAGAGGTGAATTAACTATGTCAGATAAATCTTTTGAATTCCATAATACCAAAACTTTCACACCTTTTTTCTTTGTATAAAAAGAAATCTAGGAATAAATTAATTCAATTAAAGGGAACAAAGTAGAAAAAATTAGTTATATATTTTTTTATAGAAATGTATCTTAAGACCTTGACATTTTAATATCGACTGTTATACGTCTGCTTTGACCTTCGTCTACATTGTTATATGAATGAAGTATAATATAGACATTGACTCATCAAACATGCATCCCATGAACCCCCCACATACTTATACTCATATATACACGCATCCATACTCATTCATTCAAATAAAAATAAAATAACACTCACCCCATTGGTATTCCAGGTCCCGCCCCAAAAGCCACTCTACTCCTGCATCCTCATCCTCTCGGTCGTTTTTTGGAATTCTGCAAACAGAACAACGGTCCGGTTAAAAAAAAAACTGTTCCAATAACAGCTCGTTGACCCCAAAACGATTATTCAGCGTACAGGATGACAATATTGACACAAGTATACGATGGCGGTTTTGAGTTTTATTATTTTGTTTTTCTACGTTTTATTTAACAGTAATTATTTATTCTTTTTCCCACCAACAGCTGTTAATTGTATTAACTTATTAACTGTATTAACACTCAACAACTTAACTTTGTACCATTATAATTTTCATTCAGAATTATTGATCAGTTCTATAATTTAAACGAACACTGAATTGTAATAAATAATTTAACTATGTACAATTATGATTTTCTTTCAGATTTGTTGATCAGTACTATAATTTAAACGAACACTGAATTGTAATAAAAAATATTTAACTATGTACAATTATGATTTTTTTTTCAGAATTATTGATCAGTTTTATAAGTTCTGTTAAACGAACACTACATTGTAATAAATAATTTAGCTATGTACAATTATGATTTTCTTCCAAAACTATTGATCAGTTCTATAAGTTAAACGAACACTAAATTGTAATAAATAATTTAACTATGGGCAATTATGATTTTCTTTCATATCTTTTGATAACCACAAACCAAAACAACTAAGGATCACACGGTAAACGTTTACGTTTAATTAGCCTTCTTTTCATTATTTATTAGATAATACTCATTACCTGTGATTCCAATTACCCTTTGGATGGCTTTCAGTTCCTAATCGGTTCTTGTTATTTTCATCTGTTATCATCCAAAAAATTTCTTTGGTTCTTTTTCCTCCAATTAAAAAACCACACCCAAAATACTCGACGGGTAGACGTCAAAAAAAAAACATCAACAACAGCTGTGTGTTTAACTTGACAAAAAATCGACTAAGAGCGTTTTATGTTTTAGAAAACACGTCACAAACATCTATAAATTTTTTTCATTGATCACAAACATATCAATTTTTTCTAATTGAACTAATTGAACTTGTTAAAATTTTGATTTTAATTAAAACTTTTTCTACTTAATTTTAAGAGAAAAAACGTGAATTTCAAAAAAATAAATACATTATAATTTGATCTTCACGAGATAATTTTCACAATGCAACAAGAGTTTACATAGAAAGTAAATTTTTGTGTGGTTTTTTTATAATTAACTAACGCGGCACAACATATAAACTTTCTCTAAATTGTTCTAATAAAATTATACTAATAAAAAAATTTTACTAATTGCACTAATAGAATTTAATTTAGTTAAAAATTGGCTACTTAATTTAACCTTAAATTAAATACAAAAAACGTGAATTCGATAAAGAAAACCATTTTATTGATATTCACGATAGAATTTTCAAAATGCACAAAAGAGCGAAGCTAACTATCGCGCTCTATTTATAATCAGTTAACGCCGTTTGCCAACACTAACGAATCGATAAGGCAGTTTCTTGGGAAATTTTATTTCCTTTTCGTTAATTATTATAGCCATAAAAAAAATTGGTACAATTAGCTTGTGTTAAAATTGGATAAGAATCAAAAAAAAAAATGAGTACAAAATGATTCTAAGACATTATATTCAACAAAAAGTAAATCGGAAACAACCTTAAAAGTTCATGACAGTACAGCAAACGATTATATTACGATTCAAAGACATTGCGCGGCTGTTTTATGACAAAAATTTTTTAAAACAGAAAGAAGATTATGAATTGTATATAAGAAATCATGTTTGACAAAAAAAAAACGAGAACAACTACAAAAGTTTCTGCTTTTGCAAATTCAATACGCGTGGACAAGCAGGGCGAGTCTCAATTACAAAGATGGATTACTAGCCTTATACAATTACGAAATCGAATCCTAGCTTCGTAACAAAATTGGACATTTTGTAATGTATGTAGGAGTAAATGCCTTATTTGATCTGATCCGGTTCTGGTTCTAGTAGGATTGTCTGATTCGGTATGGATTAAGGCGTTGTATCAGGACTGAACAAGACTTGTTTAAGGTGCCTGATCCGTCCCTATCAGTGGTAGGAAAGCCGTATTCGACCCAGATCTGGGGCCTTACAGCCGGGTTGGTATTAGCCATATTCTGAACACTTGCTAAAATAATATGTTACCTGAAAAGTACGTAATGATTGTTGCTAACGGTAGTCGAATCGTATTTCAACATTGTACCACCTCACACAGCCTTATAGATGACCCCCACGGGTCTCCAACATGATATTTGCGTTATTCTTGAATTTGATTTTATACTATCACTGTTTTTTTACTCTAACATCAGGGCTTCCCAAGATTCCTTTCAGGCCTAATAATCAATAATAAATCTTTTTTTAGGCAAACAGCTTTTCTTTTTTAATAATTTCACTCCATAAAGGGATCTAGTTTTCTTCCTTTTTCTTAAATTGTATTCTAGGTACCAAGATAGGATCTCCTAACTGCTCATGTCTTAGTATTTCCGCTGATCCAAAATTTACTTCAGCTTTTAGAAGCATTTACAAAAGGCTGACGTCAACAATGTTTTCTTTACTATCTGTCCAGCTACAACATTTACATTCCATCTAGTAAGGCCTTCCTGACAACAAGTCATCACTCCCATTTACAGTTTTCCTTCGAAGTTTGATGTGCAACTAAAAAACCTGTTAACGTTTAATCCATCGTGCTACTTTTTCCTCTGTATTCTAATATTGGAGTGGCCACCGGTGAGTTCCATGCAAAAGTATACAACAAAGTCAAATTTTAAAATTGTTATTTTCCATCATATAGTTATTTTTTTTGAAAGATGATATCATGAATTTTTTATTTTTGAAAAAACAAATCGAAAATATTTAAGTTTTCTAAAGTTGGCTCACAAAGTGCTCATGTAAACTTCCTAAAATATCATAAAGACAGGAAACATATTTTTTACCCCAAGAAACTCGATTCCGACGCAATAGTTGACATTAAAAATATAAAACAAAAGTTGCCCGAACTACAATACAAATACAGTCGAGGTTTAAGGGCTACATTTCCGGCTGACACAGGATTATACGAATTTCAAAATTTAAAATAATTTTAGTTCGTATAACCCTAATTTATTTTGGAATATTATTATTTCTATTGACTCTTCAGTCAATTACATGAATATAATTTAATTAATCCTTCATATGGTGTAAATATCTAATTATAATATTAAGTGTCGTGTAATTCACAATTATTATGTCGTGTAAGTCACGCGAACATTTTTTTTTTTTTGTAAAAAATAAAAAGTTTTTTACTAAGTTCAAGCCCTTTTGTTGTTGTTTGTATTTCTGAAAAACCATCCAATACAGTTTATAAAGTATTTAGCTACACAATTAACAGGATTTTTGAGTTGTCATTGATAACTCTGAAACCAATGGATTTGATGTCGTGTAAGTCACAACTGATTTATTATATTAGTATTATTAAAATGAAAGCCTAAATTAAAAAACTAAGGACATGACTCAATATGTCTATGCTTATAAATATTATTTCTTCAAAAAGAAAAATTAAAAAAATTATATTTATACCCTAAATATTATCAAAAATGACAAAAAAGGTGTCTCGTGTCGTGTAAGTCACATATGGAATTCACCCTTAGTGCTCAATGATCTGCTTAAATGAAAATATTACCATACCTGGGTCTTTACTTCATACATTGGCTGTATGAAGCTCATGCCCAGAATAAATTAAGCAAGTATGTTTGGCACTTGTACTTCATGCTAAAAGTGCGTATTTCCTATTATTATATCATGAATCTTCTTTCCTCTGATAGCTCCAACTATCCCGATTGCGGTTTGCATTTGCTGTCAATTGGACGAATGGTTCAGTATATAGTTACAGTTAACTGTTGATCGATGTTTGTTTACTAATAATGATTTAGTTTTTTTTGCTCATTGCTTCAAACATAAACTTTTTCTAGATCTCAAAATTTTTTCCCAAACTTTATGAGAATAAATGTTAATAGTTTCATAAGATTAGTGACCATCACCCACCAATATTTACCCAACCTTTTTCAATCATTAAATCTCAAACTTATTTTAATATCTGAAATTCAATTTTCTTTGATTTGATTTCAAAACAATTGATGTAGTAAGGTGAAACACGATTAAATTAGGTTAAATTATATTTTTAAAATACCAACAACAATAAAAAAAAAATAACTTCAATGTGTCACAACCTGAAATATTTTCTTAATCTTTTCTTGATGTTTATTCAAAGCAAACACGCTATGGATACAATTTCTTTGTTCTTATTCCAATTTGTGAAATAAAATGTGTAAACGATGTGTTTTAGTTACAATCATATAATTTAACGAGTGTAGAATTAATGTTTATGTGTTACACAAATACGTTTTAATTAATGATTTCTGCAATATTTAGTGTCAGTTCGTTAAGGTAATGATGAAATATCGACTGTTAAGTAGTTAAAGCAAACGTGATTGAGAACAGTCCTGTGTTTCCCACGATATCAAATTACCGATCATAACAATTAATTTTCAACGAAACTATAATGTTTAAGTAGTTTATGGCTGATATCCAAAAAAAATGTCTAATCATTTATTAACTCCGTATCGTATAAATTATGTTGTTCGATGTTGCGTTGAGTGAAATCGGCATTTTTGAAAATTTATGAATTCAAATAGTTTTGTTGTCTTGTGAAATTTTATGTTAGCCGAGGTTGGTTTTATACTTTTTTTAATTAGAATTGCACAAGTTCTCAATTTTGTAAACAAAGATTTACCTTTAATTTTTCAACAGTCTATAAAATAATTTAAAAAAATAAATATAAAAAATAAGATGATGTAATACTAGGTGGTGATTGTTTTAATCAGAGTGTAACTTCTATATGTTGGTTCTCACTAACGGAAAAGTTATAGTTAGTTTATTTTTTTATTGTATACAAGTACAAGTTAGCTGTATAAGGGGTTGAGTTGGAAATTGGCTGGCAGTGATAATACAATTCTTCTGAAAATTACTGAAGCAATTAACTAAAAGCGGCTGACTCCCTAATTGAGTTCGGGTTACTAAGGTTGTTTTTCATTTCCAAAATGTTCCATTCAGGCGTGAAAAAAATGAAACCAGCATGATGCAAAATTTATATACGAATACGATACATACGATTCTTTTTGTTCTCAAATCTGTTGGGCAAAGAACCTACCCATTCCTAACGAATTTCGTACCGTCAGTGCTTTGTTGAATCTGTAAATTAATTAATATATTTTTTTTTTAGGTAAATTGATGCATCTACAGTCTACATTTTACTATTTGTATTTAGACTTATGGAGTGATGGTGAGTGTAAAGTATCAACGAAATACTTCCGCAATTGGAAATAAACATTTTCGTGATATCGATTTGTTGTTTGATAATTTCTTTATAAATCAGATAAAAAATAACAAATTACAAACCAATTTAATTTAGTTATCATTATTAATTTTAAACTGTATAAAAATTTATTACAATTTTTATTTGTAATAAATTTAATGTAAATAATTTTATCGTTTCGTGCGATCGGACTTAAAAAATATATAACAACAAAATTGTCGACAATATAAATCTTGTTGATCGGTGATATGGAAAGCATTTTCCCAAATTAATTATTGTAATAATGGCAGAAAAAATTTCGTTAAGATTTTCTACATGGTAAAAAATAAATGTGGTGATAGATGATGGTAAAGTTTTTTCAAAGTTTTTTTTTAAGTCAACATCGTTTTAAGACAAGTTGATGCTGTAACCCTAAACTTCTTAAATCTAGCCTTGTAATATGTATGTCGTGAATAAAAACTATCGATTAACAGAAAACGCTAATGAAGCCGATCATCAGCCGAAGTGAAAATGTAATTAGTTAGACTTTCAAGTTGCGTTAGAGTGATTCTAGACAGAGTTGGTTTGTTTTAAACACTTTTGTTTTAAACACTGTTTAAAACAGTGTTTAAAACAAATTGTTTTTTTTTTTAAAAACAATGTTTTAAACAAAAATTGTTTTTGTAAATATTGCCATGTTACTTATTTGCTATCCAATAGAACTGTTGTACGCTGTCGTTTTTTACCGTTTTTAATACATTTGACCACCTTAAAGCACCTTTTGGCACCTTAAGCGTCATTAAAATTTTAAAAAATTTTTAAAACTTTCATATGTTTTTTTTGTTAATAAAATGCGTTGTAAGGTGTTGATGAACGCAAATCTTTATGTTTTGTTTTTCTTTTTTTCAAAGAAGGAAAAAAAATATGACATAACCCAGGATAGGATACATAAAATAAAAATAAAATAAGAGATAAAAAGAAAATGTCTTTTAAAAATTTGCAAAATTACAAAATTAAAAGGGGGTTGCCAATAATTCAGCTAGTGGTATATTCCTTGATCATGTGACGCACTGTCTTCCTCAATTATTAAAGCCCACACAAAGAAAAATATCAAAGCTCGATTCCTCGAGTAAGCAATAACGTGCCATTACCAAAGAACACTTCATAGATAAAATTTAGGGTTGACTAGCTAGTGATATCTTACTACCTGTGGTATGTGATATCTCACGTTCACTCGTTTGTCAATACTAGCCAAACTATTATTAGAAATGTGCTGAAGGATGTGTTATTCGATTCCCGACAGACGTTCAATGGAGGAGCAAGTGCAATTTGTTTAATTGTTAAATAAAAAAGTGGTAAATATATGCTATTCTTGTGGATCAAAAGGAGCATCTCAATTTTGAAAAGGAAATTAAAGATTAGCTTACGTATTTCATATCAGTGATATATATTAACATTTTTTACCAGATACTTAACGAAGGCTTGATAAAATAGGTTGAGGAACTTTATCAAATTTTAAAACCAGTCGCAAATGCTTTGAACAAATGAATCAAATTTAGAAGTGGTTACGACATGATTCAGATTTTATTTTTGGCCATCAATTGTGATGCATAAAATAATCAAACACGCATATTCAGTATTTATGTCTCCGTTACTCAGCGTTTTTGTCTCCGTTACATTACGGTTATTTTTAAATTTAAATAAAATTATATTGCTTTAAAAATTCAAATTCAAAATCTTGTTGTTTTCAATAGATTTTTTGTTAAATGTACTATATCGTTACAGCGAATATTCTTATAAGAATGATATTAATATCGTAATCTGTGATTTACAATCAGAAACTCAATTTATTTATTTAATCAAATCGTTTACCTGTTTTCCATAATCTTTTCAAGTTGAACTATTTAGGTGCATCACGACTCGGAAATACGTAGGTCGCAGAATTCAAATCATAATTCAAATTTCTGAAGTTTACGTTAGCCAATTAATACAACCAATTAATACCATTAGATTGAGGTGTTAACTATTCTTAGTCATCTTGGGACAACTATTTGAGTAGCTACTGAGAATATTCAAGAAATCTTGAGAACGTTTAAGATTCTCAAGATTTCTTGAATATTCTCAGTCAATCCTTAAGAATAGCCACAAAATCTTGAGAATCTTTCCGAATATATTAAGCATTTTCAAAGAACCTTAAGAACATTTGGACGTACAGACCCTCTTCAGATAAAAACTTTTAGACGACCCTTATTAATCTGAGAATACTTAAAACACTTATTTTCTTTGGAGTTTTTTCACTCCAATTACATATTTTCATTTAAAACCAAAAAAAACGAATCTTTGTAGTATAAAACATATTTAAAACAAAAAAAAAACAAAAAAAACACAAAAAAAACTGTTTTAAACAATAAAAAACGCGTTTTAAACAAAAAAAACAGTTTTTTTTGTTTTTTTTAAAAAAAACAGTGTTTTTAACCAACGCTGATTCTAGACATATTGATCTGCAAATAAATTATTTAGAAACTAAATATATCAATAAACGAATTTAGGGAGTAGAATGTTATAAACCGTTCCTATACGAACCGTTTTGCAGTGGGCAACTGAAGCTTCCTTCTTAAGATCTAAGTATGAGAGAAGCCAACAAGTAAAAAGCAACAAATATGGCGCCAAAACAGGGACTGCCTCCGAACTTCTAGATGATCTCTTTGAATATTATATGGAGTGGTTTAGTTTTTGGTCGGTACTAACGAAAGTGGTGGAAATTGTGATTTCCTAAAAATAGGAAAAAAATAAGCGAAAATATTTAGCCCGTATTTGAAATCTATGTTACGGTACTTTTACATTGCACCGATACTTTTTGTAATACTAGTGTTGCCAAAAATAATAGAACAAACTAAGAATAAAATAAATATAATTTTTGCATTCAAATTTACTCTGAAGCTGTAAGTAAATTAACATCAAATATTAAACAAAAATAAAAGGATTTTCAACATAGAAATTAATTAATTTTATATCTATAACAATTTCATCAAACATATGAGATAAAAAATTTTCCATGTTGACATAAAATTAGAATATAAACTTTCGACCTCATTTTATACTTCATCATATTGTGACAGAAATGTAAGATAAAATTAGAAATGTAACATTTTAAAATATTGTACAAAAATAAATAAAACGGCAAAAAACAAAATTTTAATGATGAACAAAGGTACATATGTATATATAATAATATATCGTACAATAAACTTGAACGCTTACAATTAGCTCTAAAAATTTTCTCATCTTCACATTAACTACATCATTAAGAATTGAGAAAGCTAAACAAATACAGTATCCTTGTTTTCATATGTCAAGTGTTTGTAAAGCAACATTACCATACAAACTGATATAAAAATTTTATTATTGTTTTTTTACAAAACTATACGAGTTGACATGGGTTATAGAAATGGAATGTAATATGTCTCATATCCTTTTTCGAAAACATTTTCCTTACATTTTAATAAAAACATAATTTTATTTAAATTAATAAATGATAAGTGATAATATATGAGTAACTTGTTTTTTTTTTACGTTATCTTCATTGTTGTATGCATGTGTAACATGTTATCCACCTTACTATTATAAATTGACAACTCACATTTGCTACAAGATAAAAATCATGGAAATCTGTAATAACAAAAAATGGAAAAAAATTTCTATCAAAATTTAAAGAATGAATATTTGTTTTTATTTAGATTTAGTCATATTTTTTGTACCGATGATGAATATTTAATATTCGAAACGCGTCATAAATAAATATACTTACTAAAAAGATTGTTTGGTGATTCAATTTAACAATAATTTATTAATTTAAATTATTGATTTCATTTAACAAAAAATGTTTACATTTTGTTTCTCAACGTGATTAATTTACTTAACGACATTTAAAAAGATTTTTATTAATGTTATCTTTCAACATCAATTCAACCAAAAAATAAAATACAATAAATTGCAGCAACAAGTTTTTTCTATACTTTTACTTGTCATTTTGCATTTACCCATATCCTGCGGAAGAATTGTTGGTAATTGATGGCGTTTGGAGTAAGGTTCGATTAATTTTTCAAATGAGATAAGTTTTAAAAAGTTAAATATGGCTACAGTATATATGAGCTTTGTAATTATTTTATATTAAATATGGATATGTCAGATAGTATTCTGAAAGCCAAATAGACTACTATAACCTCAATTTAGGCCAACCGGAAGTTTATTGGTCAAATTTACAGCAAATTCTGTGGTTTTGTCTTCATCTTTTATTAGTAAACGTAAGAAAACCGAATTTTAAGCCCGAAAGAATTGTAGTCGGTTACCACAATTGTCGCAGTGTATTGTTTTAAATATGTATCTAGCAATAACTGATCTACGTTTATTCAAGATCAATAACTTATCTCTTCGTTTTGTGAAGATCTACCTAAAATTGGCATAATATCATATTTTTGAACTAGTTTCGATTGATACTATAACTCACGAGCAAAAATTGACACTGACATTCTATACAAGTGTTTTAAATTCGTATCAGTCAAATATTAGTATTCTGTTCAAATCTTAGAGCATATTATTGTACGGTCAAACTAGAAATTATAAATACAGTAATACCCCTATAATACTGTAGATTTTTCCGTCTTATAAGAAAACCGATTGTCAGGTTATATGAAATCGTATTATAAAAGTACTATAGGAGGATCGTGTTATAGAGGAGATAACAGTATTTGTTTTTAATTCTTTATGCTAATAATTTTTATTAATTATTTGACAACTCAAATACTATCGTCTAATAAACACACAACTCTCAAACCAACTGTACTGTACCTTTACAAAACTTTTGCAAGGCAAATCGTTAGCACAGTTGTGCTCATTTGTATTCTGAAGGAAGATATAGCTTAATTGAAAATTTCATTGTTTCGAATGAGTAGAGTAGACTGCACACTTTGCACTGAAAACAAAGTATTTCGATCGAAAGAAAATATATGGGCATGCTACCGAAATCTTCAAGACATTGCAGTTGCACACACATATTGGTAACTGAATACAAACATATAATAAAATGCAGTATTAGACTCTTTAGCAAAATAGATTTAAAAAGAGATACATTGAACCACAACCGTGTTTTAGATTGTCCAATAGTAACACTTCTTCTACCACAAAACAGCAGTACATGAAAGTCTCAACATAAATTACATATCCCAAGATATCACAATCATCGATGCAGGCTGTCTATAGAAAAATACTAAGACTAAGTCCAAAACAGTTCAAGCTACTTTCGACGAGGTAAGCCTTTACTGTACCACCTCAGTTATCTTCTTGACTAGTCTACGACTGATTTTATGGAAGCAGATTCCACATAGTCCCTTGCCGATAATTTTCAAATCATCCATATCTTAACAACAATCTGAACTTAACAAAAATTGTAGTAGCGGCTATCTATTGGTATAAAGTGTTGGTAGGACTTAGATGAAACAGAATTTCTAGAACTGCAGTATATGTACTTCTTAGAACCGCAATAATATACAAAAATGCGAATATCTTCAAGGATGTCTGATTAACCATTATAATTAGAACCAGCCACCAAATCTTGACCTCATAAATCAATGGTAGTCTGACTATCGTATAACGTCTGGTTTTCTACAAATTAAATAATAAAACACATTTCAAACATCTCGAAAATTTGTTCAGACATTCAGACATTTTCAATAATGCAAATTTTCTTCTCAATAAAAATTTCAAATTCGAAATTAACTATCCACTCCTTAAAACATTTAAAATAGAAACAAGGTCCCTGTTTCGGCGCCACTTGTTAGTATTTGGACTTTTAAAATAACTTATTATTATATATGAAAACTACCGGTAACAAAAATATCCCAGACGAATCTGATATATAGGAATCTCTGCACTATAATTTTTTTTCACTAGCCTACCATTTCAAAAATAATGAAATCATACAATATGCATATATGCAAAAAAATTAATATGGGTTTAAATCAGATAATCCAAATTAAAAATAAACTTACTCTACCCGTAAAATGTAGTCCTCATATAAGCTGGCTTTTTTTTTATCATCCACCACAAACCACGCCAGTAAATGTTATCTGTGATACAATTTCCTTATCTATTACAGTAACTCAATCACCGTTTTTTCTCCTTTTGTTTTAAATATAATATTTCACCTATATTTCCACTAATCTTCCTTTAATGCTAATATCAAATTGTGCCGGATCAACTCTACAAATCAACTTTATCAATCTACAAATATTGTATCCAACGAATCGACACATTTAATTCTATTAATAACCTTGAGGTATGTTCTGGGCTTTCCAATGATTAGAAATTTGGCAAAAATGATAATCTGGTTTCCATTAAATTAATTTCCATCGGATTTTTTATGTTTTTCCGTTGCGTGAGTGACTTTTATAGTAAACCAGAAAAAAAACCAACAAATGTTTATGTTTCTTCCTTCTTTGTTAGTTTTTACATATCCATTTTTTATTTTTATTAAATACACAGTAACACAACTAATTTGGATGTATGATTTTTATTTAGAATTAAACATCGAATGAAAATACAACTTTTATGGTTTTTTTATTTTAAAATTTAAACACTAAAAAAAGATGTTTTTGATTCTACCATTAAACTTCGAAATGAATCGTTTTACAATTAAAACTCGATTGACCAATTTTATGTCGCCATTGTGACATTTATGTTACTTTTTTGTGTACAAAACACAATGTTTACCAACTTTTACCTTTCGTATTCTTCGTTTAGTTTTTTTTTTGATTCTATTGTGGATGCGTTTAATAATTTTATTTCTATTTTAAATGTTTTAAAGAGTGGATAGTTAATTTCGATTTTGAATTTTTTATTGAGAAGAAAATTTGCATTATTGAAAATGTCTGAATCTCTGAACAAATTTTCGAGATGTTTGAAATGTGTTTTATTATTTAATTTGTAGATAAACAGACGTTATAGTATGTTTCATACACTGAAAAAAAAATTGAAGTTCATGACAACCTCATCTCGAAGTTGGCAGTTGATTATTCATGCAAAGAAAAATTATTTGCAAACAATTTCACTATGATTCGGACAACTACACGATAACATTTTCCTAACAACAGAATGAGGTTTATTTAAAATATAAAGTGTTATATCCAATATAACAGTAGTTGAATAAAGATAATAACTATTTCCCTGAAAAAAATTTTCTTTGGCCTTATATCATGAATTTTTCATTTTAAAGTTTAAGTATTTGAGATTAATTGAACTATATTTGATTTTCACATAAACATTTCGTGTGATTGTCTCAACTTCATCGATTTATAATTGTAGAGTTGTTGAAGCAATTTCGTAGTTTGATTCGCCATATGTGACCGCACGGTGAGGTTGAGACAACTGCATTTCGATTGGAAATAGGACATTTTTTTTTCAGTGTAGATAACGTTAGACTCCACTCCACATTCTCGTCCAATGGCACTTTTGCACAAGTTATCCGCAGTGGTAGTCTTTCTCACTCGTCAGAGCATTGTGTTCCAGCTTAATTTGCTGTCGAAAATGAGGACCAACAAATTTCCTACGTTCCTACTTTCCTGCATTAACTTAGAGTAGAGTTTAAAGGTTAAGTTTAAGATAAGAACCAATTGCGTGTTGGATTCGTTTTGATTCGATATGAACCAGAAGTTCTGAATGTCTCCAGGCCCGCAAATCTTCAGCCCCGCGCCGTTATATCTGCATCATCGTTCGTAGAGAAATACACATGGAACGAACCAGAAGTTCTGAATTGAAATTCTATTAATAAGCCTTGATAATGATGAGAAACATCGAAAATTTGGCAAATAAATAAGGAAGAATAAAAATATATATTACAGTTAAAAAGCTATTAAATTGCTTAATTTAATTTTATAAACTCAAACTAGTTTCCTTTTTAGCAATTTAAACTCAAACAAACGTACTAGATAAAAAGTTCGTTTGTTCTCGTTAAATTTCTAAGCAAACTATAGTTTTCGTAAAAAATGAAAGTTCATCCGACAAATTGACAAATAAATTTAATTTAAAAATCAAAGTGATGTTTTGAACAAAAATTCAAAATCTTTTAAATCGTAATCTGGAGCTGTTTTGCTTAAAGGTTAATATCAGTTATTGTTGATTTGTGTATTTTATTTAATTCTTGATCCACGGGTGTGACAACCCTGCGGAATCCAGTCCCTGCTATTGATATATGAATTATGAGCTAACGTGAAACATCACGTCACTGGCAATAGCAATGAGATATCACTACCCATGGTGATATCTTTGGGTGCTGGCAGATGAATCTATTCAGTTAACCATCAATTTTAGTAATGGAATATGTCTTAATAATAACATGTAATTGCTGGCTCGAATTAACGAGTTTTTATATAAATCAATATATGGACTTTACTAATTAAGGCAGACAGTGAATTCATCTCTGTGCTACTAGCTGCAATATGCTACTAGCATTAATGTCAACCCAATTTTAGTTTTGTTCCTGCAATTTTTTAAAAAAATTATTTGAGTTTTATTTCATGAAATATTCGCCTATATCGTATTTATTATGTGATAAGTGGTAAAGCAACCAGTTACTTTTCTGAGGATTCTAACACAGATGATGAGTCAAATATTACAGTTTTTGAAATTAAACATGTTAAAGTTTCTGCAAGTCAATATCCACGACTATCGGGCTGCGATTGCTGCTTTTCTGTTCCAAGTAAAAAATGCTGAACTAGACTAGATGTCATCTTGATTTAATAACGGATACTTGGGATTAACACTCAAAACAATAAACTGTTGTTTGCAAAAGAAAAGATATATTTATGACATGACTTGTTCCTGTGCATTTCTCTAAAAACAAAATACAGCGATGCAGATATGATGGTAACGGGGGCTGGAGATATTCAGGCCTGGAGACATTAAGAACTTCTGATTCGTTCCTGTGCATTTCTCTACGAACAGAATAAAACGATGCGGATATAATTGTGGCGGGGCTGGATATATGCGGTCCTAGAGAGATTTAGAACTTCTGATTTCTTCCTGTGCATTTCTCCAAGAACAGAATACAACGATGCAGATATAATACAATTTTCGGCAATTTCATTATTAACATTCACAATTCATCCTCTTTAACAAATCAAATATTTATCTAATTCAACCCATCTTTATCAATACCGAAATTATCACTGATCACATAAAAATAATAAAACCTAAAAGATTATATACATTTAATACCATAAAATAAAATAAAAAAAATTTCCATTGATGAAATGAAAATTCCAATGAAAATTCCATTATTGCAAGAACAATCTGTCATCGATTTCATTAATGCCTTATCGTAAATTTCCTTATGCTGCTGGTACACATTCTCATTTTATTATGTTTGAATTTTTGCCAACGAAAAAGAATAAATTTTGTTTTTGTAACTCAATGAAAATCTTTAATCTTTGTTTTCTATGAACATTTCCTTTATTAAATCATTAAAAGTAAGAAAAATTACTTACATATTCTTGTTTTTGCATATCATTTCAGCATTTTCTTGTTGATACACATCACATAACAACAACAAAAACTATTATTTGTGGAAAATAATTTTTCCTGTGTGTTTGATTACATTAAATATATGAGATTGCGCCTTTTCAGTTTCCTTATTGTTAGTTAAATGGAGTTGTTGAGAGCTAAATAATTACAACAGACGGGAATTTAACTGAATGAGTTGAGTTTAATGTTTATTGTATATTGAGTATAACGATTTCGATTAGTTTCATTTTATTACCGGCATATTGTGCATGGCATATATACGGTACTCAATATGTAAGTTAGAATTAGGCTAGATCAGGATTCAGAACATACTTACAACATTGTTATTTCTGGAAAAAAGACGATGTAGCATTTATTCACGCCTCATTCACTACTGTTTTGCACTTTCCCTAATTTCTCAAAAAAATGAAACAAAATATCTCTTCCCCGTTTGGTACAACGTACATATTTGGGTAGATGAAATAATAACAAATCTCATACGCTGGTATTTTTCAAGGTCATTTCTCTCACACAAATAAAATAATTCACGTAAATCGATATTTTTATGCTCGACAACTTTATTATTTGTTTTTCTTTTACGTTTTACTGGTACGATAAAATAAAAACTAGAAAATGTTTTTCTTAACAAGAAATAAAGAAAAATTAATTCCTGGAAATATTTTAATATTATGAATATGCTCGTAAATATTTAAAAAATAATCCAGATTGATAGATTTATATTCAAAAACTTTCAATTCAGATTTTTGTCTACCATTCGTTTTGCCGGTTTATGTCTTACATTATCATTTTTAAATTTTAATTATCGTGAGAACTAACCATATGATTGTCCTTAATGATTATATTTCATTCTCTTATAGCTTATTTCATTGAAAATAATTTCATAATTAATGAATTCATCTAAATTCTGTAAAACAATTTAACATCTTTATCCATTGATATTTCGAAAGGTGAAAATTAAGTTTGATTCTATGCTAAGTGTAGATCCATTTCCCAGTCCAGGTTCCATTTCTCTCATTCCATTACTAATTGGCTCCCGCTTTGAAATTCTATAGCACGAAGGTCTTAAGTAATGTCACGTCAGCCTTGTTTGTCTTCCTCTCTGACGATAACTGTCATTCTTTCTTATCACTCTGTCTGACCAAAACATGTAAATCGGTTGGATTTATTAACTCTCGGTATTATTACACTGAAAGAAATAATCGGTCACTATAACCTCTATTGTGCCAAACCAAATGTTTTCTATTTTCGGATGTCAAATTCGGTTGTCTTTTCTTCAAAAACCAAATTTGAAGAAACAACCACCGAATTTGAAACATTCAGTTTGCACAAAAGAGGTTCTATAGTGACCGAATTTTTTCTTTCAGTGTACAGAATAATTAAAGGAACAATACACAAACTCGTTGGACTATAAAAAATAATTCATCGTCTGTCTAGAATCTAGATCACCGAATCTTACGGTTTAGAATTTCTACATATAAGGGACAATGAAAGAACTAGTACACAATAACAATTGTTGATAAATTGCTCTACAGACTAAAATCGATGCAACAAATGAAGAAGGTTTTAATAACTACTCCTGGAATTACAAAACTATCTTGTTTTTACTTAACGAAACTCTATTGTTTCGACGTCATTTTTTGTGATTTTTATTCTATTGTAATAATTTTATTATAAGAATTTACAATTTATCCAAAATTAGGCTAAAAGTTATACTATTTTCGTATACTAATTTATCGACCCAAGCCAATTTGAATCTTGAACGTGCGCAAAACGTAAGCTCACAAGGCCAGGTTTAAAGTAGAAATTTGTGTTAACAGTTAAAAATGAACCTCTCTCGTTGGTTAACTTCTTAACGTTTTAATTGAACTATGTATGTATTTTAATTATAAACGAAACAAAATTGTCACAATCTAACTAATTATAAAATAAAAGCTTGCTAGAAATTATTAATAAATAGCAAAATAAAGAATTGTAATGTAACAGTACAAATTAGAATCCCAAGTTTATATGCGTACTTAAACTTATTTTCTTTTCTTAATGACAATATGAATGTTTTTATTTGTTTTAAAACTATATCACTTCCAAACTTATTCGTTTCCGTGTAACAAGGCTGAAGACATAAACACCGCTCGCAAGTCAACCCTTTTTGATTTTAGAATTAAACCAAAAATTATGTAATTAAAAATTTATGTTAAACTGCATAACATTTGTCTTTAATTTTCATTTTCCATTAATTTGTATAAATTCCGGCTTATTTTTCGTTGACCTTGAAAAGCCAGTCTATTGTTAAAATGAGAAAAAATTAAACGAATTTCCCCTTTATAAAATATTATTTTTTGATATGATTGTGAATATTCTTAATTATTTAATAAATTTTTGTTAACTTACTCTCTACTAACGTTTTCTCTTTGTCTCTATGTTCGCAAAAGAGTATAACACTAAATAATTCCCCAACTTGGATGAATTCTTTTTATTATGAAGAATTCATAAAAAAAGAGAAAACGAATATGAACGTATGAGAGCCTTAAACCTCAGTAAATAATATACATATTATAAAAATTTATAATAAATGATGCAGTTTTAACAAGAATGATAGCAAATTAATTCCATTCTTTTATAATTTTTATTAATTAAAAAAAATCAGCACGATTATTGTGATGTACTCTGAAACTCTTTAAATTATTTTACCTTGATTATACACGTTATTCACAGTAAAATTTCTATCTAACTTGAACGGTTCTATATGATTTTAGATCTTATATAAAGAAAATTAGACGAAACTGATTAAAAAGTCAGAATCTGAATCTGTTTGTGCTAACTAACGACATCTTTAAGTATAAGGACCTTTGTTTCGCACTGATCATTTTACATCTGATAAAACTAATTTTTTCCATTACTAAATCAGTCAACATCATAGTTGCAGCATCAGGTTGTAAAACAACGTGTTTCTCAAACTCTACGGTTAGTAGAATACACCGAACCAGACAGTAACATTCATAAACGTATCTTTGCTTAAACGTATCTTACTGGTAATATGGTTTATAAATATTATAATATAAATACCCATTTTAAGTATACAAAAATTCGAATTATTTAAATATAAAAAGAATTATCGCTGACGTTATATGAAATATGTATGTACCTGTAACGAAAAGAGAATAAGGGGAAATAACGGCGAGTGTGTTTGCAATGATAACCAAATAATATTTTGTCTCTTGCAAAACAAAATAGAAGTTTTTAATTTTAATTTTTTATTTGGTATTTCGTTCGAACTTCGTCATTAATTTTGTAATTTAAACTTCTTCGATTTAAAATTGATTTAGGTGCGAATTAAAAATTTCTTTGTTGAGAGCAGCAGTTGATTTTATATTTACCTTATTGTGATTAGGGTTGATTAAATTCTTAGATGTTATTTTAAAAGTTTTATTATGAAATGTTCACATGTGTTTAAAATAAAAATTTAACTTGACTTCGGAAGAAAAATATTTATGTTTATTGATTGTGGGCTTTGCGCACGGAATTTCATGTTTGTTTAAAAATAATTTCAAAAGTATAAAAACATCACTTATTTGGAAACATGACTTGTATCAATGCGGTAGCTTAATCCCCTAAAAATACAATAGCCATTTTAATAGTTTAAGATCGCTGTACAATGTTTCCGAAAACAAAGAATAAAATTGAATCTGAATGGATAAGTTTGCATCTTGTAGAAACAAAAAGCGAACCAACAAAACATTTTCGGAATTTAGGATTTTGCTCGAAACTCAGACAAAACATCAAAGGAATAACTTGAAACAATCCATTTTTAAATACTAATTTAATTTTTATTTCAATTAATTTTCTTAAAACATATTCAATTCAGTTTCGTAAATTAAGTTATTAATAGAATTTTCCACTGTTAATCGAGTTCGTCGATCAAATTTACGGAGTTTCTTTCCTATATAATTTAAAAATGCTTCACAATCTTCTTCTTCGTCATAACTAGTATGCTTAATAATAGATGGTGCTACCTCCATTTTTATTCGTTCCGGTGGTAATGGCATTGTTGATAGAGTGTTTGTATCAATTATGGGATCTGGATTTTCCAAATTATTTAAGCTTACATCATGCTCTAACATTTTTAAATCGATTTCTGAAGAACTGCTATCGCCAACAGAATGAATTTCAGAGTTAAATTTAGATTTCTGAAAATTAAAACCATAAGATTTATATATTTTAAAATGGCAACCATCGCGAATGTTTGTTTTTAAATAACGAGTTTATGTATTTACCTCCATTTCCTTTCTCTCTAAATTTCGATAAAATTTTTCTAAAATAAAATTAAAACTTTTATATGCAAACCAATTTGATTCGTATCCTGGGGTTGTCATTGTTTTTTTTCTTTCCGTTCTATGATATGCTAACAATGAATTCATTTTTCTCTTCACAGAATATGTATCAGTTTCAAGTGCTGCAGCAATGTCATTCCATGATTGGGTTTTTGCTTCTTGTGATCGAAAATAAGGATCGTTTCGTTCCCATAAGTTTCTATGTTTTTCATATTCTTTTATCAATTTTAAAATATCTTCATTAAACCAATCCATTTTGAGTAATATTTTCACTGTTCTACGTACAAATGAACATTATAAAACAAATAAAACTTAAATGTCGATTTTACCGAATGTTAACGAAATGTGTTCATTTCAATGCAGACTGTAGAGTCGAAGTTTCGCTTGTATTCGAATGTGTATTTTTCTTTTAGTTATATTTTATTCTCTTCGTTTACTATTTTTTTTACATTCAATTCTCTATGTTGAATTCTCTCTTTTAAATTTCTGAATTTTAATAGACTTGTGGTTATGAAAAAGAAGGCCACACAGTTTGCATTTTCACTTCATCACAATGGAAAATTGGTGAAGTTACGCAGTTTATTTGAAAAATTGATATATCCGAATTTTTCGGAGGCTAAGATTGCGTGTGTGATGCAAATCCAAGGGATTTAAATGAAACTTTGATCTTTACATGAATATGGATGATCTGGATTCTTTTCATAATTGCAAATGTTAACTGTTAGGTAAGGGGAAAGGTTTCTTTCGCACACTTAAAACTAATAAACTTTCAGTCTTGATATTGAATTTTGATGGTTTAATTACTTGGAATTAAAAGTTTTCGTAATATTAATTTCACATACCAACTCTCAGTTTACGTCAGGCTAGGTTGAAGTGTAAATCTTGAAGGTTTGTAAAACCTTGGTGGTTTCAATAAATAACATTGAAGATAAATAATTTTATTATTTGAATTTCGAGTTAAGTTTTAATGTTTTTATTAATTATGTTTGTATTTTGAATGGCACAACCAATTAGAAAATAAATAAAATATGAATTCTGTAACAGAATTAAGTTGTAATTTTTTACCGCAATTAGATGAAATATTTTATTTAATTTTAAATCTATTTGAATACAATAATGTGTTAGCCAAATACAATAATAATTATGATTTATAAAAATTAAAATTAAATTCTCAGAAACAAGTAATCATATGTATTTTTCGAAGTTTTTGGAATTATATGTTTTGTGAATGCTTGAATTGAATCTCCTAGCTCCGGGACCCCACAATCCGTTTTCGCCAAGTTTTAATAAATTTTGATATAAAATATGGTTCGTGTACAAATAAACTTATACTAGGTAACCAATGCAAAATGCAATTGATAAAAAGGAGCGAAGCAAGCAATTTTCCCAATGAAAGTCTATGGGAACCGTTTTTCGGTGATTATTCCTCCGTGGTATGTCTAATTTTTAATATTTTGTAAATCATCTATGGCTAGATGTCGTCTTACATGCAAAATTTCATTTTGATATCTTTAATAGTTTGGGAGGAGTATGCGGACAATCGAAAATCCGAATCGGGGAAAAATGGAGTTTCGCTACGCTTCACTCCAATAATATCATTTGTATTGAATTGAATATCATTTGTATTAATATTCGTAGTATGCGTAATAAATTTAACGATTTTGTCTTATAATTTTGCCGTTCATGTGATTGTGATAACAGAAACTTTTGTATGCTCTGGTGAACAAGATATGTTTGAATTAAAAAATTATAATGCGTAAAGATGAAAATAGAGGTGGAGGAACAGCTGTCTATGTCTTGAATACAGTTGCGTCATGTATAGTTTCTAATACCATTGTTTTGGGAAATTAATTTTTAATGATAGATCTTCCAATTTTAAAAGGGAAGGTTTTAGCAATCTATCGTCCACCAAATACAAGTGGTGAAAACGTTTTTTTTTGCGTGACTGAACGGTTTGTCCACAAGACGCGATAGCGTCTAGTGGAATAAGTTCAGGAACGCAAAAACGTTTTTAACACGCGTAGAAAACGCTATTTTTTCTACGCTTGTAAATATAAATGTTAATATTTACAAATTCTTACAAAACGACATATCTAAATTTGACTGTGTAAAAAATAAACAAGATCGCATTTTTACCAGTGTAAAATAATGTTATTGTGTTCGCCTACAGATGGAATAATAACAGGCGAACACAATAATAACATTATTTTACACTGGTAAAAATGCGATCTTGTTTATTTTTGAAACAGTCAAATTTAGATATGTCGGTTTGTAAGTTTTTAGTAGATGAATTTGACAATATGAATAATGAAAATAGTTCATATATTTTCTCTAAAAACTTTTACAGATATTACAGATACTTTTTTTACCGACTGGAAGTCGTCGTTTAAAGTATAAATTTAAAAAATTGTAGATAAAGTTTCAATTAAAAACAAATATAAATAAATTTTTGAATAAAATTTATTTGTTTATTTAATAAATTTATTTTTATTTTTTTTGGCGGAAAGAACTCAGAGAATATATTTTATATCTGACAGTTAATTATCGGAGGAAAAAATTATACGATATATCTGATACAAATTTTATTTTATCGCTCCGATTTCTCCGATGTAGAAAAAAAAACACACTCTCTTATTAGTTTAATTAATTAATTACACACAATTGATATAATGATTAGTTTCGATTCGATTCGATCAGAATATTCAAAATATTCAATAATCCCTTCAAAATACTGCGATATTGACAGAAATAAACTCAGCAACCGAAACAACAACAGAAACAGTAATTGAAATTCAATCTCAAATATTCAATTCTTTAAATAACCACCACCTGTAGGCGACCACCGAAACTTATTTACATTCAGCCCTAGTGACTGAAAACATTTTCAGTCACTACTTAGAAAAAGTTTCCCTTTCACATAGATTTTACTATATATTAAAATGACATTTTCGTAGCTTGAAGTAGAAAAAATAATTTTCTTGACCAACTTGAAGAACACAAAGGTATTGACGGCGTACAAAGGTATTGACTTATTTAATAAGCTTTCAAATGAATTAAAGGAAGAACTTGCATTTCAATCTTCAAAAAAAAATTAAAACATCAATTAATAGATACATATGCAGGATGACATCTTTGCTTGATCATTTTATAATTTCCTTTTATTTATTAAATCATTTAATTATTATAAAAAAAAAAATTTATTACTGTGTTAATTATTAATATTGTTATTTTTTAGTAAATTAGTTATTTTTTCTTGTGTGCGTGCGCATACTTTTTTGCCGTTGCAAGCATAATTATTTATTAACTTCAATTTAAATATTGTAAATTACATCAATTTGTTAATAAAATAAAATACATAAAGTAAAAAAAAAAATTATTCACTAACTAATTTTCTTTAAATGGAGATCTATCTTAGGCTTCTATAATTATAATTACAGAACGCTTCTTTAATTATAATTAATTTTGTTAATTAAATTATAGTGTCATGTCGACTAATTCACTCAGGTCTCAGAGTGAGTTGAATATTCTCAACTCTGATTAATGTAATCACGATCAGTTGTGCGTCGTAGCTACTGAGTGATCGCTTGATTGATTTTGTAAAGATGAATTATTTGTGTCATAAGGTTATAGTCCCTGGGCCTTCACCTACATAATTTTGTGATTACCACATATTTTATACTTCGTAAGACGCTTGTCCCTGACGAGTCCTACAACTTTTTTATCTGCCATTTTCCTTGATTCGGCCGCTTTTTCCCTCGGGAAACTCCGAAACATGGCGATTTCCCGGGGTCTTGTATATTTATTGCCATAATTTTGTTATTTATTATAGGGGGTGGAAATTTGTTTTAGAAAACGAGGGTAAAGTTGTCCGATAAAAAATTGTCTGCTTTTGTCGAGTCCGACAACTCAAACCGGTCAAAATACCAGGGTATTGAAAATCAAACACCACAAATCTAGTTTTCACGGGATTGTTTAACAAAAGTTAGTGAAATTGAAGGGTCATATTGTCCGACAAATTTTCAGCCGCGTTTTTGCAGTCCGACGACTGGAAGTCGGAATTCTGGCGAGGTAGTGTTTATTGATTACCACATGTCGGACAAAAATGAAACACGATAAAAAACCATTTGCTATTATAAAAAATCGAGTTGTCCGACAAAAATATAGCCGCGTTCGGCCAGTCCGACAAGAAAATGAGAAAAATATTTCAGGAGAACGATTATTTTTGTTTCTTTGTTAAATTTGCTAATATTTATGAACAAATTTAATATATACATTTATGACGTAACATTTTTTAATGAAACAGTGTTTACAGATGGCACTCTATAAAGAAAATTAGAAAATTAGTGTAAATAGAACAATTATAAAAAAGGAGCATGTACCCCAAAAATGATGTAAAACATGTTCTCATATTAATATTAAAAATTTAAGGAACATTAACCAGTTGAAAAGGTTATTTACACAATTTTAATTAAAAAGATTGAGAAGGATTAAAAATATAGCGCCAATTTTAACAAGAAAAAAATATTGCCATTTTTTCTATTTACCAGATTTAAAACTATATGCGCCGATAGAGTATATAAATATAAATGATACTTTTACTCGCCGTGAGAACGGAAAAGTAGTATATATACGACCGATATTTTTAATCGTCTTCTTGCAATCTGGGACCAACAAAAACAACCTTCTGAATGGAAAATAACAAGCAACACAAGAAATGTGGCCGCCTAAAGTGTGCTTATTATCATGGAGTCGCACTGATGAACACTGCATATAAAATACTAGCTAATGTCGTACTTGCTAGACTCATTCCGTTCGCCGAATCTATCATCGGTGACTATCAGTGTTGTTTTCGTCCCAACCGCAGATCAATGTTTTACCTTAAAGATGATTCTTGAAAAATATTGGGTGATTAACATCAGCATTCATCAGCTTTACGTTGATTTCAAGAAAGCATATGGTATTATTTTATCTCCGATCATATTCCTTGTTATCCCAGAGAATCTTGTTTCTCTGGGTAAACTCACAACATAGGGATCAAATTGTGGAATAGTAATCAGTCAGTTTTTGATTCTTTTGATATAACATCTAGTGTTCAACAAGGTGATTTACAATGATGAGAGAGAGAGAGAAAGAGAGAGAGAGAGAGAGAGAGAGAGAGAGAGAGAGAGAGAGAGAGAGAGAGAGAGAGAGAGAGAGAGAGAGAGAGAGAGAGAGAGAGAGAGAGAGAGAGAGAGAGAGAGAGAGAGAGAGAGAGAGAGAGAGAGAGAGAGAGAGAGAGAGAGAGAGAGAGAGAGAGAGAGAGAGAGAGAGAGAGAGAGAGTTAATATAATTATAATTTGAATTACAATTAACAATAATATAAATTAAATTAATGGGTTACTGAGATACGTTTATAAATTAAACCAATAGGTTACTGAGATACGTTTAAAAATCTACATAGTAATGACTACAGTTTGATTATTATAATGATTTCATTAAATTATTACGAAATTATTTAATAATTTTTTATTATTATTTATAATTTTTATCAATTTATAATATTTAAGAACAAATATCTAAAATTATTGACTAATGTTGATATATCGTGGATGATGATATTGAGAGTACGCTATCGTGTTTGAAATTATGACATTTTTCGATAGTTAGCGGTCACTAATTTGTCGGACAATTGTATCAGAGTAAAATAATATTAATTAAAACTATAAAAAAAAAATTAGACATGTGGTAATCAATAAACACTACCCCGCCAGAATTCCGACCTCGAGTCGTCGGACTGAAAAAACGCGGCCGAAAATTTGTCGGACAATATGACCCCTTCAATTTCACTAACTTTTGTTAAACAATCCCGTGAAAACTAGATTTGTGGTGTTTGATTTTCAATACCCTGGTATTTTGACCAGTTTGAGTTGTCGGACTCGACAAAAGCAGACAATTTTTTTGTCGGACAACTTTACCCTCGTTTTCTAAAACAAATCTCCGCCCCCTATAATAAATAACAAAATTATGGTAATAAATATACAAGACCCCGGGAAATCGCCATGTTTCGGAGTTTCCCGAGGGAAAAAGCGGCCGAATCAAGGAAAACGGCAGATAAAAAAGTTGTAGGACTCGTCAGGGACAAGCGTCTTACGAAGTATAAAATATGTGGTAATCACAAAATTATGTAGGTGAAGGCCCAGGGACTATTATCCCTATAAAGGCTTTTAAAACGAAAAAATTAGTTTACATGAGCTGAACTATCTATTCATGTCTCAAAGCAGTTTCTTAAACCTCAGTTAAGGGGAATTTAGATAGAAAATGCTTATGCACAGAAATTGCGAGAAAATAGAATTAAATTGACTTAGAATTGAATTGCGAGAAAATAGGATAAAATTGCAGCATTCATTTTCATGAATTTGTTATTTGTTATGGAAACAAAAAGTAAACATGTTTGAAATTAATTAATTTTTCTACGTACTTCAAAAAAGTAAAATAACTTGGAAAAAATTATTTTTTAAATATTAATTTATTAATTTCAATTTTCTTACATATTTAATTCAGTCTCGTAAATTAAATTATTAATAGAATTCTCAAGCGTTAATCGAGTTCGTCTATCAAATTTACGGAGTTTCTTTCCGATATAATTTAAAAATGCTTCACAATCCTCTTCTTCATAATAACTTGATGTCGTATGGTCAATCATAAATGGTGTAACTTCCATTTTTATTCGTTTCGGTGGTAATGGCATTGTTGATGAAGTATTTTCTTCAACTAATGGATCTCGGTTTTCTGAATTATTCGTGGTGATATCGTTTTCTAACATTTTTAAATCGATTTCTGAAGAACTGCTTTCGCCAGCCAAATGTATTTCATATTTTGAATTCTGAAACTAAAACAAAAGTGAAATTGAACCTTATATAATTCAAAATGGTGAACATCGCGAATATTCGTTTTAAATTATGAATATATTTACTTTCAACTCCTTCCTTTCTAAACTTTGATAAAATTTTTCTAAAATAAAATTTAAACTTTTATATGCAAACCAATTTGATTCGTATCCTGGGTGTGTCATTGTTTTTTTCCTCTCCGTTCTATGATATGCTAATAAGGAATCCATTTTTCTTCTTACAGAATATGTATCAGTTTCAAGTGCTGCAGCTATTTTATTCCATGATTGATGTTTTGCCTCTTGTGATCGAAAATGAGGATCATTTCGTTCCCATAAATTTTTATGTTTTTCATATTCTTTTATCAATTTTATTATATTCACTTCATTAAACCATTCCATTTTGAATAATATTTTCACTGTTCTACGTACAAATGAACATTATAAAACAAATAAAACGTAAATGTCGATTTTACCGAATGTTCACGAAATATGTTCATATCAATGAAAACTCAAAAATAGTATTTCGTTTTTGTTTGGCTATATGCATTTATTGTTTTTGTTTAGTTGTATTTTATTCTCTTTGTTTATTCTTTTCTTTTAACATTAAATTCTCTATGCTGAATTCTCATTCTTTTACATTTCTGAATTTTATTAGATTTGTCGTTATGATAAAAAAGGCCGGTGGTTTGGTTTAACCTTTTATTTTAAAGAAAAATGCGTTGGTTCGTAGTTCGTACGATTTAATAGATGAATCACAATGCAACGGTTAGGTTTAGGATTATAGGTTTGATATGTAAGAGTAGAGAATTATTTTGTAATCTTCGCAATTAATAATTTTTCTTAATTTAACAATTTTGTTAAATTAAGTTGATGACCATTAATTATCAAAAATTGTATAAATTTGCTGTCTAACCATTGTGAGAATGACATGGTATTAATTTAGTATGAAGCTAGTTGTCTGGATTTGAAAGGAATATCATATTGATTATAGCTTAGTAACCTGTAATAGCCTTATTTTCAGATTTTTCTCGTTTTTCCTAAATGCGTACTAGGTTGATAACTAGATAAAAATCTAATAGTGCACTGCGACGTACTGCTACAATTTAATTTAGCGAATTATTTTTAATTCAATTTATTTTATTAAAATTAATTTAATTTTTTTATGTAAAATTTATTTAATTTTATTAAAATATATATTTAATAATTTACTTTAGTTTAAAGAGAAAAAAAATTTTTTACCTTACTTGTAAGTATGTCGGTGCTACCAATTTTATATGGGTTGGGTCACCAATTTTGGTTGGTGTGCACGTCGTTATACACTAAAATAATCTCCAATGTTGAATAGAGTAGAGTAGGGAAGATCTAGTGTTTTTACTCTATAAACACACTTTATTGTTTTTCATGGACGTACTAGTTTGCATTCACTTTTGAATTAAATTTAATTGTTTATTTACTTTGAGTTGCTCACAAAATATTTCTAATCGATATCGTACATTTATTTTATTTTAAAAATACATCTTTTTATATTTTCAGATGTCAGCCGGCCTGATGTCTTGTGTTCGAGAAAATTCCCCACCGCTTGAAATGGACGGATCACAAAATGATTCATTTACACCAAGTACGCCTGGTAAGTAATTTTATAGTATTTTAATTTTGTTCCAAAGTATATAGGAAGTACCACCATTCAAACACTAATATATGCTGAGTTGCATGGAGCGATCAGTATTGGTTTTTGTCAGTTTTTGTACATACGAATTTACGTGGTTTATCATTAATAGCAGTGAGATATCACTAGTCGAGCTTCTTATGTGAATAAACTCTTGTCCCTCAACGGTAGCACCCTCAATTTTAGTTATGGAGTTATACATTATTGTTGATAGTTGTCTTAGGATCCTTCTACTATTGAACTATTTGTAATTTTCCCCAATTTCAATATTTTATAACTGTAATTCTTTAATCACAAACAAATTAAACCAAAACTACTTTAATTATTAAATTTATTTCACAACTCTTAAACAATTGATTTAACAAAACTTATGTTAATATTCCTGGATACAATAAAATTCCAGGTACAGTTAGTTAATTATACTTGAAGGTAGGCAAGAACGTAACAAGAGCAAAATTATGTAATTACATTTTATTTATATATTATCGACGGCTACAAAGCATTTAAGTGTAGCTTCATTTTCGAAAAATTGAAAAGAAGCTCACAAAACGATTTATTGCGATTCTAAAAATTGCTATTATTAAACAAAAATAAATAGTTTTTTTGATTTATTGATAAAATAGTACATTAAGATCCAAGGACGTAAAGCTGCTCAAGTTCTAAAATGGCATACGTCCGCATCATATACTTTTTTTTATTCGCCGCTAGTAAAATATTTAAAAAAACTATGTTTAAATGTCACCTAACTTAGCCCCGCCATTTTTAAGAAAATTAAAAACAAAGATTGTGCTGTATTGTGCTACAGTTGTGCTGGATGTGCTACTCAGAAAAAATGCCATATCACCAATGGAAAAAAGTTGGCACGCTGAAATAATTTTTCGAGCATAAGTTAGCCCCGCCATTTTGAAAAATCAGAAAAACAAAGGTTGTCCTGTATTGTCCTCGAGTTGTGCTGGTTGTGCTGTTTAGAAAAAAATTTCATATCCCTAGTGGAAAAATTTTATAACAATAAAATCATTTTTTCGAGTAAAAGTTAGCCCCGCCATTTTGGAAAAAAAGAAAAACAAAGGGTCTGCTGTACGGTGTTAGAGTTGTGCTAGTTGTGCTATTCAAGAACAAATTTTTACCACCAACAGAATAATTTAAACACGCTAAAACGATTTTCCGAGTTGAAGTTAGCCCCGCCATTTTGAAAAAAATGAAAAGCAAAGGTTGTGCTGTATTGGGCTAGGGTTGTGCTGGTTGTGCTGCTTAGCAATAGTTCCATATTATCAATGAAAAAAAGTTGGCTCGCTAAAATGACTTTTCGAGCAGAAGTTAGCCCCGCCATTTTGAAAAAAATGAAAACCAAAGGTTGTACTGTATTGTGCTCGAGTTGTGCTGGTTGTGCTACTTAGACAAAAATTCGTAACCCTAACAGAATTTTTTTTACAAAATTAGCATCATTTTTTTCGAATAGAAGTTAGCCCCGCCATTTTGGAAGAAATCAAAAACAAAAGAAGTGCTGTATTGTGTTATAGTTGTGCTGGTTGTGCTACTGAAAAAATATCGTATCACCAACAGAATAATTTAAACCACGCTAAAACCATTTTTCGAATGAAAGCTAGCCCCGCCATTTTGTAAAAATCAAAGAAGAAAGCTTGTGCTGTATTGTCCTCTTAGAGTATATATAAATATAGAGAGAACATAACTTTAAAATTGTATGAAGAGAGCATAAGAAATCGTGTTTGCTAAAATGTCATATTCAATTTCTCATTTCGCCATTTGCATTTCTGTTTATTTACAACAACCAACTATTGTATTAAATTATAAATTAAAAACAATTAAATAATTTAAAACGAAACAAAAAGTACAATCTATTATTTTTAGTTGTGCTAATTTTTATAAAATGAATGAAAATAATTACGAGAGTATTTTACATTTATTGTGTTATTTCCAGTGATTTTATAATAGTGAACATTTTATTATTTTATAATGCAAATGTGCAAATATTTAAGTTATGTATACATCCTGAAAGTATATTATGAAAACTAGCTGGCGACCAACTTTTCATTATTGTGTAGTTTATTTTTAATAGATAAAAGATTAAAATTTATATATTTGGTTAGAATCAAATCCTAATCTGTCATTTGTCTTATTTCTTTTTATATAGTAGCAGTGAGGGAGAAACTATTATTTTTTTGTGGTAGGTTTTTTTCTTATAGATTTAAAAGAAACTCGCAATAATTGTACAATTTTGAATCAAATGAAAAATTTATGCTTATGTCTTTGGGAAGACAAACCGGTTTCTCTCTCAGAGAAATAAAGGAAAACAAACAAACAAAAAAACGATTTGACAGAAGATCAATCACCATTAATATTAGTTATGGTGGTCGGTTGATTGTCCTACAGTTGTGCTGGATGTGCCACTCAAAAAGAATCCCATATCACCAACGAATAAAAGTTGGCACGCTAAAACGATTTTTCGAGCAGAAGGATATTTTCGAGCAGAAAGCATTCGAGCAGAGTATTGAGCAGAATATTAAGCAGAAGTTAGCCCCGCCATTTTGAAAAAAATGAAAAACAAAGGTTGTTATGTATTGTACTCTAGTTGTGCTGGTTGTGCTACTCAGAAAGAATTGCATATAAGCAATGAATAAAAGTTGGCAAATTTCGAGCAGAAGTTAGCCCCGCCACTTATAAAAAAAATAAAAAACAAAGGTTGTACTGTATTGTGCTGGTTGTGCTACTCAGACAAAAATTTCGTATTCCTAACAGAAAAAATTTATAACGCTAACATCATTTCTTCAAATAGAATTAACCCCACCATTTTGGAAAAAAAAAAAACTAAATTGAGTGCTGTATTGTGTTAAAGTTGTGCGAGTTGTGCTACTTCAAAACAAATTCGTACCCACCGACGGAAAAATTTACAATTTTTTTTAATATCATATATTTTTGTGATTCCCTTATTTTATATATACAAAACAGGCAAGATTCATTTATGCTATCGGACACCAGATGTCACTTACATTATTAGTACTTATAAATTAATGATTACACTGATTCCTACAAGAATAAATGATGCTAGCGTAAAAATATTTTTCATTGAGTATATATAATCTCTAAGCAGCCAGCTCAAACAAAATTTCAAACCACTACATATACAAAATTTTTGTTTTTCATTTTTTCGAAAACGACGGGGCTAACTTTTAATCAAAAAATTGTTCTTGCGTACCAAATTTTTGCATTGGTAATATGGATTTTTTTTTGAGTAGCACAACTAGCACAACAATAGAACAATACACCACAGCCTTTGTTTTTGTTTTTTTTGCCAAATGGCGGAGCTAGCTTCTGCTAAGCCTTCTGCTCGAATAATCGTTTTAGCCTGTCACCATTTGTTCATTGGTGATATGGAATTTTTCTTGAGTAGCACATCCAGCACAACTATGGTACAATACAGCACAACATCCTTTTTTTATGTTTTGTAAAAATGGCGGGGCTAACTTCTACTCGAAATATCGTTTTAGCGTGTTTAAATTTTTCCGTTGGTGGGTACGAATTTGTTTTGGAGTAGCACAACTCGCACAACTTTAACACAATACAGCACTCAATTAATTTTTTTCCAAAATGGCGAGGCTAGCTTCTATTTGAAGAAATGATGTTAGCGTTATAAAATTTTTCTTTTAGGAATACGAAATTTTTGTCTGAGTAGCACAACCAGCACAACTCAGGCACAATACAGTACAACCTTTGTTTTTTATTTTTTTATAAGTGGCGGGGCTAACTTCTGCTTCAAAAATCGGTTTAGTCTGCTAACTTTTATTCATTGCTTATATGCAATTCTTTCTGAGTAGCACAACCAGCACAACTAGAGTACAATACATAACAACCTTTGTTTTTCATTTTCTTCAAAATGGCGGGGCTAACTTCTGCTCGAATGCTTTCTGCTCAATCTTCTGCTCGAATGCTTTCTGCTCGAAAATATCCTTCTGCTCGAAAAATCGTTTTAGCGTGCCAACTTTTAATCATTGTTGATATGGGATTCTTTTTGAGTGGCACATCCAGCACAACTGTAGGACAATACAGCACAAGCTTTCTTCTTTGATTTTTACAAAATGGCGGGGCTAACTCATTCGAAAAATGGTTTTAGCGTGGTTTAAATTATTCTGTTGGTGATACGATATCTTTTCAGTAGCACAACCAGCACAACTATAACACAATACAGCACTTCTTTTGTTTTTGATTTCTTCCAAAATGGCGGGGCTAACTTCTATTCGAAAAAAATGATGCTAACTTTGTAAAAAAATTCTGTAAGGGTTACGAAATTTTTGTCTAAGTAGCACAAGCAGCACAACTCGAGTACAATACAGCACAACCTTTGGTTTTCATTTTTTTCAAAATGGCGGGGCTAACTTCTGCTCGAAAAGTCATTTTAGCGAGCCAACTTTTTTTCATTGATAATATGGAACTATTTCTGAACAGCACAACCAGCACAACCCTAGCACAATACAGCACAACCTTTGCTTTTCATTTTTTTCAAAATGGCGGGGCTAACTTCAACTTGAAAAATCGTTTTAGCGTGTTTAAATTATTCTGTTGGTGGTAAAAATTTGTTCTTGAATAGCACAACTAGCACAACTCTAACACCGTACAGCAGACCCTTTGTTTTTCTTGTTTTCCAAAATGGCGGGGCTAACTTTTACTCGAAAAATTATTTTAGTGTTATAAAATTTTTCCACTAGGGATAAGAAATTTTTTTCTAAATAGCACAACCAGCACAACTCGAGGACAATACAGGACAACCTTTGTTTTTCTGATTTTTCAAAATGGCGGGGCTAACTTCTGCTCGAAAAATTATTTCAGCGTGCCAACTTTTTTCCATTGGTGATGTGGCATTCTTTCTGAGTAGCACATCCAGCACAACTGTAGCACAATACAGCACAATCTTTGTTTTCTTAAAAATGGCGGGGCTAAGTTAGGTGACATTATGTTTAATCTAAATCAAAATTAAAGCTTTTATAAATTTTGAAATAAAAATATTTTGAACAAGTAACCTTTGACCAAAACATTTGTTATTTTTTTTCAAACAAATCTTAAAACTATGGCAACAAAAAATAACAACTATTGTAATTGGATTATGAAATTTTGAATTAAAAGGTAGCTTTGATAAAAATTTCCATTTTTTGAAGAAATTAAACAAATATAAATGTTTTTTACTTTTTTGGACGTAACTATGACAACAAAATATATTGTTACGATTCTACATAAACGTAATGAAATGAAATACAATACCTTAATTTTCGATATACAATATTTCAAAAATAAATCAAGGTCACATTCGTTTCTTAGAATCAGGATCAACAATAAATAAAACTGTATGATTTTATGAATCAAATCAACGTAACGTAAAATAATCGAATATTCTAATATTTTCTCAAGGTTTCTAAAAAGTGACCTCGAATATTCGAAAACTATGCAAAATCGTATATAAGGAGGTTTCTCTTGCAAAATAGATTAGTTTTATTTTATACCGCTTTAATGTAAAGTTGCGATAGAAATTAATGGTAAGTAATAGTTTAATGTAAAGAAATAGTGGAATAAGTGGGATGTAAAGTGATTCTAAACGAAACTATGTATCGTGTATATAAAACCGTGTAAATAGAAAAAGTAATTTTTAAATTAGTTTTTATAAATAAAGTTTTAAGTGTTATTGATTAGAAATATTTTGTGTATTATTTTGAACGTTGTGTGAACTGGAAATTTCTACAATCAACCGTTGGAGTTTCTGAAGCTGTTGAAAAGAGTATTCTAGCTAGGAATATTGTTTGCTGTATTGTTTCCTGTTGTTGTGGAACAATTAAGGAGTTGAATGAAACCTGGTGTTTGTGCTTACTAATCAGTGATTGAACTCAGAAAGAGATTGGGAAGTACGTTTATCGAATTGAGAGTAAGGCCAATTCAAAGTAAGGTTGGAAACGTAACAATATGGTTAAAAAGTGACACTTTAAGGCCGCAAATCACAGTAATAAAGCAACTCTTTAATATGTAGGCGAATAAAAAAGTATTATTTTCAAGCTTGTTTAGAATCACAATAAATCGTGTTTTGCGCTTCCACTCAGTTTGTCCAAAATGTTGTTACACGTAAATCATAGACAAATAATAATATTATTATTATTTGTCTATGACGTAAATGCTTTAGAGCCGTCGAAATCGGCTATCACCGCCATTCACTGTAGTGACGGTTATTGAAATCATTTTGCAGATATGTGTATTTAGGAGCAAAAACTAATGATTCAACATGAACACATCAGAACGCTTGTTGTTGTAGTAGGTAGGACCTAAGTTTTAAAAGGTATCTCTCCTACCTCCTACTACACATAATCTTTTACTAAGAATTATAATTAGATGTTAAATAATATTCGATAATGATTAATTTTAACCTCATTTAACTCTTACCTTTAATATATTAATAATATAGATGACTTTCCTTACATTAAAGAAAAACTCAAATTAAGACAATTCTGTTTACATACTTAAATTTTAACTTAAAAAACATTCCGATTTCTTCACTCTCAAATGTCATCTTTCCATTAGTAGTATACATATTCATAATTTTTAAGATTTTTATTTAAATTTTTCATGGAAATATAATCCTAATTGTAAATAAAGCATATATACAACAAAACCTATAAGTACATATTGCTTTATCTTTCATTTGTCTATTTTCGATCATGCAACAAGATGCTAGATTCATAATACTACCTACTTAACGAGTATGACAAGACAAGGAAAACTATACTTTTATTTGTTGTTTTTTTAAAAATATAAATGATAGTTTTGACAAGACTAATTTAATGTTTAGAGATATATTTTATTCAAAATTTTAGAAATAGGAATTAAGTGGCTATATTCATATATACATATAAAAAATATGACACAATTTTTTTCAAAATAATACATAAAAAAGTAAGTTTGGTACTGGCATCTATTTTTCAACATCTATCACATGCTACATAATACGTAAAAGCACGATTATCCGGAATGCTCGGGGATTGAAGCATGCCATAATCGAAAATTCCGGATACTTTAATGTAAATGAAATATTAGAACGATTTCATATAATAAAATATTTCATATAAATATTTTGATAGAATTCTCGTAAAAATATTTTCAAATAAAATACTAGAAACTTATTTTTGTATGTGTATTTCAAGTTGTTAATAACATTAATTGCAAATAATATTTAGCACAAATACAAAAATAAGTAAATAAAATAAATAATAAGAATATTTTAAAAATTTAAATAGTTCAAAAGTTAAAGCATATTATATTTCTAGTGAATTGCCAAACAAAAAAAACGTTTTTCTTGTGAAAGGGGAAAAAAATCAAAAATTAAAAATTTCGGTTAATTGAATGTCGGATATTTGGGCTTTTACTGTAATCACATCGTGTGTTCTTGACGTTCCTTACAAGCGATTAGAAAAACTATGTTATAAAAAAAATTATCTGAACTATTTTATTACTTCCGAATAATTATGAAACAGATTAACCAACAAATAAATATTTTATTTGCCTACATATTAAAGTATTGCTTTATTACTGCGATTTGCGGTCTTAAAATGTCACTTTTAAACTATTTATTTTGTTGTCATAGCTACGTCCAAAAAAGTAAATGCATTTGTATTTGTTTAAATTCTATGAAAAATAGAATTTTTTATCAAAACAACCCTTAAATTCAAAATTGCATTACCCAATAAAAATAAATAGTTGTTATCATTTGTTGTCATGGTTATACAATAATTTGAAAAAAAAATAACAAATTTTTTGTCAAAGGTTACTTGTTCCACATATTTTTATTTTAAAATTTATGCAAATTTATAATCTTAAATTAGAATAAATAAATTTTTTTAAAATATTTTGCTTGCGGCGAATAAAAAATAGTATATGATGTACGGACGTAAGCTATTTTGGACTTAATGTGGGTGCAAATCTCGGCTTGCGCCTCGACTTGCAAACTCCACATCCGTCCAAAATCTTTAGCTTTACGTCCTAGCATCATAATGTACTATTAAGTCTATCCAATGAAGATAAAATGACTTAATTGTTTTTAACGTTTTGTTTATTTTTGTGTCGAATATTTTTGTTTACAAAATAAAATCGTAATAACTGTCAATTTGTTATCAGTTAATGATTTAAATTCAACACTCGAAAAACCTACGCGTTTTTTGTTATAATTAAAATGAATTATTAACTGATAAGCGATTAAATGTTTATTTATTGTGTGTTTCACATATGGTTATAAGGGTTTGGCTTTAATTTATAATATTATGAAAAATGATATTTTATTTATGACCAAATAAGGTAAAATTGATTGTTAGTTGCTTTTGTTGTTGTTTTAATTGCGATAGTCAAATTGGTTTTCAGTTGAATATACTTGGAGTTGATTGCATTTCTATGTTTTGTTCTTTGTTTCTTTCTAATATCGTTTTTAATAAAAAGTTGTGTAGAATTATAATATGTCTCACAAAAACACATAAATACATTACAAAACCTTGCTAACACAACAACATGGGTGTGACAACCTTGCGTCCTCCACTTTCTACTATTGACATCCGAGTTAACTTGACATAGCTGCACATACAATTGGCAATCGCAGTGAGATATCAATCGCCAGAGGAATTCAGTTACCGAGAAAGTAATGTAGTTGAACAACTGTTTACGCATGAACACTCCACTGAAAAAAATTTGAAGTAATGACAACCTCATCTCGAAGTTAGCAGTTCGTGGGTTTGCTCATTTCATGGCTCATGAGGTATTTCAGAATATCTATGCTAGTACTCATTGTAAAGATATATGCAACCGGATGTTATAAAAAATTTATTTTCTATATTTGATGAGGAATGATGGACTTCCCTCGATATCGCTTATCCAAAACATTTACTAGATTGATTGAAGATGAATTTGTATGCCTCGATGGGCCTTTTAGAATTTCCAATGCATAATTATTATCTGTAACAACAACACATAAAAACCTTTAAAATTTTAACATCTATGCCACTACTGAGGTGTTCTGAGGTGTTAATTGACGCAAATCTTGTTTTTAGGGTTCCGTTTTTTATACAGAACACTATTGGTGAGATGCAAAACGAGTTTTTCACATTATATCGATTATCTCGTGAACTATAAATGCTATGGACTTGAAATTTGAGGTGCGTATAAAACTAATATGTCCACATGAAATGACGGATACAAATAAAACTAAAGTGTTTTTCGTTTGGTTTACAGGGGTACGATGTGAGACCTTTGAGAAAATACTGTAACGACTCTTCGTTGGTTCTTTTAGATTATTGAGCAAATACGACAGTAAAAAGACAGATCTTTAGTTAACAAAATCTCAAACTTTATTTATCAACCAGTTACAACAACTTCCGATTTTAATTACAATAAATTCCAGGGTCTCCAATTTATGTACCACCGCTTTTCCACAATTTGAATCAATAATATTCGGAATCGTAAAATCTGTATTTACTATTCCACTAAGTTCAAATTCTTTTACTATTAGTACCCAGGCTCAAGTACCACCGATTATTCCTTATACTTGCGAATATTTGTAAAACACTTTTAATTGCAAAATTAAAACTGACTATCTGATATTTTGTTCGCTTATTTATATTCAAGAAATAAATAAATCGAAACTTCTATAATCCACTAGAAATCAATATTACGTAGTCCATACATCTTGAATACGCCACACCTATTTTCATTCATACTTGCATAAATGTAAACATTTGTACTAGCGAACTCAAATTTAATTTATGCAAAATGTATTAGGTAAATCCTTTTTTTAATTCATGAATGTGGAAAACATTATGCAGAATGTATTGGTTATTTATGAGTAAATAAACCCATTCTGGACGAAGTTTATTACAATACATTTTTTTATAGATTCAAGTAGGGTATCATATGAAAGGGCTTCATTTCAGATTCCTTAAAAATTTATTTTGGAATTTTGCACCTCACCATTTTTTTGTTAATTTTGAATAATGACGTTTTTTTTGTGTTTTCTTACCTCGTTTAGCTCCGAACCTAACTGCTCGAAAATTTTCAAATGTATTTAAAATGATAGAAAAATTAGTACGTTTTTAATAAAAAATATATAAAAGTGTCATATTCTCATAATTAGATTTATTAAGGGGGTGGAAATGAGGAGGGGTAAAAACACTATTTAAAATGTGGTCAAGTGGGGTGTCATTTGAAAGAGCACTTTATTTAGAAAACATAGCAATTAGAATTTTGCGATGCACAATTTTTGAGTTATTGTCAAAAAAGTGCAACTTTCAGACCGCCCCTCCCCCCTACGTTTCGACACTGATTGACAGAAAAATTTGAAAAAACTCACAGAGTTAGGAAATTCGGTAAATTTTGTATGAAAATTATAGCGAAGTCTCAAATAATTATATTTCTGTGTGTTTAGGGGACCGGGGTAGAGAGGGTAAAAAAACCTTTTTTGATCCAAGCGAGTGTGGTGTCATATGAAAGAGCACCTAATTTAGAATTCGTTGCAATTTTTTTTAGAATTTTGCGGTGCACAGTTTTTGAGTTATGGACAAAAAAGTTTAAAATCCAGACCGTTCCTCCCCCTACGTTTCGGCACTGATTGACAGAAAAATTTGTAAAAATTTACAGAGTTAGAAAATTTGGTAATTTTTTTATGAAAACGCGAAGTCTAGAATAATTATATTTCTTTGTGTTTAGCGGTTCGAGGGTAGAGAGGGTAAAAAAAACCTTTTTTGACCCAAGCGAGTGGGGTGTCATTTGAAAGAGCACCTAATTTAAAATTCGTTGCAATTTTTTTCAGAATTTTGCGGTGCCGAGTTTTTGAGTTATGGTCAAAAAAGTGCAAAATTCAGATCGTTTCGCTCCCTACGTTTCGACGATGATTGACAGAAAAATTTGAACAAATTCACAGAGACAGGAAAATTTGTAAATTTTGAATGAAAATCATAGCGAAGTCTCAAATAACTATATTTCTGTGTGTTTAGGGGATGGGTGTGGGGAGAGTCAAAAAACCATTTTTGACCCAAGCGAGTGGGTGTCATATGATTGAGTACTTAATTTAAGAAACATTACAATTTTTTTTAGAATTTTGCGGTGCAGTTTTTGTGTTATTGAAAAAAAATATTTTTAGTATGTAGCCTCTCCGGGTCTAAATTTCAACACTTGCTTGACCGAAAAAATAATCAAATTTAAACCATTTACAAGCTGGTGTAATTGAATCTTTCTTGAGTTACCATAAACATCTATGGATGAGATTTAACCTAAAGTAACATTTTTTGAGTCATTTTTGATCAATGTAGATTTGATTGTAATTTACTAATGACATTTACGATTAAACATTTATTTTGTTATGCGTCTATGGTCTGGCAATATAAAGACATTACAACACAATTTTTTGTCAATAATTTTTGATATTGTGTTCTTTTACATTCCCGGAACCCTTGGCGAGCGAATTTTATTCGCACTTGTCTGACTTTTTTGTTTATATATATATTTTCGGTGATAGGATAGAAAAAATAAAAATCAAGTAAGAGATAAAATGAAAATTTGTTCTAAAAAACTAAAATGGGAGTAGGGTGATCATGTGATACACTATCTTCCTCAATTGTGAAAGCTCACACATATAGTTATATGAAGGTTCGATCTTTAAGCAACCAAATACGTGCCATCATCAAAGAATATTCTAAAGCTAAGATTGAGGGTGCTTCCTTTGACCGAAAAAAGTTCATCCGCCAGCACATCTAATATATCCCATTGGAAAGTGATGTCTCACTGCTATTGCCAGGTGGAGAAAACCTCATTTTACGAAATAATCTTTCTAATAGAGCTTATTTTATCCATTCTATTAAATACATTTTAGATGTGTTATTCATTTCATGAATTAGTGATCTGGTTGAGTATCTTATTTTTGTTGATGGTACTGGTGGTAGTTTTGTACTGGTTTTTAAGTTTTTTGAGGTTAGACTTAGTACGATTTCATTTTTATGTCCTCTGCATTCATTTTTATGTCCTCTAACTGTCCTCTACAGTTTTTGAGGTTATTGTTGTGATGATTCTGAGATGAACTGAGGTTTTAAAGAGTAAGAGTAAGAGAACAAGGTCAAGCTTATTTTTTTAAACCAAAACTGCGAGGTCCAATATAAAAAACTTCTTTAATGCGGTCCAAAAATTGCCTCGCCATTGGTATGTCATCAATTTATTCAGTTTTATTAGAGAAGTGTAATTCCAGACCGGTCGTTTTTTTAAAAAAGATTTTCAAGAAAACTTCAAAAACACTTTTTGCTTTTGAAACACTAAAACACTCTGTCTGAGGTTTGAACCTAATACATGAAGGCCTTGGTCACCCTGAGTAATCACTTGACCATCCCCACCTTATAGTGATAATTAAGAAAATATGTTTCCCGCTTTGTTGATTTTTTTTCATGGGTGAACTTCTTAAGAACATGCGCGTAAATGACGGATACTATCATAAATTATGCCTACGACTACGTTGTTTCATTCTATTAGCGATACCCAGACAGCAAGAATTTTTACTCATCTTCAATCTGCGATCTTCTTCTTGTATCTTCAATGTGCGATCTTTTGGCAGAAAAGTTAAAATTAACGGTTTTAAATTGTATTACATATTTGCTCGTAGAACGGAAATTCATGCCGGAACAAACGCACATGTATATTTTTTGTTATAAAAGAAAGAACAAAATATCATGCTGTCATGATTTTATTAATAAATTAATCAAAGCTTGTGTTTTTTATGTCATTATTTATGTAAACACAAGCTATCGTGAGAATCGATTGTATCTCACTGAAACATCCAATTAAAGGTTAAAAAAACAAATAGTCATTTCCTTTACTTAAATAAAGCAAGTAATCGTAACATATCCTCTCTATCTGTAATAAAAATTGAGAACTTCTATGTGACAGAATAATATTGAATTCTTTTTTCCTTCTTTAAAAAAAAAATAAAATAAAAAGAAATTCGATAATTTTATTTTTCAAATGTTTTTCTTCTTCTAATCTTATCTCAGTTTTGTTTTTATTTCTATAAGGTTTTCAAAAAGTTTGTGCATAGTATCTCAAGCAGGATGTCTTACATCAATATCAGAATTAAAGTTGAAACAAAAGAATTGTATTTTTATGTTAGAGGAAGTTAAAAGAAACTCGTAGAAAACATATATGGGTTTGTTTGTTCAAATTAAACATAAAACAATAACAAAAGAAGTAGGAAATATTCATTATTTGTGTCGGATCAACTGTTCTACTAATCTTTGATAGTTTCTAATCAAACATAAAATTAGTCGTATCATTTCGATGTAAAAAATAAATATGTTTTTCTGCGATAGTATATGAAAACACCACGTTTAATCCCATGTGCAAGTAGCTTTTTTTTCTCATCACAATCATTTTCACTAAACAACAAATTGTAATCGCTATGATATTGTCACGTTTTTCAACCTTACTTCGAATTGGCCTTACTCTCAATTCGATAAACTTATTTCCCAAATCTCTTTCTGGATTAGGGCACTGATTTTATTAAGTATTCAACACCGTTATTGTTTCACGACAACAGGAAAGATAATTCTGCAACCAATATTCTTTAACAAGAATATTCAACAGCTTTAAAAACTCCAATGGTTGATTCTAGAAATGTCCGTTCACAGTGTAACACGTTTTCTTAATCACAATTGCAGATTTCAAAATTAATTCTTAGACGACAGCAAAGTATTGGAGGAAAACACACAATTTGCAGCACATTATAAAGTTTATTATGTTTTTTCGTGACTATATAAAAGAAAATACAAAAATCAATAATAGCAGGAATTACAACTTGCTTATTTTCTTCTAGAACTGTTCCACTCAAACGACGCTATTAAACGCTCTCCCGCATTACAGTAGTTCCATGATGTGTACGTGTTACTTATTGTTTTAAATCCGGGTTGTATCTTGTCCAGGGTTCCACCGTGGCTGGCGTACTTCGGGTTCACTCAACTTACAGCCAAGCCTACACAAAATATCTGTAAATCTAAAAATTACGATTACCAACCTGAAAATAAAGTAATGGAAAATATAACAAACACCCAACACAAAACAACAAACAATTCACTAACAACGAAATTAACACTTCAATCTTTCAGTGTTCCACAAAACAAAAATGTAACAAACACAAACTATTTTATTCTTCACTTTTTCCCAGAGTGTACGCGCTCATGAATTTGGAATTTTGGAAAATGTTTAAATTTTTGATTTTATTATAGTTTTTAGAATTTTTTTGGAATTTTGAAAGCAATTTGAATTTTTGATTTTGTAATATTTCTTGAAATGCTAAATGGAGAGGTTTTGGAGTAGTTTGCTGAGTGTATCATCTTTTCACTAAATTATGTTAATCTATGATCTGTTATAATTTTTCTGGCAACGTATTGATGTTTCAACTTTCAAGTTAGTTTTCAATCTTACAAAGAGTTACTTCGGTCTGAAAGACCTAAGTATTACATTCATGAGCTCAAAGTGAAATTCTTACACCCACTATTTTGGCATTTCTCGACGTTTTAGGACCTACTGATTGTAAAAAAGCAAAATGTGTCTCTGTCTGCCGGCCATCCGTCATTACCTACGCTACAGGGAAAACCGCTGGAGGGATTTCAAAAAATTTTTTTTCTGAAAATAGGTATACTCAAGGGACAGGTCCGAAAGGACGCTGTGTTCAATAACTGTACCGAAAGTGTGTCAAAAAAATCATTATGTGTGTCAAAAATAGCAAATTTTCATATTTTTGGCTTAAAAAACGTTCATTTTAAGTGATTACGAGTAGGAACATTAAATTTGGAGAAATCTTGATGAGGGATTGGTACGTGAGACCAAAAACTAGCTTATTGCTTTATAAGTTTGTCAAAAAAATAATGTCAAGTGTGTCAAAAAAGGATTTCATTTATTTTTTTAGCCAATTTTTTGGAAAAAATGTAGCTGTTTTTATGAAGAATGTGATGTAATTGAAAATGAAATTGGACATGGAAATTTTTGAATTTGTTATAGTTTTTGAAATATTTTTGGAATTTTGAAAAAAGTTGTATTTTTGATTTTGTAATAATTTTTTTGCAATATTTTTAGAATTTTGGAAAAGTTTTAATTTTTGATTTTGTAAGAATTTTTGGAATATTTTTAGAATTTTGAAAAATTTTCAATTTTTGATTTTATTATAATTTTTGGAATTTTGAAAAAATTTTCAATATTTGATTTTGTAATAATTTTTGCAATATTTTTAGAATTTTGGAAAAAGTTTGAATTTTTAAGAATTTTTGGAATATTATTGGAATTTAGAAAAAGTTTAAATATTTGATTTTATTCTAATTTTTGGAATTTTGAAAAAAGTTTCAATTTTTGATTGTGTAATAATTTTTGCAATATTTTTAGAATTTTGGAAAAGTCTGAATTTTTAAAATTTTTTGGAATATTATTGGAATTTAGAAAAAGTTTAAATATTTGATTTTACTCTAGTTTTTGGAATTTTGAAAAAAGTTTGATTTTATTTTATTTTTAAAAATTTTTGGAATTTTGAAAGAAATATGAATTTGTGATTTTGTAATATTTTCTCGAAACGCTAAATGGAGAGGTTTTTGAGCAGTTTGCTGAGTGTATCATCTTTTCACTAAATTATTTTAATATATTATCTGTTATAATTTTCCGGCAACGTATTGATGTTTCGTGTTAGTTTTGTAATTAATTTCCAAACAGAGATAAAAACATACTTGAACTTTAACAAAGAGTTATGTTTGATATACATCGCTGCCCAAAACTAAAAACCATGTCCTCATAAAAGTTTTTTGCCGAAAACTATATTAAAATCCCTAACCCAGACCGAAGTCTTGATATCTCAGAGCTGTGAGATTTTAGTCCCTTCATATTTTTCATATGTATCATTAAATCAATGCAATCAAAATTATTGTTGAAAAGTTTTTACTGTTCATTAATAAAAATTTTCATTAACTAAGGTCGCAAACAAATTAAAATGGAGTTGCTCCAAAATCGGTCTGAGATAGTAGATTAAAATGTTGAGTGCGCTGACGATCTATTAGAATGTTGGAGTAAACAATACTTACATCAACAATTAAATTAAACTTCTAGTTAAATCAGAGGCAAATTCGAAAAGATAACAGTTTCGACAGATTTGATTTTGGGATAAATTTAATTTTTTTTCTATTGATTGGTTCAGAGTCTAAAATTAATAAAAATAAAATGTAGGTACAAATTGTATGACATGGTAGTTATATCACTATAGCGAGTAACTGTGAGCTACAAAAAACATCAAAAATGTAAATTTTAGTTCGTGAAAAAGTTGCAGTTTAAAGTTTAATAGTCAAAACTATCTGTTCAGTACAAAAAGAAGTGATATCCTGTGTCAAGTAAAAACGAGTGTAAAACAAAACATTTCCAAATAATTAGGTGTTCTACATGTTTGAAATACTTACTTTGTCACTCGGATTAGAGATTAGAATTAGAAACAACTTCAACTAACTAGGTATTAAAACAAAAGTTTCTAGTAAAAATAAAAGTACAAAATAATATTTATTTATTTATTTATATTCGAATGCAAATGTGGAATGCGATATTTATACGATCGACTAAATCGAGAGAAGTGCAGAACCATCACAAAACCTCAGTGACAGTTAAGACTTTTATTTAATGTGAAATATTATATACAAAATGAAAATTCTACAAAAGAAATGCAAGCTAATTTATTAGTTAGTATTTTATATTGCAGACCCTAGTTTGTAGATTAAGAACATGTTATTTGAACAGAATTTCATTAAAGTTTTAATCTGTTAGTCCTGAGGTTTCGTGATGGTTCCGCACTTCTCTCGATTCAGTCAATCGTATAAATATCGTATTCCACATTTTCCACAAATAAATAAATATTATTTTGTATTTTTACTTTTACTAGAAACTTTTGTTTTAATACCTAGTTAGTTGAAGTTGTTTCTAATTCTAATCTCTAATCCGAGCGATTTGTCTAGATTTGGTGGTTTTTAGTGTCTAGATTTTTAAACGAATTTAATTTAAATTGAATCCCGAAAATTTTTGGAAATATTCAGTCATTCGCAGTAAAACAAATTATAATAATGTTTTTATGACAACCTACACACCTAAACCTTAACACATTTCTTTAAAAAAAAAATTATCTTGTTAAACCTTTTACGCAGAATCAGAGTAAAATTTAGAAAAAAATATTGCAATCCAGGAAAAAAATTATTTGGATCAAATTCACTAGATAATATACCCCGCTCTTATTTAAAACACATATTTCACCCTACAAATGTCCACACACATTAAAAGATTTCACCCTACAAATGTCCATACGCATTAAAAGAACAAATTATAATATGTAATGTTTTTATGTCACACTACAAACTAAATACATTCCCTTTTAAAATTGGTCTTAACTCTTAGCTAATTTGCTTTAGCTTTTTTATGCAAAATCAGAGTAAAATTAAATGATAGTAAAATATTTACTTTTTATGACAGTTTCCTTGCTAATTTTTTTCTTACAACAGAATCAGAGTAAATTGACATTTGTTGATTTTTTTTTTATTGTAAAAAGCGTTCAATAGATGGAGCCAAGGACAGTATGAAACTTATTCGTATTAAAATTTATTAACGTTAGTTTCTCAAAACTCATAACTTTTTTCAAAATGTTATATTTTAACAAATTTTGTTTACAGTCATGTGTATTAAATTCATTTCATATTAATATTTACAGGTGAGTTTATGTCAAACGAGTCGCCATAAGCTTATTATATTATATGGACAACATTAGATCAAAACCCTTTTTTGAGGTTATGTCTACTAGGTTCAGCGTATATAAGCAAAAGTGGTAATCGCTATTTTTTCACGAACAGCGATCTACCGCATCGCTTTGATAAGCAAAAGTGGTAATCGCTATTTTTTTCACGAACTGCGATCTACCGCATCGCTTTGATTCTAAAGCAAACTAGTTTATTTCTATTTACAAAAGATCAAATTATAATGTTTTTATTTTAAAAAAAAAGTGTCTTAGCTATTTACATTTTAAACATACAATAGATGGCGTCAAGATAAAAATCAGTTAATGGAAATCGCTTTGTGATCTGAATAAATATTCTTATGAAATTTCAATTTTCAATTATCGTTTTCGAAATTTTATATGTTTTAATTAATTTTGTATACAGTTTATTGTACAAAATCTATTTCAAATTAAAATTTAAAAGTGAGTTTCTGTTACAAAACTTGTCATAAGTTCATATATGTTAAACAACATTAAAATCAAAATCGAAACCGGTCGTTAATAAAAAATAAGTGAATAAAATTGTTGTTTTTGTAATTGTTAAAAATATTTAAAACATATATTATGGATTATTCACGTCACTCCGACTCGACAATTCCAATTATTATGTCTACTAGGTTCAGCGTAAATAAAGCAAAAGTGGTAATCGCTTTTTTTTTCACGAACAGCGATCTACCGCATCGCTTTGATAATATTCGAAGATTGTTAGCTTGGATACCCCCGTCCTTGGAATATAAACTACACAAAATCGGACTCAGTGATCTTTCAACCCTAAATAAAATTAATAAAAATCTTTGAAGATAACAGAAATCTGCAGACTCGATTCGAATTTTCAAATGGTTTATGTATATATGTGTGTATGTAGATTAAATCTACAAAATGGAAAGATAATAATCATATGCGGTAAATTGATTTTACATTGATTAAATTCCAACTCCACCCATTTTATTTACATTCATATACTTTTCCTCAAGAAGCGAATATACGTATAATAAAAAAACGCCAATCGCAAGCAGACATACAAATATCTTTTGTTTATGTAACACAAATAACGTGGGAGCTAGAGCATTGCTAGTTTTTTGACCTTTTAACATAACCTCAAGAAATTATTTGTTGTTATTTATGTCGATAACAAAATTTAAGGGATTCCAAAATCAAGACAAAACATAATCCAAGTTTGGATTCTTTTGTTTTTATTCATTCGTTAATTGGTTATGATAAAACATTACTAATATGCTACTTTGGTAAGAAAAGAATGTTACTTACCCAACGAAATTATCTTCTTAATTTGTTATGATGTGACGCAATTAACACATACATGGGTTTTTGGTTAACATCGATTATCGAAATGGACTATGACTAATTTTTACATGTAAAAATTATTTGATCTGAAATTCTTGTTTTAATTTAAGGAAAAAACACGAAATTTAAGTTAGTGACATCGAATTTAATTGTCAAAAAATTAAGCGGAACTAACAGAGTTAACGTGTTTTTTAGAAGGTTTTTTGTGTTTTTGTTTCGACTAACACTACCAATCAATACGATAAACTTTAACAAGCACTTTTTGACTAGCTTTTGTTTTGCTTTATTTAACTGGAATGAAAGACATTTTTATTTACGAAATCTTTTGTGGTAATAATACGATGAAGTAGGTTAATGATGACCAAGTTCAAATGGCTTATGTAGTATATGTCCAACTTTTCTTATTTATATAAACTTTATATTTTCGAACATTTTTCAAACATCTCATTAAACCACTGTCATATATTTTTTATTCTTTAGCTGTCTGTCATTTCTGAGATTGTTCTTTATTCAAATTTGAATACTCTTTGTTTTAATGACATAAATATTTATTTCCAATATAATATGTTATCTCACATAACTCTTGCTTAATAAATCCCATTCTAATTCAAAACTGAAAACACAAAAAAAATTAAGAAATGTAATCTTTGAAATGATGTTAAATTGTTGAATGTGTAATTGTCAGTTTAAATAAAATTAGAACGATGCTAACTAAATTGGCTAAATCACTGTACCTATTTCAATAATTTAAAAACATTTTCTAATATTTTTTTCATCCGAATTTATATTAATGTATTGTAATTGGAAATTGCATGTAAATTGGACGAATGTGGTATGATTATGCTTGCTATTTGCCTGAATTCAGAAGTATTTTTTTTATTCGCGTATGCATGATTGTGCCCTTTATGTTGAATTTTGCACGTTTCTTGTAAATATTTTACCAAGATAACAAAATAAATATTAATCAAAATAATTTATTAGCAAAATTAGCATTAATTAATTAATTAATTAAATTTAAAACATTAGAAATAGATTAATTAAAATTTGATCCTTTTCTATTTTCAATTTAGCGACTTCGATTAAATTTTCACATTTACTTCGGTCTGAAAGACCTTCTCGAGCCAAAAGTGAAATTCTTACCCCCACTTCTTTTTAGGCAATTCTCGACGTTTTAGGAATTACTGATTCTAAAAAAGCAAACAAAAAAAATTTATGTCTGTCTGAAATCTGAAATCTGAAGTTAGAGAAATCTTGATGGTCGGGATTGGTGAGACCAAAAACGAAATTCCCAATTTTTTGGGAAAAAAATTAAATTAATTATTTGTATGACATGAAATGTAATCGAAATTGAACATGGAAATTTTTGATTTTGTTATAATTTTTGGAATTTTGAAAAAGTTTGTATTTTTGATTTTATAAGAATTTTTGGAATATATTTAGAGTTTTGAAAAAGGCTTAAATTTTTGATTTTATTATAAGATTATAAGCTTATAACTTTTAGAATAATTTTGGAATTTTGAAAAAAGTTTGTATTTTTGATTTTGTTATAATTTTTGCAATATTTTTAGAATTTTGGAAAAAGTTTCAATTTTGGATTTTGTTATAATTTTGGAACATTTTAAGAATTTTGAAAAAAAGTTTAAATTTTTGTTTTTATTATAATTTTTAGAATATTTTTGAAATTTTGAAACAAATATGACTTTTGATTTTGAAATATTTTCTCGAAAATCTAAAGGGAAAGGTTTTTGAGTAGTTTGGTGATTGTATCATCTTTTCACTAAATTAGGTTTATTTATGATCTGTTATAATTTTCCGGTAACATATTGTGATATCCCTTTTTGTTAAGGATTTATTAAATTAGAACACCAACAACGTTATTTTCAAAATCTTTAATTAATTTGTGTTCCCTTTTTTTGCAGTATATAATAACAAATTTATACTGCTAAATTCTTATTCTTGTGATAACCGTGTGTGTTAGGTTTTTTTATTTTAAAACCCTTTAAATTATAAATTCAAGTTCACCCCTTGAAATCTTTTAATAATTTATTTTGTTACACTTGTTTTCACTCAAAACTATAATCAACGTTCTACCCAGTTTTCCACCTTTTAATAATTTATTTCAATTCAAACTTGGCTAAAACAATTATACGCTACTTTAATTCTCAGACTAATTAATTCAGACTTACTCACTGATTCGTTTACTACTGCCGAAAAAACTACTCTAATTTTTTAGATACTAACTAATAATTTCTTCAAAATCAATTATTATTTGTGTTTATTATTCGTGATTGTGTGTATTATTCGTGTTTGTTTTGTAATAAATTTCTAAACAGAGATAAAATACTTTTACTTTTACAAAGAGTTTTATGTTTGATATACATCGCAGCCCAAAACTAAAAACAATGTCCTCATAAAAGATTTTTTCCGAAAACGATATCAAAATCCTAAAATCCTTAACCCAGACCGAAGTCTTGATATCTCAGAGCTTGGGATTTCAGCCCTCCATATTTTTCTATTTATTTTGCAAATTAAAAATTTTCAAGTACGATTTTTTAATTATTATAATAAAATCACCTAGGTAGCAGACAGCAGTAACGTAATAAATTTATGACGAACTAGTGCGTAATGAAATAATAATCAATCCAATATTGTTATTTCAGCAAATGATTATTACAAACTTCACAAACATTGCAAACTTAAATTAGAATAATAAAATGTGAACATGCAACTTTTGTCTCTTTTCTTGATTGATTTTTTCTAAAAATACGTGTACAGTTTGCTTTTTTATTAAAAAACAAACTAAGTTTTAATAAATCATGTGCAACACAGTGGTTCACTAAAACCACTATTCAAATCTCATAAAAAAAAGTTTTAGTAGATAAAGTAGATTTCGTTCGACAATGTTTTCTACTCCAATAGAATTGTTTAATACAAATGTATTACGCCCATTAAAAATAAAATACAGTCAAATTTCACCACAATAGCATTTGCATTTCGAATGCACATTGAATGCGTGGCTTAATTTTGCGATTTTCCATTGGGATTGATCGATAAGTACAAAATAAGGCGACGAAGTAAATACAAACTTTTAAAAAAACGACAACGATACTGCCTTGGCTGTTACGAAATACAGAATGGTTTCGATTATGGCCATAACTTGAATTAAAAAATTATTCATGACAGTCAGCGGTATTGATGGCATATTATTAAGCATCTGTTTTGATTTCGTCTTCTGCTTGATTATATCTTCAAGACAACGATCGACTAGCTTATTCACTTTCGAGACCAATTCTTACCCGTTTCTAAGATCTCATATATTTCATTACAAAAATTCGCTATTTCATATTCAAACTTCTAATAAATTCTTAGATTATGAATGAATTCAAATAATAGTATGTACAAAATCTAAAGAAATTTAATTTTGGTTACAAATCGATTAATTATTTTTTTGTTTAGTTCCAAACGACGTAAGGTGTGAACAACATCGAATCGGTTTTCTTTTGATTGTTTTCATAATATTGTTTTCTTTGAAACCTTACGGTTATATGAACATGAAGTATTATTTTTAAATTTAGTTTTAACTATTAAGTAACAATTATTTTTAATATAATTAAATAATTAAAATAAAATTATTTGATTGAGTTTGTTAATTAAGTTGAACAGAAATAACGTGATATATTTGGATTTAAAAATAAATAAACTTAATATTGTTTATGTAAAATATTAAATAAATAAGCTATTAAAATAATAGCAGTGGAATTTTGTGACAAGGTTAATATAGAAATTTGTGTGGTTGTTGTTTATATTCTGTTTTTGGGTATAAAAGTGATTTAATTTCAATAAGTAGATGGGATATTTTAATTTTTACTGAAAAAGTAAGTGCTTTCATGTGACATGATTTCATCGTTTGATATAAACACTTATGGTGTAATAAAGATTTGTATGATGGAAAATAATCTCAAGATATTGTTGATTACGTTTTTAATTCCAATTTTGTTTGCCAATTTTAATTAAATGTCAAGATTAAAAGCCAACACAATTGAATTAAACGTCATATTTTTTTGGTATTCTATTTTTTATCATACATAAGTTTAGAAACATAAACAACAACGTTTGTATTGGATATTAAAAATAATTTATGTAAAAAGATTAAAACGCATATAACTTCACTTTGAATTGCATAAAACGTGGGGTTATCAACTATTGTGGTTATGCGTTTTGTATTGATCATCGTTCCTCAATATATAAGTTCTCATATGTATATTTATTTTCTGGTCAACATGCTTTTTCAATATGTTTTAAGGTTTTTTTATTCAAAGCTGGGCATGTTTAGTAGGGTGTCCCACCAAAATAGCTTTATTTCAATTTTCACAACCTCGAACCGGAATTAGGTTCTTTATGGTTTAAAAAGCATCCCTGAATTTTTTCAGATTTTTAAAAATAATTTTACCACTCGCTATTTTATTTTCTATGTTCAAGGGGCAAGGAAAACGAGATACAATCAGTTTTTCTCATATAACTTTTTCAGTTTTGATTTTATAAAAAAATTGTGTCAACAAAAGAAATACATCGAGTTTTTTCTTTGATTATACGAAAAATTTTCAAGCTAAAAAAGGAAATTTTTAAAAAACAAAAATTTTTTGTAGTCGAATTTTAAAAAAATAACAAATATCGTTCGTTTTTCGCCTATAACTATTTTATTTTTGATTTTTCAAAAAAATTGTGCAACGAAAATTGTAGACCTTAAAGAAATACATCGAGTTTTTTCTTTGATTATACGAAAAAAAAATTTTCAAGCTAAAAAAGGAAGATTTTTGTAGTCAAATTTTAAAAAAATAACAAATATCGTTCGTTTTTCACCTATAACTATTTCATTTTTGATTTTATAAAAAAATTTTGTTGACAAAAGTTGTAGATCTTTAAAAAATACATCGATTTTCTTTGTACAAGCTTAAAAAGAACGATTTTTTGTAGTCGAATTTTACAGAAATAACTAATAACGTTCGTTTTTTGCCTATAACTATTTCATTTTTGATTTTACAAAACAATTGTATCAATAAAAGTTGTAGACCTTGAAGAAATACATCGAGTTTTTTCTTTGGTTATACGAAAAAAGGACAATTTTTTGTAGTCGAATTCTAAAAAAAATAACATATTTCGTTCGTTTTTCACCTATAACTATTTCATTTTTGATTTTATAAAAAATTTTGTTAACAAAAGTTGTAGATCTTAAAAAAATACATCGATTTTCTTCTTTGTTTCAGCAAACGATTTTTTGTGGTCGAATTTTACGTGTTCGTTTTTCGCCTATAACTATTTCAGTTTTGATTTTACAAAAAAATCGTGTGAATAAAAGTTGTAGATCTTAAAAAAACCATCGATTTTCTTCTCTGTTCAAGCTTAAAAAGAACGATTTTTTGTAGTTGAATTTTAAAAAAATAACTAATAACGTTCGTTTTTCGCCTATAACTATTTCAGTTTCGATTTTAGACAATAGAAAAGTTTTCGATTTTAGACAATAGAAAAGTTTTTACTCTTTTTATATAGAAAAATGTTTTGTAAGGCAAAAAAAACGCAACAAAGTATACAAAAAACTTTGGGCAAGGTATTAAAAAAGAACGCTAACATTTTAAACAAACATAAACTCGATTTATTTTTGTTTATGAGATTGGATTTCTTGCAAATGCAAATGCAGAAATCTTTGTAATATCTATTTGTTTGATGACAAAACGCAGTTGCTGATATGATCAATTGAGTGATCTACCAACCAAAGTCGTGTTGTCGTTTTATTCGTAACTGCTATTCATTACACACTTATGACACTTGTTTCACAAAAAATTTGCTTTAAAAATATGTTTACAATTTGCAACACGTGCAAACTTTGAAAATAAACTGAAAAATTATTAGTATAGTTTCATATATAAAAATGTATATTGTAAAATTCTAAAAACAACCTTTATTTTCATAAATTTTTTCGTGAAATCAAATTTAAAATAGTTATTCGCGAAAAACGAACCCTATTAGTTATTTTTGTAAAATTCGACTATCGTCCTTTTTAAGCTTGAAAAATTTTTTGAAAAAAATCTATGTACTTTTTCAAGATCTACATTTTATTTCCGCAATTTTTTTGTAAAAATAAAACTGAAATAGTTATAGGCGAAAAACGAACGATATTTGTTAGTTTTTTAAAATTCGACTACAAAAAATCGTTCTTTTTAAGCTTGTAAAAAATTTTTTTTGCTTGAACAAAGAATAAAATCGATGTATTTTCCAAGATCTACAACTTTTGTTGACAAAATTATTTTGTAAAATCAAAACTGAAATAGTTATAAGCGATAAACGAACGATAATTGTTATTTTTTTAAAATTCGACTACAAAAAATCGTCCTTTTTTAGCTTGAAATTTTTTTTCTCGTATAAACAAAAAAAAACTCGATGTATTTGTTTAAGATCTACAACTTTTGTTGACAAAATTTTTTTGTAAAATCAAAACAGAAATAGTTATAGGTGAAAAACGAACGATGGTAGTTATGTTTTTAAAATTCGACTACAAAAAATCGTTCTTTTTAAGCTTGTAAAAATTTTTTTTTGCTTGAAGAAAGAATATAATCGATGTATTTTTTTAAGATCTACAACTTTTGTTGACAAAATTTTTTTGTAAAATCAAAACTGAAATAGTTATAGGCGAAAAACGAACGATAATTGTTATTTTTTTAAAATTCGACTACAAAAAATCGCCCTTTTTTAGCTTGAAATTTTTTTGAATTTTTTTTTCTCGTATAAACAAAGAAAAAAATCGATGCATTTTTTCAAGATCTACAACTTTTGTTGACAAAATTTTTTTGTAAAATCAAAACAGAAATAGTTATAGGCGAAAAACGAACAAGAATTGTTACTTTTTTAAAATTCGACTACAAAAAATCATCCTTTTTTAGCTTGCAAAATTTTTTCTCGTATAAACAAAGAAAAAACTCGATGTATTTGTTCAAGATCTACAACTTTTATTCAAACAATTTATTTGTAAAATAAAACTGAAAAATTTATATGCGAAAAACTGATTGTATCTCGTTTTCCTTGCTCCTTGAACATAGAAAATAAAATAGCGAGTGGTATAATTTTTTTTTTACAATATGAAAAAATTCAAGGATGTTTTTTAAGCCATAAATAACCTAATTCCGGTTCGAAGTTGGGAAAATTAAAATAAAGCTATTTTGGTGGGACACCCTAATGTTGTTTAGTGATAATTATAATAAATTTTAAATTGACAACTAGACATTAGGATTATAACAATTATAACAAAAGATTATCTGAAAAATTTATAAACGCTAATTTTAAAATGGAGAATTGACGATAACAAGAAAAACCCAAGCAGCTACAGTATTCCAGAAACAAGAAAAGCTTTTCTGGTTCTAGAATCACTTGCTATCTCATTGCCATTAACAACCAAATCAACAAAAATGTTGACCACACAGTTTTTATATCCAATAAATAATCTCATATTTTATGTTTAATAGTGACTTTTTTCCTATAAAAGAATTTATCCAAAATGAATGATTATGTGGTATTAATCTGCAGAAAAGATTTTTTTGGAATATGACAACGCTTTCGCTAAATTTATCATTATTAAGTCACATTTCCCATAAGTTATAACTGTATCTCTTATGATTTGAATTAAACACATTTTTCTTTTGTGTTTCTTTTACAGTTAACTTACATAACTCATTAGAATAATTGTAAGCGTTTACTTTTACTAAAATGCTTGAGTTTAGTTCATACTCTAAATATATGTTTAAATTTAATATTCTGACCATAAATAATACCAATAGTGGTATTTTAAAATAGAATTTATCTAAAACCAACTAAACTCACTACACGTAATAGCGTAGGAAAATGCTGTTTCCATCATAAGTCAAAGTTCTAGATGGTTTCATGTTCAGTTGAACATGAACATGAACATTTCAAAATCATTTGTTTTATTGAGAATTTATCCAAACCAGAATCACGTTAGCATGTTCGAATAATGATCTCGAAGTGTTAGCGATATGTCTACTGAATATGATCTACTGTTATATCGACAAATATTAAAGAACAGAAGTACACCTCATGAAAGATCACAATTTTAATCAATTCAAGTCAATTTTAATCATATAAAAGTGATAAAAACCAAAAACTATACATATTGTCAATACAGATAATATCTTAACTATTAGCAAACTTTGAAGATTGTGAGATTAGAATGGCTATCCTTTGAATGAGGCATAGGGACAAGCGGTTCTCAGCCATACCATAAAAAAAATTTTGTTGTTCTAGTACTGCCTTTTTGGAAACCATCTATAGAGTTTCTCAAGAAATAACACGTATGGCGTCCTCTGACAATTTATATTTGTACGCGTAAGTACCTCCTTTTGCGTAGCAGTTTGCATGAGACAAACGGATTTCTAAACTTTCTATGCTTGGTAACAAAAGGAAAGAAATACTTTGCCGAACGAATTTGTCGACCTTAAAATTGCACGTTATACCGGATTGCCGTGGAATCCAGAGGAGGTTAGATTAGATTAGATTAGAAAGGGTTGGACAGCTTGCACGAGGCAGGGCACGCAAACTCTACGGTCCATAGCGCAGTTTCCGAGTTTGGTCTCATAACAACTATTCCATAAACCTTTCTGTAAGTTTAATGAAATCCAAAACCAACTGTATTGGCGACTGTTTGATTCTCTCAGCCTCTACGGTATCAGAGCCAAAAATCCTAGCTCTGACATTAGAAAAGGCTGGGCATACACACAAAAAGTGCTCAGAGTCCTCCTCTTCTTCAAGACAACACCCACACACAGAACTTTCCCTAAGTCCCATGGTAAATAGGTGTTTATTTAGATGTCCATGTCCTGAAAGGACACCGACCACAGTGCTGAGAGTTTTCCTCTTCAGAGTTAAGAGCAGATTAACATTTTTATCGGACATGCTGATAAACATCTTACTTTGCCTGTCTGTTGATGATGCATTCCACAAGGCCTTCACCTTGAGGTCGACATGGGCCTTTAATATTGACAAGGCAAACTTTTTGGATAAGCCTAAGGCGGGTTCTGGACCTGAAAATTTCATGCCCGCCCCGCCCTTGCAATTTCATCCGCTTTTATGTTGCCCGAAATGCTACTATGACTCGGAACCCACCGCAATGTGATATTGTTGAGTTGTGCTGTCCTACAAAGATTATTTCTACACTCATTAATCAATCAGTTTGGAAGTAATCTCCGGGTTTACCAGTGCTTTGATAGCTGTTTGGCTATCCGAACAGATGCAGATTTGTTTTCTTTGCAGACGCAGACGTGTTATTGCATGCGTGCATTCATTGATAGCATACACTTCCGCTTGGAGAACTGTGCAAAATCGTCCAAGTGGAAATTTCTGACTACTTATGACATTTTTTGATTCTAAGTACACGCCAGCTCCTGCATTTCCATTCCATTTCCATTTCCAACAGTGAGCCATCTGTGTAGAAAACATAAGTCTCGCTAGAGGACCATTTGGACCAAGATCCCTCACATTCCTATCTAGAAGAGATGATCAGTTCAGCGCGCTTCTCAAAGTTATATACTTTGGTCATGACGTCACTATGCATATCTATTTCCGGACAATCTGTCCGTAATCTATTCAGTATATGACCATGACCGCATGTTTTCCCTCTCTTTACCCACGTTCCTGCCACATGCAGTCTGTAGACAGCCCTTTTAGCCATGTACTCTACATGTAGATGTAAAGGAGCCAGACCCAACATGACCTCCAACGACAGTGTTGGTGTGGTGCGCATAAAGCCACTAATACCTACACATGTCATTCTCTGTATTTTATTTAACCCAGCACGGACGTCTTGTTTCTCCGTTTTTGGCCACCAGACAACACATGCAAAAACAAGTGTTGGTCTAATTATTGCTGTGTATATCCATAGAATAATTTTGGAACTAAGACCCCAATACTGACCGAAGGATCGACGGCATTACCAAAAAGAAATGACAGCCTTATCAATTTTTTTTGTTAAATGTGTATTCCAATTTAACCTTTTGTCGAGAATAATGCCTAGAAACTTAACCTTATCTGAGTAGCTTAACTGCATACTGAAAAGGTACAGACTTGGTGTTGCAGGCACTTTTCTCTTGTTGGTAAATAAGACTACCTGTGATTTGGAAGAATGGACTGAAAGTTCTTGCTCCCCACACCACCCTTCAACCACCTTCCGTGAATTTTGTATTAGATCCACCAGAGTGCGAAGGTCTTTCCCAATTGCCAGTATGGCAATATCATCAGCGTAACCCTGAGAATATGGTCCCGCATGATTCAATCTTTTAAGAAGACTATCAACTACCAAAGTACACAGAAGAGGTGAGAGAACACCACCCTGTGGACCAGAGGAGGTTAATGTTTATCTGATCTGTCATCTTAGTAAGATATGCTAGACAGCTCCGAATTAACTTTGACATGATGGGACTCGATCCTTAAACCGTAATTGCAGCCTGACTATGCGAAATGCATGTATCCGTAGACCGTAACATATATTGAAATAGACTTCCCCAGCCTATTCCTCTTTTATAGTTACATGTTCAGTCTGAAAGACAGCGTTCAAGCAGGAGGCAAAACAACGTTTAAATTTTGTTCATTGCAGAATTCGTCACAGCGAACTTGCCATGGATTTTCGAACCATCCTTATAGAATTTGACAACACCTGTATGTTTATTTAATTCACAATCCTAGTCCTCTTTAGAAGGAATAGCAGTTGTGAAGCCAACCTCTTAAGATGGCTTCAGTATAAAAAAATCTATGCCTGAGGGAATATTCCTAGTGACACATACCGGTCGTTCGTTTTTAACAAAAAGCACTAATTTTTCGTTTTAGGATCGATCGTTCATTTTGCATCGTTTTTTTGTTCGATTTATGTTTAGCAAATTTTCGTTAATGTATCCTAGATTAGTGACTGACAACATGTTTCTATTACTAACTGACTGATCGGTTATCGTTCACTGAAGTGATCCGTTCAATTAACATCGGTTATAAAGGTGGGTTTATTACCCACATTACAAATAGACAAATTAGAGTTAAGAATAAAATCGAGAAGTAACCAAGTAACCAATCGACAAGTAACCAATTTGTAGTTCGTACAAATTGGTATCGCTGCTCTCTGAGATTTATGGTGTGCAATTTGTATCACATACCAGGATAACTCCGACTTTTCGCCTATGAGCATTCATAATAAGATTGCTTGCCATATCAGGGATTATAATCCCGTCATACGGTAAGTAATTTGAAATAATCCAAAAGTTCGGGTTGTTAAACTGCAGGTCCGCCTCTGTTGTGGGTACATTGCTATGGATTGAAAGTAGAAAAATGTTTGTTTTGCGTTTTATCCAAATACGTTACGAACTTTACCTACATTTCTCATTCGGAATAGCCGCTACCCATATAAGAGCTCTTCAGGCTTTACTCTGGCGTTATACGACAGCCTGATAAGCTTGGAAGGCCTGAAGGGACCCGTCGCATTAGCGGCTTGCTCCGATTTGATTTACAGTGTCATTAGTGTTAACCCTTGTAGTTCTCCAAGAGATCGACCTAACGGTAAGGTTCTCAGTCTATTGTTTATCCGAATCTGTGGATCGTTCGGCCTCTATTATTTGATTTTTAAACATTTTATTAGAATTAGACATATTGTTCTCACCAATAGAAAAGAAATACAAAAGTTCATCTACGCAAAGATCCCCGATATGTTGACAGGCACACCTGGAACTTGCCTGGTGTCTAAGTGACTCTGTTTGTGATTTTGTGCCTATGTTATTTGAATAACAGCGCATAACGATCAGCCTCATCGGCACGGGTCAAATGACTCCTTGATCCGGCCCATTTGCTAATCATTTTCCGTGGCTCACCCCACACATGGTACAGGAAACTCGTCTGTTTTCCTATGATTTTTGTTCTGAAATTGAAATTTGTCTAGTATACGCCTTATTGATTTGTTCCACGCTTGGTCTAAACTCTAATCAAAACTAATTTCTAAAACAAGATAATTAACAATTTGCTATCCATAAAAGTGAAAACGAAATTAAATTTATACAACATCAAAAATGATAAACTAAATTAAATTTATAACCAAAGAAATTGCAATTTTAAACCAATTTTCAATCTCAACTTATTTCTTTTTATTTTATAAAAAATTCTGATAAGATGGTTGGTTCCGAAAGATCAAAGCAATTATATTAATATTTTTTTCTTTTAAATTTAAAATTAAATTAGATTAAATAAAATTAATGTATATTTATGGTTTGTTTCTATATTATCATAATATAGATCTAACGGATTCTAAATTGAATTATTGTTGCTAAAGTTAATGGTTACCTTTAACCTTTTAGTTGTTGCTGTTGATGCAAAATGGTAATATAATTAGTTTAAACAATTTAGTAGTTGGTAGAATGGGTACGATGGAAAGGTTTTTGCAATTTAGTTTTGTTTAAAATAAATTGATTTTCTGATCTAGGTATAATTAATTTTTGTTTAGTACTTGGTTATGTGTTTAACAGACTTTAATATGTTTGAACGATAATCTTGAAATTATATTTGTTTTTTTTTATATTACAGAAACACAAAAACGCCGACGTTTTTTACGTCCATTACGAAATTTAAGAAGAATATTTCGTCGACGAACTGTTGCACATGCAGATACAATAACAACACATAATTTAGCGCATGCGGAAAATTCAAGTTCATCATCTTTGAGTAATGCTTTGAATGGATGTAATACAACAACAATTGATGTAGGTCCATTAAGTAATACAAAAATTCACCAAAATTATAATAAAGAAAAACGTGAACATAGTGCTGATGGGTATAGGCAGAAACAAATTGAAAACGAATTAGATCGTGATATGACAGATTATCAGAGAAGTTTAAGTGAAGGAAGATTAGTGGACAAGTAAGTGAATTACCTTTTAATACCTTTTTTCATGTATCGAAGTCATGGTAGTCAATTGGATAATCAACCACTTATTTTTAATATTTGTTTTCATTGACATTTGTCATAGAAAGTTTTATGAAAATATTATCATCAAAATTATAAAGATAACATGGTATTTTTAATAATTAATGTTATCAATTTTTCAACTAACCAATTGGTCTTTATTGGTTATACTGTTTAACCAAAATATAAATTTTTATAAGATTGATACACCCAACACATGATTAACCCCTCTGACGGTAGTAACTGTTTGACAGTTTTTAAAAACTCTTCGAATTCGAATTGATAAATTTATGTATTGTTAATTGTCAGCACCACTTAGCCTATCTACCACACGATTTTTTAAATTCGTTTGTTGAATCCACGATAACTAGATTAGATTTATTTTGATCAATCGGTCAAGCAAGTCACTTTATTTTTGATTGTTTTTTGGTGTCTTTTGTATATATGTTGTCGATGCCTATTTTGAGCGTATCACCATTTATCGTAGTTATTTATTGATTCTTCAGAAACCTTCTAAAAATGAATTTCACCTGTAGATATATAATTATGACGCAAGCTTAAATGAAGCCAAAACGAGTAACTTTGTTTACGTCATAGTATAAAATATTGATTTAAAACTAAAATAGAAAATAATCGTTCGTCTTATGGAAATTATGTATCATCTTTCTTGAAACGAATATTATTTATTCATAAACAGCTGAAAAATTCAGCACAAGTTTGTAATTTTTCATAACATAAAAATCCTTTAAAAAGAAAATTTCATGTTCATCCTTTTCAAAAATAAAAACGTGACACAATAAATTTAAAAGTTAATTCATTTGGGAATAAAAAAAATTTTAGTAAATCGAATGGAAAATTCGAATTAGTTATTAGTTTGAGAATTGAATTTTGTTTTTTTATATTAACATTTTTTTAAAGTTTGAGTTTTTGTCAATTTATTATGGGAACTCAATAAGAAGTTTGAAAATTGTAAATATAATAAAAATCAAACTATTTGAAAAAGATTGTTTGGAATGTTTATCGAGTATTTTTTACAGTATTCTATGGAGAATTATGATTATTCTGAGAATGTTGTAATTGGATTGTGTATTAAATGGGGTTGATAGACTATCAATTGGAACAATTTTGCAGGTCATCAAAACAGAAAATATTTAATTCCCTTAATGTAGGCAAATTGGTTAATACAACATATTCTATTTTCAAATTCTCACCATAAATATGTTTGTTCTTATATGTGATATGAAAAAATGTATCACGCAATGTTTATGAATCAAATGAAAAAAACACTTGATTAATTTGTATTTGATTTCGTGTTATTAATTTAAAACAATTAAACATGAAGTTAAAGAATATAAAACCTAATTTATGTGTAATTAATCAGTTGTAATGATAATTTAGATAAAGTGTGATGTTGAAGCATTGTGGATAGGGTTTCTAATCCGGATAACCGGATATCGAATTATCCGGATTATTCGACCATATTTTGACTATTCGATTATCCGGATACTTTTTTGCAATTATCCGGATATTAAAAAACCCTTTATTTTGTAAAAAATAATTAAATTGCGTTGAAAAGTTCAAATAACTATTAAGACTGGGTTCCAATTAGCTGCTAAATTGTACTAAACTGCTAAATCTAAATTTATTTCACAAAAATACCGAATTTTAATGTAAATTAATGTAATCAAGTTATCAGATATTGTTTAACATATGAATTTCTTCGTAATAATTTAGAAACAAAATTTTAATTTAGTCAAATAAAATAGTTGACTAAATCGATTTAGCACGTTTAGTACAATTTAGCATCAATTGGAACGCAGTGTAACTTGCGTTGCAAATTTTGTTAGTGCAGTGAAGTGACTAAAATTTTTTTAAATTTATTTACAACTTTAATGTTTTGAAAACTGTAATCATTGAATATTTTATGAAACACTTCGTGAATCTGCAATGTAAAGATATTTTCCTAATATTTATTTAATGCTATATTAATTTTAAAAAAATAATGTTTTATAAACTTGTGGCCCTGTCAATAAAATCTGAAGGGTTGGCTATTTTTTTAAAGCTTATGATAGCTGTACTTCTAAATTATGACTATGAGGAAATCACTAATGAAATTACTCTTGAAAGTGCAGATGAAGAAAGTCTAAGTAGTGAAGTTTGTATAAGAAATCGTGACTGCAGAAAGTACTTGAGAATGCTATTGCTTTAATTACTCATGTTGAGAAGCAGAATGAAGGAAGTTCCATATTGCCGAAGAAAGATTTCATTTATTCAAATAATTATAAAAAACGGAGGGCAATTTAAATATTCTATGTTGCGTATTATTACCAATAAAACCTACATTGACTGCAACGGAGCGGGTATTTGCAATTGCTGGTCTTACCAGGACAAAAATTAGAACTCGACTCAATTTCGAGACATTGTAATAATTAATTAATTAATGCAATAATTTTTCTAAAATATGCATTTTTATAAATGCATCAATAACTTCATTAATTTAATTAAATTTATCAATAATTTTCTTTTTTTATTATTATTATTTATGATTTGTTACTATTTTTGTTATTTTGTGACTATGTATAAAGATTAATAAATATAGATACACGAAAAATATACATAAATAATTTAAATACCGCAAAGTAAAAAATATGTTTGATTTATTATTTAACTATCCGGATATCCGGATTATCCGGATAATTTATTGTTTATGTATTCGATATCCGGATAATCAAATAGGTCGGATATTTAGAAACCCTAATTGTGGATATTCATTTTTCGAAATGAATATTAGTGTTTAGATTTTTATATTTCTTAATCTTTTTACCCGGGTAAGAAAAAGCTAAGAGGCCAAGACCGCGCCATAGCTTTTGGGGGTTGGGCCAAGTCTGGCAAATAAGACTTGGGCCAGGTCTACCAAACCAATTTTTTTTCCAGACCTCTTTTAAATGTGTGGAAAGACGTTGTGGAAAGAGTAATATATATGAAAATAAAGATAAACATCATATGGCCTGCACATGTTTACTATGCGTTAGACTGGTTAATAACGCGTAATACAATAAACTGAACCTTGGTTCCGTCTAGAAATTTACAATTGGCCCAGGCCTGGCCCGAAGCCCTGGCCCGCCCCAATACTGCCCCGAGATTGGTATTATGGTGCAAAAATTGCAGGCAATTACGAAGAAATTTTATCGATAACTCTCTCATCCGAAGAGTTCAATTTTAATTCTAATCAAAAATCGGAAATTATCACCGTTTTAATAATCATTTTTATCCACGACTACTAAAGAATATATGCTTTCTATGTGTATGTCTTCCATTGTAATTTTATACATTCTATCACTTGAAGAAGAATGTGACGCAATAATTACATTCTTCAACAGTTCTATAATTTATTAAATATTCCCCTAATATAAAAACAATATAAAAACTTAAAATTTGTTGGTATAGTAATATCAAAAAGTTAAAAAGAGAACTATACATATATAAAAGGTAAAATAAAAAATTTAAAAATTTTCCGTTGTTGTTTTGTTTGTTTGTTTTTCTATGCTATCTTTGACGTATTTCAATATGTTGATAAAAACTTTAGAAGGCAAACTGGAAATTAATCGAACTATTTTGCACAATTGATACTCAATTTTAACATACCAGTTTATAATACCAGCAGAAAGAAAGCAAACAAAATTGACAAAGATTATCAAAATATTGACGGTACGAATATTGATGAAATTCGTGATCTACGCCAGTGATTCTCAACCGGTGGTCCACAGAAACAGTTTAGTGATCCGCCAATTTCTTTATATTTTACCAGCTACAATTTTATTTTATTCGAACGCTTTTTTTACTCTTCAAATGTGAATACTATTTCACAAATTAAATATTTTTTGTACGATAGCATATAAAAATTATATTTTCATGCAGGCTTAATCCCTTGTGACAATTTTTTTTCCACTACTGTAAAATCACTTTTGCTACATAACAAATTGTTGTTGCTATGGTATTTTCATGTAATTTTATAACATTCTATATCAAAGCAACCAAGATACATAGAATATAAATTTTGAATGTTATGTTATATTTCACCCGCATAGAGGGATGAATTTTTTTTATTTGTAAATTTGTTTACTATTGATCTGCGGGTGTGACAACCCTGCGTACTCCAGTCCCTGCTATTGACATACGAGCTAACGTGAGATATCACATACCACTGACAATAGTAGTGAGATATCACTGGCCAAGGTGATATTTTAGGGGTGCTGGCGGATGAACTCTATTCAGCCAACGGTAGCACCCTCAATCTTCAGTATGGACTATTTTTTGATGACGCGACGTTATTGCTTACTCGAAAAATTAAGCCTCCATAGAACTCTATTTATTGGCTTTAATCATTGAGGAAGAAGCATGATCAAGGAATATGCCACTAGCTGGATTATTGGCAACCACGTTTTAGTTTTGTTCCTGCAAATTGTTAAAACAAATTTGCTGTTTACCTTTTATTTTATTTTTATTTATTTTGTCTATCCTATTATGAAATGTTGGCCTATATCATATTTTGGGATGTCATGTGATAGGATGTATTGTTTAGATATTCCTTCTATGAAAAAAATATAAAAAAAAAACAAAAAAAAAAATTTGCGTTCATCAACACCTTAGATTTTAGAACGCTTGTTGTTGTGAGACCTTGGTCTTGAAATGTTTTTATGAGTTGTTGTGACACATATTGTAATTCTTACTACACAACACATTTTATAAAAAAAATGTTGTCGGTTTTTAATTTACTAATTTATAATAAATATCGTTTATATATTTACTATCGTAGAAAAATTGCATTTTCTACACGAAATGAAAACGTTTTGCGTTTACGTGACCAAATTTTCATTCACAAAAAACAAAAATGTACTATATATTTGTAATATTGTTCTTACTCGTAGGAGCAAAATCTTAATGTTTTTATTTCACTCCTTTGGAGTTGATTTTATTATTATTTGCTTTCATTCCGTATGCAGCAAAAAAATTAATACTTTTTCGTCATCCTTTTTATTTATTTTAATAACAATACTTGCTTAATTGAATAAACCATTCAGAAAAATAATCTATTTTTATTTGTAATACGAAGGAAAGCATCGAATTTGAAGCAAAAATTAAATGTGTGAGTATTTAAAAATAGAAATGTATCTTTCCGGCAACTATAAACACTTGTTTGTTTTTACAACCATAATTGTGTGCGTTATTAGTCTTGATAGAATAAAATGCAGCTGTTAATTTAGTTTGGTTGCGCGATTGTTGTGGAACACAATATTAGTATTTTATTGGGTCAGTGGTTGGTTGATTATTTTTCGAGCAAAGACTTACAAATTTGCAAAAGAAAAAAATTCATTAAACACGAACACAATAAGACATTTTATCCTTTCGACAGAGTAACATGGATTAATATAAATTGAATTATTTTAAAATTCATAGATTAAACAAGTAAAACGAATAAAAAAACAATGCATTTTATTTTATTTTTTTTTTGTACCATTAATTCCAAACAATTAAATAAATTATATTTAATTCCGACACCTATTTAATTGTTTGGTATTTTGAAAATGAAATAATCTATAATAAAAGACATTAAATTTCATACTAATTAGAATTGAGAAACTAAACACAATCATAAAAAAACTAATTTTTCACAATGGAAATTCAATTGAATTTAATCGTAGTAGCCTTTACCATTTCCAATATTCGAGAGAGGGACATGCGCATTAGGTTGAATTTATTGTTTTTTATATAATCGGCGCGAAAATGTTTTTGTTGATTTTTTTATAACAATCAATCACATACAATCAAACAATTTTTAAAATACAATCAAAAAAATTTATTTTAGAGTTTAATACAATCTAATAAAATTGTGTTATTGTGTTCCGCAGTATTCACTCAACGGTTCTATTAAAACAAAAATAAACCTATTTTTACAGTTTCCAGAAGGAAAAACAATTTATTTGATTGCATTTTATAAATAATTTGTTTGTATTTTATTGAAAAATTAACAATAACATTTTCGCTTTGATTATATAAAAAACAGTAAATTCAAACTAAAGCACACATCCATCTCTCGAATATTGAAAAAGGCAAAGGTTACTATGATTGCAATGAATTGAGAAATAAAAAAAAACAATTATAAAAAAATTAGTATTTTTTATGATTGTTTTTTGGTTTCTATATTCTCATTAGTATTAGTAATTAGAGTTTTGATGTCTTTCGTACCACAATACCAAACCTTTAAATAAATATCGAAATTGAATAAAATTTATTTAATTGTTTGTAATTAATCATACAAAAAAACAAGATAAAATTCATTGTTGTTTTTATTCGTTTTACTTGTTTAATCAATGAATTTAAAAAAAAATCAAATTAAATTAATACATGTTACTCTGTCGGAAGAATAAAACATTGTATTGGGTTCGTGTTTAATAAATTTTATTCTCTCGAAAATTTGTAAACCTTTGCTCGAAAAATAAAATATACCATTAAAAACTGACCCAATAAAATACTATAATTTTGTGTTCCGTAACAATCGCGCAAAAGAATTAAATTAATAGCTCTATATTTTATTCTATCAAGACTAATAACGCACCCAATTAGGATTTAAAAAAAAATAAACCTATATTTGTAGTTGCCTGAAAGATAATTTTTTTTTTCATATACTCAATTTTTTCAAATACTCTTTTCTGAATGGTTTGTTGAATTATACAAGTACATATTGTTATTAAAATAAAAAGGATGACGAGAAAGCATAATTTTTTTTTTCTCCATACAGAATGAAATAAAATAACAAAATCAATTACAAATGAATGAAACAAAATAAAAATTAAAATTTTACTCTTGGCTTCGTGTTTATTGAATTTTATTCTCTTGCAAATTTGCAATGCTTGCTCGTGCCTCGCTCACTTACACTTACACTATAAATTACTATTTTTTTCGAATTAGGAGTAAGAACGATATTTTTTATTTTTACTCCTGCATTTGGGAATGTTATATTTTTTTATCTTATTCACTCTGGAAGAACGAAGTAAATTAGTGATATAAAAAGCGTTTTAAAGTCTGTTTATTACACATCAAAATCCGTTCTTTTCTTGTTTTGGATTCTTTAAACTTAATTTCGTTCATGCCTGTTGTTTTAAGTTACATTATGTATGTAAGAGTGAGTAAGATATAACCTGCACTTACACCTATCTAACATGAAATATTCGCAAGGTCCGCAATAGAATCTTAAAATATTTATTTGGTTTGTAGTATGAAATCAGTTGAGAAACACTGAATTCTAAGCGACTGAGGCTGAACTCCGAGCGACTGAGGCTGAACCATAAGTATAAATTATAATATGTATAAACAGTATGAAGTAAACAATAACTGTGTTTGTAGAAAAATCGAAAATACAGAGTAAAAATACAAATACACATTTTACCTTACACTGTAAAAAATATTAAGAAATACATTTTTTAAAGATGGCGTTAATGTTATAGATCAAGCATTTTTTATTTTTTCCCACCATATGAAAACCATATTCTAAAATTTAAGACAGCGTTTTTAGGGTTCCGTTTTTTATATGGAACACTATTGGTGAGACTAAAACGAGATTTTCACATTATATCGATTATATCGTAAACTATAAATGATATGGACCTGAAATTTGAGATGCGTATAAAACTAATCTGTGCACATGAAATGACGGATACAAATAAAACTAAAGTGGTTTTCGTTTGGTTTATAGGGGTACGATGTGAGACCTTTGAGAAAATACATTTTTTTATAGATTCAAGTAGGGTATCATATGAAAGGGCTTCATTTCTGGGGTGTCATTTGAAAGAGCACCTAATTTAGAAAACATTGCAATTTTTTTTTAGAATTTTGCGATGCGCAGTTTTTGAGTTATTGTCAAAAAAGTGCAAAATTCAGACCGTTCCGCCCCCTACGTTTCGACGATGACTGACAGAAAAATTTGAAAAAATTCGCGGAGACAGGAAGATTGGTAAAGTTTTAAAATTAAAATGCAATTTTTAAAAATATACTTTTTACTGTTTATTTTTAAATTTATTTATAATAATAAAACTTCCTTATAGTAACAATTTGATTTTTATTTTTTTATTTTAAAGAATATCGATTTCGACTAACGTCATCCTCAGTTCTTAAATTATTATCTTAAATTATTTTAATTCAAAAGTGACAAAAGCACACAAACAGTGAATAATATGGAAAACCATAATAACACATATGGTAAAGTTTGTATGAAAATCATAGCGAAGTCTCAAATAATTATATTTCTGTGTGTTTAGAAGATGGGTGTGGGGAGAGTAAACAAAAACCATTTCTGAAAAAATAATCAAACTTAAACCATTTACAAGCTGCAGCCAAATTCTGTAACTATGAAGTGGGGAAGTGATAAGTTTTTTATCACTTTACCGCAAAAATATCTAAGTGAGTGAAGTTTTAAAACAATAAAGTTAACACTGACGTTTTGTTTGGCAATGAAATGAAATCGTTTCTTTTGTTGTTGTTGACATTATGTCAAAAAAAAGCAAAACGTCAATGCGATTTGATTTTTAAAAATTGCATTTCTAAATTAAATGCAGATTAATTTTACAAATTTAATTTCTAAAATAGTTATATATATCTAAATTTGTAAAAATTTACGTTCAAATTGTGTTGAAACTTAAAATAAACATTTATTTTTATGTATATTTGACGTTTGACAGTGCGCGGCTTGCTATTAGATTTTTTAACACTCTAATCGCATATAGAATCGCAAACATGGTAAAATGATAAAAATTTAATGATAAAATCGAAATGAAGAAATTTTTAACACTTCACCACTTCACAGTTACAGAATTCGGCTGCTGGTGTAATTGAATCTTTCTTGAGTTACCATAAACATCTATGGATGAGATTTTACCCAAAGTAACATTTTTTGAGTCATTTTTGATTAATGTAGATTTGATTGTAATTTACTATTGACATTTACGATTTAACATTTATTTTGTTATGCGTCTATGGTCTGGAACTGTAAAGACATTACAACTTTTTGTCGATAATTTTTGATATTGTGTTCTTTTACATTCCCGGAACCCTTGGCAAGCGAATTTTATTCGCACTTGTCTGACTTTTTTTGTTCTACAAAAATTGATTTTTGAAGATGAGCATTTCAGGTCAAAGATTTTTTCCTATAAATTTTAAATTTTGTCTAAATAAAAATAAAATTTGTACATAAAATTTATTACTTCGGTTTTGAAAAATTACTTCGGTTTTGAAAAAACCTAAGTATTACATTCATGAGCCAAAAGTGAAATTCTTACCCCCACTTTTTTTGGCATTTCTCGACGTTTTAGGACATACTGATTCTAAAAAAGCAAAAAAAAATGTATGTCTGTCTGCCGGCCGGCCGTCACAACCGACGAAATCTAGAAAACCGCTAGAGGGATTTCAAAAATTTTTGTTTCTAAAAATATGTATACTCATTGGTAAGAGCCGTCTCATTGGTCGAAAAATCGTCAAGTTTGTCAAAACAAGGAAATTTGCATAATTTTTGCTTAAAAAACGTTCATTTTAAGTGATTACGAGTAGGAAAATTGAATTTGGAGAAATCTTGATGGTCGGGATTGGTATGTGAAACCAAAATCTAGATTGTTGCATTATAAGTTTGTCAAAACAATGTTGTCACGTGTGTCAAAAGAATGGTTTTCATTTTTTTTACACAATTTTTTGGGAAAAATGAAATTAATTATTTGTATGATATGAAATTTTATTATTATTATTGAGAATTATGGCATTACCAGTCAAAAAAATGTTGTCAAGTGTGTTAAAAGAATAATTTTTATTTATTTTTTTTGGAAAAAAAATAAAATTAAATATTTGTATGAAATGTTAAATGTAATTGAACATGAAATTATTATTATTGAGAATTTTATTGCAATATAAGTTTGTCAAAAAATATTGTCAAGTGTGTCAAAAAAATGATTTTCATTTATTTTTAAAGCCAATTTTTTGGAAAAAAAAATTTAATTATTTGTATGACATGAAATCTAATGAGCATGAAATTGGATATGAAAATTTTTGAATTTGTTATAGTTTTTGGAGTATTTCTGGAATTTTGAAAAATGTTTTTATTATTGATTTTGTAATAATTTTTGCAATATTTTTATGATTTTTGAAAAAGTTTTAATATTTGATTTTGCTATAATTTTTGCAATATTTTTGGAATTTTGAAAAAAAATAGGATTTTTGAATTTGTGAAATTTGAATTTTATATATTTTTTTAGAATTTTGAAAAAAGTTTCAATTTTTGATATTGTTATAATTTTTACTATATTTTTGGAATTTTGGAAAAAGTTAGTATTTTTCATTTTATTTAATTTTTACAATATTTTTGGAATTTTGAAAGAAATATTAATTTTTGATTTTGTAATATTTTCTCGAAACGCTAAATGGAGGGTTTTTTGAGTAGTTTGCTGATTGTATCATCTTTTCACTAAATTATGTTAATTCATGATCTGTTATAACTTTGCGGCAACGTATTGATGTGTTAGTTTTTTAATAAATTTCTAAACAGAGATAAAAAAAATCATGTACATTAACAAAGAGTTTTTGGTTTGATATACATCGCTGCCCAAAACTAAAAACAATGTCGTCATAAAAGTTTTATGCCAAACTATATCCAAATCCTTAACCAAAAACCGAAGTCTTAATATCTCGGAGCTTGAGATTTTAGCCCCTTTATATTTTGACAATTGAATCCGTTGTTATTTGTCCAATTTTCGAATGAAATTTTTCTTTATTGAAAATCAAATTTAATTATCTACAACCTTTTGCATTTTATGGGTAATTTCATGATTCCATCGGTGTCCTGGGCTATATGTTCCTAACTTCCTAACTAAGTTCAGTCGTTTTTTGAAGGGTGATCAAAGTCATAACGAAAGACCATTTCGATTGAGTAATTATTTTGTTTTTATTGCTTGCACTATTCCAGTTACCTGTTGATAGTAGAAGAATAAATTGATCGTTTGGTCAGGAGGTAGATAGAAGCCAATAATGAACAACTCCCTTCCAATCCCACCAAACACACAACATCACGTCGACATCATGGTCGACCATGGTCGTTTGCGTTTAATATTATTGTATATAACCCATTTTTCATAACACGTGATGATTCGGCTAAGTTTTGTTATGTTTTAGCAGCATTTCACTGATGGGAATTCGGTTAATTTAAGTATCGAATTTTGTGGTTCTGTACTCATACTCATATCCAAAAAATTGGCGTTTATGAACACATTAGAAAGCATGTTGTTGCGGGATCTTGGTCATAAAAGAATTGTATGTTTTGTTGTGATACATATTGTAAAATAAACAATATGTCACACATATTGTAAAATATAAAAAAATATTGAAATTCACCATCCGTTTAGGTCAACGAAAATGCTGCAACTTTTTATAACAATAAACGCCGATTCTATTTCCATAAAACAAAACGATAACCATAACAAACACTATATTGTTTTCTAAACGACATAGTTTTATTGACAATTTAAATAATAATAAAAAATAATAGAACGACAAAAATACAATAAATCAAACTTAACTGACAACTTTTTTTTTTTGTAACCTTACCACCCATCTTATTTTATTATTTGAAAATATTCATAAATTAACATGATTTATCATAAAACTTAAGGAACATCAAAATTTAAATTTTACAATTATCAATTTAGTATCAGAAAAATAATTTCCAATATAAGCCACTAAAAATCAAGAGCGTTTATTACCGATTAATCACAAAATTGACGTTTACCGAAAAGAAAGTTTTCACCCTTTTTTGTAAGTAAGTCGCTCAATTAGGAAACTTTTATTTTTGAGAAAAAAAAAAAAAAACACAATAATAGGAAAATTCAAAGAGTAAAAAAGTGATTTGGATTAATTGTTGTAGTCAGTTTTGTTGTCGTTTATGTACCCTTGGTAAGATTTTGGCTATGAAGTTATAAAAAAATTAAAAATTTGTAACAAATTACTTAGTACTTAGTACAACAATTACAAAAATTGTTCACAGTTCAAAAGCCATTTAAAATGGAACTTCGAAGCAATTTTTAAGAAAATTTGTTTGTTTGTGGCCAATTTTAAGTCGCGCAGTAAACTCTTCGTCGTTTCTATTTCCAACAGATATAGGTACGAAAAAGAATTAAAAGGTTTACAAGAACAAAATTCAGTATATGTAAAACACTTATAACCAACGTTTCTTTTATTGCAATAGAACATTAGAACATGTTTTAATTAGTTAAATTTTGGAATTTATATTTCATATAAAATACAACTGCTCTTTTCGTAGATGTATCAGAACAATCGTCAACAACGACAAAGAAAACAAGGATTCCGAATTTTTTGTACTAAGGACATGGAAGTGTTAATTTATCGCAAAATTAATTTATTCGCAAATTTAATCAAGAGAAAAGTTATTCCATTTCATTTTTTGCTTTATAAAAATAACCATCTCTACCGGGAAAAGACCAATATTCGACTTATTATACGACACATACCATTAATTTTACCATATACCCTTACACCGCTGTCACTAAAGCATCAATTTTAACTCATAATTTATATGAATGGAAAAGTTAATTTGTGTTAATTGTTTGTTGATTATTTATCTATTAGGGACGTGCATTGTTTTTCATGGAAAAATTATTGCTTTAGTTACTACATAGTAAATATCATCTCATTAAAAGTATTGTCCATCGCTGGCAGCTACTTGCACATAATATTTTTGGCAGTTCGTATACTATACCGTGTCGAAAAAACAATCCATCTTTGAATGTTATCCACTACTCGAGATGTTTTTTACCATCTTTATAAATATGGAAGTGCTGTTAAGCTTGGCCATGAGTCAAAAAAGTTGATGAGTTTTTTTTAATATATAAACATAAATATTCTTAAATTTTTGTCTACGAAACCGATCCAAGTCAACATAATGTTTTGGCGATTTAAAGTTACCCAAAATATAAAACAAACACATTGTTTTATCTAGCTCGAAGAACCACTTCAAGCTAGATAAAAAAATGTGTTTGTTTTTTTGTTGTGTTTAGTTCACCAATAGAAAAATTAGTTTATTACTGTCTATACTTTACCGTAGAACATTCCTAATATAATTTTTTTAATGTTCAACTTTTCCATTTTGCATAAAACGTTATTCCTTTTTTTTAAAATAATTAATTACTTACATTTTTCAAAAATATAATAAAAAACAAAGAACTATAAAAACACATTGTCCAATAGAAATAATAATAAAAATATCGTCATTTTGTTGAACAATGTGAAATTTTGTCTAGATGAAAATAAGATAAATTGTTAAAAAATATTAAGATATTAAAAAAAAAAACAAAACATAAAGATTTACAATTGGATTTACATTTGGATCGTTAAGTTTAACAACAAAAATAAAATTTTTTATCCTAAATGTTAGTTTTATAGAGGGAGTTTAAGTTAAATAGATAGATAGATTTAAATATTCAATATATATAATTTTGATAAATCATCCTGATATCAACCGATCCCAATCTACTCTCGTAATGCAGTTTTCCTTGCAAGGTCATATTACTTTATCTTATCTTAAATTAAAATTGGTTTAAATTAAATTTAAATTGAACGCTTAAAATTTATATTTGAACAAACATATTCGTTATCGTCTCGTCGTTGTCTAATAATATTGTAAAAGTGCAATATATAGACTGATAAGATAATAAATAATATTTAATATATTGAAATTAGAGATTATGTAATCAAGTTGATGACATTTATAAGATAGCGTCGCACCTAATTATTATAAATTGGTGTGTTTTTAAGCTATATTTAATGTACCACGAAAGTTGTATATTGAACGATTGAAAATCATTTGCTGAATAATGCTGAACTGTAAATTTATTTAGGACCGCATTTAAAATTGTATCTTGCTTTTTGTATAGACAGGCAATTTGTATTAAAAAACTAGCAGGGCCCGGCGTGCGTTGCTACACTTATAAATAAAGTTTTTGCGCAGACACTTTGTTGACGTAGGAGCAATGATTTCAAAAAGTGGTAATGAGAAATGATAGCATATAATTTTTAATTTTTCTTTTTAAAAATATGAATGAAAAATAATCAGCACTCTAGCTGATCAGTTCGGATATGTGAAAAATTAGCGATCAAATAAGTTTCCAAGTAAGCAATAAAAAAATTTAAATGACTTGTTGAATTAGTAGAGGTGTGTCATCTCTATATAAAACATTTTAAACAGAACAAAAATTCACGAATGTTCACAGTGCTCATGCATTGTATTTGTTCCCGACACGAAACACACAAAAATTGTTCTAAAGAAGTTTTTCTGAGAGAAAATGAAATATGCTTTCAAATTGCAAAATTCAAGTGATTTATAATAATTACTTTGATCTTAATCACTCACAGAATCTCTCAAAATTTTATTTTTTACGCCAAAAAGTGTAAAAGTTTTGTTTATTTAACATTATGCCCGTCGCATATTGCCGCTTATTTTTTCTTGGCGATTGTGGAAAGTAAAATAAGTTCAAAAATAGAACTTTATACGTATGGGTTTTTTGTGAACAATTAAGCTTAAGTACATATTGGAAATCATTTAAATTTTGCAATTCGAAATAACTTTTCATTTTCTCTAAAATTCCTTCAGAAAAATTTTTTTGTGTTTCGTGTCAGGATTCGAACTCACATTCATCAGAGATACATGTTCAAATCCCGTGTGTCTTACACAACCCAGCCACAGTTTAATTAGTTTAATTTTTCTGGAGGAATTTTAGAGAAAAAGAAAAGTTATTTCGAATTGCAAAATTCAAGTGGTTTCCAATATGTACTTAAGCTTAATTGTTCACAAAAAAAAAACAATCCAAATTAAAAATTCCCCTAAAATTGTCTATATTTCCTAACCAAAAATATAGCAATAAATTGACTTTACGTCAGATATTAAGTTTCGCATTGATTGACAACAATCAAAAATGACTTTACACTCGTAACTTGGGATGTTGATTAGAATGTTGACTTAGATGTTTACGAAATATTCTCTCATCCTATGAATTCATACATCGTAATATCTAGAAATTTAATACAAAAAATCCCAAAGAACGTTTTTTTAAAGTAGGCTTTGTATGCATAAAAAAAAATAAAATTTAAATCAATAATTTTTGGAAATGGAACCTTTCAAATTCAAATATATTAATTTGTCAAAATAATTTTTGTTGATAGAACATCATTAAATCATGAAAAAAATTATCACTTTGGCCCATCTGTTTATTGAAAATGTTAATTTGCGAATTAAAAAGTAAATTAATGTTAATTTAATTTAAAATGTATCATTTTTTATTTCAATTTTTATTTTGTTTTTATTTGCAGTGAATTTAGTCGTGATGCTTTGTCTCAATCACATGATAGCGTTTTTTCGGAATCAGCAACGGCTAGCAGTTTATCAATTGTGTTAAAGGTAAGATTATTTTTATTTTTATTTATTTTTAAGATATTCCTGGAGGGATTACTCATTGTGATCTGCCACATTGCTAAGTATTGTGAATAAGCTATTGTGCTTTATAATAAAAAGGTTGTTTGTATTATGACATAGACCTTCTAAATAGTTTTCACGATGTGACGATGTTGTCTTACCCTTTACTATCTAATTTTCCTTTAGCATACTTGTGACTACCAAAACATTATCTTTTCAATTAATTGTTTACAAATGATTGTGTAGTCTGCTGATGCGGTCGTCATTGGTAGAGATCAAAATGCTATGAGCAACAATTTGAAATCCATTGAGATAGGTGTTAGACAAATTAGACTGCAAATAAAGTATGGGAAAAACACATGATTTTTCTTGAGAATTTTGAGATTACGAAAAGACGATTATGATTGTAAATTTACTGCTCTATCTATCTTAATTCGTCTAAAAAATCTATTTAACTTTTTTCAAATCAATTAAGTCGTAAGTCGAACTGCTTATGTAACCAAAAGTCTGTACTTGTAATTTATCCAGCTAGTTAGGCAATGAATTGAAAATCTGGGCAGGCAATAATTAATAAGACCGTAAAAATTCACAATAATCAACATAATAACGAAAGATTAATTTTCTTAATTTTCAATAATCCAATCACCTAAGTCCTAAAATATAAGGAGGATGTTCATATTACGCTTTTTCATATTAAAACGAATAAAAGGTTCAATAGACTCCGGTCTTCCAACAAAAAAAATTATTTATTTTAATTTATGATTTTATGGTAATTTCATAGTTTATTACAATAAAGAAATCAATTTTTTTTATTACCAAGAGTTCATGATATTTAAACAAAACCATCTCTCCATTTCATCTGCTTCCTCGTATTATTGTTTATAAGTCTATAAAATTCTTAATTAAATTGACATTACAATTTCGTTCAATTGATCTTGAAATGAGACATGGATGGATAAATTAGAAATGACTTATTTTATTACGATACCAAATTATTTATACGTTTATGAGTTAGTTGTTTGACTTTATTAATTTTTTTTAATTCAGACGTCTAAAAAAAATTAAAATGAAATCGTTTATGTTTTCTTCTTTTATTAATTATAAAGTTTATATTTTACAAAAAAAGAACAATTCTTGAAAGTTAAACCTACGCAATTTCGTTACTTCGTAATACTGGCTACTTATTAACCAGTCTAAATATTTGAAATTCTGTAAGAATTTGTCTGTTTTAGTATGAAAAAAGTTGACTCATGACACAAATCGTCTTGTTTTTTTACCAAGTTTCAAGATTATTTCACACTAATATAAAAATAACCGCAGCAGACAAATGGGCTCGTTAAAATAATCGAAAGATCAATTATTATGAAGCCGAAAAGAATACTAAAATGTTATCTTTGCAACCAAAATCATGGTTGGAAAAACAAAAATATCATAATTAATTATTTTGTTACCGAGTTTGCTTGGCGTGCTCTTCGCCATCGACATGATATGATCGTTCGGGGTACGTCATTGAAAATTGTGACTCATAATAAACGAATACTTTCATATTTGTTTATTTGTTGGTCACACATACTAATTGAATTATTGTTGGGTTGGAGAACTAGTTCGTCGATCTAGAAAGAAACATTTACTTATAACTATATTAATATTCAATCGAATTTACAAACCTAGGTTTTGAAATATAAAGTAGTTTACTTATTTGTACAATAACAATGCAATTAACAACAATCACAAAAATATTTAAAATGTAATAAAAATGAATAAAAAACATGTTGAAAAAAACATTTAAATCGTTGTTGCATCAAACTGTGAAATGTAATAAGTATAACTTCCGGTTATTTATTTCTCTTATTATACATCACGTTTATATTGAAATCGTTATAAAATATTCCAAAGAAGCATTTAACTAAAACAATCTGTAACAAAGGGTAAATGCTTTACAAATTGCGATTACTATCAATCAATCCATCATTATTTATCAATTAAAAAAAAACAAATAAAATTTCATCGATTTAGTTTAATTTATCACTTTCACCTAGAATAAAATTAATCTATCTTTAAGTGATATATCTAAACTGAAATTTTGATTGGCATTACAACATTAATTCAGTTGAATATTGATTTTTATTTGATGTTACAAGTTACAACTTATACAAGTACATAGCATTAGTAACAATTTACTTTTGTTTTACAAATGTGAAAGGTTGTTGTTAGGAAACAAGAACAAGCACTTCATACATACTAGTAATTTCGAAAGTAAAATTTTAATGCTGTCAAGTTTTTTTCTGTTAATATTTATGGATTGCTAGAATGTTTCTAGATAATTTGTAATATATTGATCATTTTACATTATGTCAAGCATTTGCTAATTAGGGGAACACAAGTTTCTATAAAGCGCCGTACTTTCAATTTATATTATTATTATTTAAAAAGTGTTCACAAGGATTTTAATATTGTCGAGTGTAGTGGTGGAATTTAAAAGACAGATTTGCAAAATTTACACTTAATTTATGCATATTTTTGTAAAAAATATTCGTAAAAAAACAATTTAAAAACAAGTCTTTGAATCTTTTTTAGTTTTCAGTAGGTGTAGAAAATCAAATTTTAAAACTTTGACAAATAAGACGAGCAGTTGCTACCCAAACGATTACACACACAATTTGAGATGGACACCTAAGTCTCATCATTTAACTAATTCCAATTATAACAACCTAAAAGCAAACTAATATAAATATTTGTTTAGGTTAATAACTCATAACTGTCATCAAGATTAAAACCGAGAAATAATACTGTATCTAAATTGAAAATCAGCAATATAATAATTCTACTCCAAAGTATTTCTTTCGACTAGAGATTGCGATTGGTTTTTAACCGCCAATCTTTTGTTTTTCATAAACAATGATACTTTTAACAAAATGCAATTATTTTTTAACGATTTTAGTTTAAAAAATTCCCGTTACAAAATTTCAATTTTTAAAATAATGGCACGTCAATTTCAAAGCACAAAAGAAAGCAATTAACCAGTTACTTTACTAAGGTTAATCGAATTGATACAATTGATAATTCAAATCAATTGGCTATTGTAATAAATTGACTTGTTATGGTTGATCTTTGTATTACTTATTGATTTATTGTGCAAAATTTTCACTGTATATTCTTGGTTTTTTTTCTATTTTATACTAAACCATTTTTCAATAACCAATTTATGATTGATTTAGATCGATTAATTTAATTGTAACAAAAACTTATCGGCAAATTTTATGTTATCGACATTAATTTATTGAAATAAAATGATGTTGTTTTTATTCGTAATATGTGAAACAATGCACGCTGGGGTGCGTTTCAAAATTAACCACGGCTAACCATAAGCTAGCTCATAATGTCACTAATGTCATAGTCAAAATAGTGACGTCAAATATTAAATTAAAATTACCATAGTAAAGCTGTCAGAGTTAAATTGTAAAAGACCGCTCAAAATTCAAAATTAATAAAAACTAATATTCTAATTACGATAAATAAAACTAAAAATGTAGTGTATGTTTTTTATTTCTATAATTTATTTTTTGTAACACATGCGTAAAAAATATTCAATTTTGTACTAGAATAGAATAAAAGAAAAAACTACTTTTCATATGAGATTTGTAGTTAAATCTATCCATATATCTATCTATATATAATATTTTTATAGCACTAAAATATCAAAATAATAATTTAAATAACTTACCATATAGTAAAAACAACTTAAACACATTGCATCATTTGAAATTGCAAGAAAAAACAATTTGTTTGGGTTTTCAAAGCTTACAATTTTGACAGCTCTTATTGGATTCCTATGTTTTTTTATAAAACCGGTAGTTGGATTCTTATGTTTATTTTATACCGGTAGTTGGATTCTTATAATTTACAACTATTACAACGAAGATGGCGCACTTTAATTATTTAAATATCTCAAATTTGTTTATAACTTTGTTAAATAAATGATTAAATTAACAATTAAATAAATATTTATAAATTTTATGCATTTGTTACAAAAAACAGTGTGTATTACTATAGTGCGAATGCGTTTTCTAAACGCGAGTTATTGCCGCACACCCTACGGTCGTGCGGCAAACTAACTCTTGTTTGGAAAACGCATTCGCGTCTTCAGAATCAAATAAAAATAATAAAAATAACACATTTCAATAAAAATTATTAAATACTTAGTATATAATAATTAAATGTACGATATATTCACAAAACAATATAATTTCTATCGTTTTTTTCCACAACAATTAAAATTTTCTTTTATTTTAAAAAATTATATTGTGTTTTATAAATCGGTTGACATGTCGTTTTAAATATTTATACGTTTTGACATTAGAGCCTCAACAAACTCTATTCTAGACTTGAGTAACAAAGTTAAAGTAGTGACGTGACAATTCACTATGACAACTAATTTTTATAGTTTTGGAACGATAGTACATCTGTCATCCAGTAAATTTTTTATTTTGTGGTTAATTATATGGAACAACATTTGGTAGAGTAAAGTTAACCGCGGTTAACCATAGTTAATTTCGAAACGCACCCCAGGTCAAATAATCGGTTGTCAACTAATTTTAGAAAACTTTAATAATAAAATATTTGACATTTATTTTCAACTTTAGCATGTTTTACGTTGAATATGTCCAGTACTGCATTCTTTGGTATTATAAACCTCTGTTAAACCATGAATTTTATTTGGTCAAAGACGCAACAAAAAAAACGTCAACGGTTTTTAAAGCTAGCTTCAAAGTAAGCTTCAGTCTCGATACAAAGAAAAGGATACGGAACGAATCCAAATCATACAGACCAATAATCTCACATTATTTATTTTAAAAACAATTTGAAGTACTAGTACGTGTATTCCATTTACAACATTTTCCTTTACTTTTGTACTAAATTCTGTTTTCAAGTTTACCATCTCAAATGATGGTGAAGATAAATAATAAACTTACGCATCTATTTACCACCAGAGTATTTGTCGCTTAGAAGAAAAATTTCTAATATTTTTCATCAAATGTTTATACAAATATAAAATTTGAAGCCGAAATGTCAAATTTCTGTCCAGCTTTGTTTAATTGTTTTCATTTTGCATGAATCATAATTTCAATTTTCAGAAATTTTTTAATATCTAATTATTTTTCTTAAATTTAACAAACTCAAAATAAAATTTAAACGTAAAATTTTACCAAAGTAATAATTTGCTTTTACATTTTTTAACAATATTGTTTTTCAAAATTGTCATATATAATATCACGAGTCGTCAAATAATAGTCGATTATTATTTTTCATAATCATTATTACGATTGTCATTTGAGGTCATTAAATCTAGTCATTAAATTTTTAACCTCAAACGGCATGAGTGGTAATGTTGAAAAATAATCGACTAATAATTTGGTGACGAGTTGTATTTAGCAGACAATTTAAGGAACAGAAATAGTAACATTATTTCATACAACATAATCATACATAGTAAAATATTATTTCATCTTAGTAGGCGCATAAATGTTACAAATTTGTAATTTATTTTTGACAAATAAACATAAACATGCAATCATTTATGAATGAAAACGGACATTTTTACTATTTGCAAATAGCATTTTCACATAATTTTGTATGTGAATTTTTGTTTTAAATTAATATATTAAGTAGGCGGAAAATATTCGAAAATATTCGCTGTTCCTTCCTATCAGAAAAAAATAGTAAATGAAACGTTTTTATTGGACCTTATTGAAACTTTATTTAGTGAGTTGAATTGTCATATATAATATAACGAGTCGTCAAATAATAGTCGATTATTTTTCATAATCATTATTACGACTGTCATTTGAGGTCCCGAGTGCGCGTAGCGCACGAGGGAAATTTTTGACCTCAAATGGCATGAGTGGTAATGTTGAAAAATAATCGACTAATAATTTGATGACGAGTTGTATTTAGCAGACAATTTAACGAACAGAAATAGTAACATTATTTCATACAACATATTCCTTTGTTGTCAAACAAAATTAAATATTATTTCATCTTAGTAGGCGCATAAATGTTATAAATTTGTAATTTATTTTTGAAAAATAAACATAAACATGCAATCATTTATGAATGAAAACGGACATTTTTACTATTTGCAAATTGCATTTTCACATAATTTTGTATATGCATTTTGGTTTTAAATTAATATATTAAAGTAGGCGGAAAATATTCGAAAATATTCGCTGTTCCTTCCTAACAGAAAAAAATAATCGAAACAAATCGTTTTGATTTGCTAAAAAATAGTAAATGAAGCGTTTTGATTGGACCTTATTGAAACTTTTGTTTTTGAGTTGAATTGTCATAACAATTTATTGTCAAACAAAATGTCGGAAACGTGTGGTAAGAAAGAATTTGAGTTGTAGTAGATCAAAAATCTGGGGAAATCAAAAATATGGGGAGCGACCCATTTAAAATTTGGTTCGAGTAGCAAGTTCACCTAAAAGGAACACGGGTAGTTATACTGGCTTCACACTGTAGATTCATGTGACGGGTTTCCCCCGACCTTAATATTGGTAAACCAACACAAGCAGCTTTAAATCTGAACTTAAGGCCATAAGGTATCCGCCAATCCACCAGAAAACAACTGTTTTGTTGTCTTTACTAACAGATGAAACTTCAATTTAAGTTCCATCGTTCTTAAAAATGAACTTTTATAATCATTTAAAGAGATTAGATTATTAAGTAAAACCCTGGATAGTATACTCACCTGCTGCTGAATTCTGTAACTATGATGCGGTGAAGTGATAAATTTGTTTATCACTTCACAACAAAAACGCTATTTTTTAGGTGATAAGACTAATTTCTGGAGTGAAGTGATAAAAAACGTTTTACATTTACAAAATTCAACTGCTGGACCTGGATATTTTTAAAATAAACACATGTCCTTTTAAAAACTAACATCAACAATTTTTGGCAGTTTTTAACCATATTTGAAGTGCATTTACAGAATTCAACTTTACGAGTGAAGTCTTTTGGTATTAGAATTATAACCACTGTAAAGTTTCATTTCCAGTTTTAATCGCAGATACGCCACAAAAAGACCACACAAATTATTTTACGCACAAATAAATCGTAAAACACATTCAAAATACAATCGTCACTCACAACGGGATGGATGTCGTTTGATGGGCGTAATACCCAGTGACACCAGTGGTGCATACAAGATTTTATGCTTCACTTAATAAGCTATAACTAATAAAAACAATTTAAATATTTTCTCTATTTATATGCAAAAAATCCAAATGAACTTTAGTATGTCATGAAAATAAATTTGAGTTCGTTTGATGTTGTCAAAAATATTTACGCTTTAGGGCGGGCGTAAAATAGTAAGTTTAGGGATTGTTATTTCAATTTTAGGCATTGTTATTTCAATTTTAGGCTTTGTTATTTCAATTTTCGGCATTGTTATTTCAATAGAAAAAAATCCTGCACAATTTTTGAATCGTAAAAGTGCATTTTACGGTTTAATCGTAAAAATAGTACATTATGATGCGTTATATACTATTTTTTGTTCGCCGCAAGCAAAACACCTTTAAAAAAATTGTTTATTCTAAATCAAAATTATAAATTTGCATAAATTTTGAAATAAAAATATGTTGAACAAGTAACCTTTGACAAAATATTTGTTATTTTTTCAAATTATTGTATCACCATGACAACAAATAATAACAATAATTTTAATTGGGTTAGGAAATTTTGAATTTAATGGAATTTAATTTAAACAAATACAAATGTTTTTTACTTTTTGGACGTAATTATGACAACAAAGTATATGGTTAAAAAGTGACACTTTACGGCCGCAAATCACAGTAATAAAGTACCACTTTAATATGTAGGCGAATAAAAAAATAATTTGTAGTTATTGAAAATCGAATTAACATTTCAACAAAACGTTGAATAAAAATTTCAAAAATATTTTAAAAAATTTTATACTGGTTAAAATTAATTTACATTTAAAATTAAAAAATTGATTAAAACTAATTTTAATTTACATTTTATACACAAAACTAAAGTATAAACAAAATTAATTATTTCTTTAGCTTCTTATAAGCGGGCGTTATGAATTCATAACGCCCCAAACGCCCCGGTATTTATGAATGAGTTTATATATCGCATATCCACGCATAGCGCGTTATGTAGGTTATTACGTCCGGAAAGCAACGTAATCCAGCCCGAGGGATGGATGTCGGGTGTAATACCCAGTAACGTCAGTTTATAAACGCTTGTTTATATACCCAGTAACGCCACCCATCCAAGATTTTATGCTTTACTTATAATAAGCTAAAAACTAAGAATAGCTATTTATGTACCAAGGGCGTTATGTAGGTTATTACGCCCGGAAAGCGACGTAATCTAGCCCGAGGGCCTTTGGCCCGAGGGATGGATGTCGCTTGATGGGCGTAATACCCAATAACGCCAGTGGTGCATACAAGATTTTATGCTTCACTTAATAAGCTAAAAACTAAGAAAAAATTTAATTTGTTAGTCTATATTGCTATGCAAAAAAATACAAATGTATCCCAGTATGCCAAGAAAATAAATATTTGGAAGTTTAAATTAACTATTTGTTGTTTGTGCGTTGCTATAAACAAATTCTCCCAAATTTTGTAGCGTAGTTTGCCATGAGAAAAAATAGTTTGACGTTTCAAATAATTATTCATCAGAACTCTGAATTAGTCCTAAACAATAATGGATTTGCAATTGCCAGAGTTTATTAAGCAAAATGCTCAAAAAGCAACGGAATCTTTATTGCCAATTAAATCCAAACAACAATATGATAAAGATTACGGGATTTTTCGTTCATGGAAATCAAGAAATAAAGTACAGGCAGTGAATGAAAATGTGTTGTTAGCATACTTTCAAGAATTGGTAATTCTAATTTGTTTATACATTTTAATAAGTAAATTTATTAATTCAATTTTTTATTTAGTCTGAAAAGTATACCCCGAATTCACTGTGGACCAAATACTCCATTTTAAAATCTACCCTAACAGTTTACGAAAAAATTGATATTTCAAAATATAACCAATTGCTTTCGTTTTTAAAAACAAAATCAAGAGGTTATACGCCAAAAAAATCTCAAGTTTTAACCGGCAATCAGGTTATGGCTTTCATAAAAGATGCTCCGGATGACGTTTATCTGTTGCATAAGGTAGTTTTGGTTATGGGAGTCTTTGGAGGCTTAAGAAGAGATGAAATGGTAAAAATGTCAGTTGAGGATGTAACTGATAAAGGTTCCGTTTTGATTGTAAAAGTGCCAGAAACTAAAACAGGAACGTCAAAAGGCTTTACAATCATAGATGAAGAAGAAATGGGTGCTCTGAAAATAGTCCGACAATATATGAATTTAAGGCCAAATAAAACAAATGGGACACGTTTTTTTCTTACATATAGAAACAGAAAGTGTACAATGCAACCAGTTGGAAAAAATACGATAGGCAGTGTTCCAAACACTATTGCTAAGTTCTTAAAATTAGAAAACCCTCACCAGTTTACTGGTCATTGTTTGAGACGCACTTCGTCTACTCTCTTAATTGAGGGAGGTGCGTCTTTCGAAACTCTTAAATTGCACGGCAAATGGAAGAGTGACACTGTAGCACAAGGCTACATAGAAGAAAGCATCACTTCAAAAAATAGAATTTCCAACATGATTGCAAGTGCTGTAGGTTCATCTGAAGGAGAAACAAGTGCTATTTCTAGTTTTGAAATCATCTCGAATGTTCAAGAACAACCATCAACATCATCAACCTACCACATATTAAATAAAATGATAACTGTATCGGACAATCTTTCCAGTAAATCTGTTGATTTTTCTGGCAAGTTTGAAAATTGCCATTTTTACTTCGAAAAGTAACATTCTGTATTGAAAATTTTGATTTAATTTGAATAAAAATTATTAATTAATAAACATTTTTTAAAACTTTTTAAATTAAAAGCAAAAATACAATTTACGACAAAAACAAACTGTCTAGTATGCCATGAGGATAAACATTTTGAAGTTTAAAATATTATTTTAGTGTATTAAGAGCGGGCGTTATGAATTCATAATGCCCTCTCATAACGCCCCGGTTTTTATGGATGCGTTTATATATCGCGTATCCAAGACTTTATAATAACATTATATGCATGTGAAGCATAAAGAATTTAATTTGTTAGTCTATATTGATATGCAAAAAAATACAAATGTATGCCAAGAAAATAAATATTTTAAAGTTTAAAATAATTATTTGTTGTTTGTGCGTTACTATGTAAACAAATTCTCCTAAATTTTGTAGCGCATGACAAAAACATTGTATGACGATCAAAATAATTTGCTAGTTTTGGAAAACCATATTAACATTTAATAACTAAAATGTTGCTAAAAATTTTTATGATGCAAGGACGTAAAGCTAAGGTTTTTGGACGAATGTGCAGTTTGCGATTCGAGGCGCCAGCCGAGATTTGCCCCACATTAAGTCCAAAATGGCTTACGTCCGTGCATTATATATTATTTTTTATCCGCCGCAAGCAAAATATTTTAAAAAAAATGTTTAATCTTAATCAAGATTAAAATTTTTATAAATTTTGAAAAAAAATAATTTGAACAAATAGCCTTTGACCAATTTCTCTGTTATTTCTTTTCAAACAAATCATATAGCTATGACAACAAGGAATAACAAATATTTTAATTGGATTAGGAAATTGGGTTGCTTTGATAAAAATTTCTATTTTTTATACAATTTAAACAAATACAAATGTTTTTTACTTTTTTGGACGTAACTATGACAACAAAATATATGGTTTAAAAGTGACACTTTAAGGCCGCAAATCACAGTAATAAAGTAACACTTTAATATGTAATATGTAAAACTACAGCAAAAATAATTTTATTTAGTTTTTTAGCGTCCTTATAGCGGGCGTTATGAATTTATAATGTCCTCTCCAATATTTCTTTTTGTATGCCGAGGTATTTTGTATTTGAAATTGAAAAGACTTAAATTGTATTATTTAATTATTATTTTATATTTAAGTTATTTATTATACACATCCTATTTATTTGAATATCATAACTTGACTGTCGTATGTCGTCATCAGGTTCTACTTTTCATTATAATACATAAGGTGCGTTCGATTTGACTGAAACAACTGAAAAATCAACAACAATTGCATTCAATTTTTCAGTTGTATCAGTTGCTTCAGTCAAATCGAACACGGCTATTAACATCTATTTATTCAATTCCGTTATTTATAAATATTTCACAAGCAGAGGCGGAGTGATGTACATTAATTAATTCAGTAGCGATAATAAACAATGTTAAATTGCTACAAAGCATTTACGTGTACATTTTAGAAAAATGGAATGGAAGCTCACAAAACGATTTATTGTGGTTTTAAACAAGCTTTTAAAAAAAAAATAACAATCTATACATAAAAAATAGTTTTTTTTGATCTATATATAAAAAAATGTATTTTCAAGCTTGTTTAGAATCGCAATAAATCGTTTTGTGAGCTTCCTTTCCATTTTTCTAAAATGTAGTTAAACGTAACTGCTTGGTAGCCGACGATATACAACATCTTCCTTATTAATAAACAAAACTGAATTTAGTAATTTAAAAGCGAAGCAGCTTAGGCTTTATACACATCTGGTATTTTACTGCTTTTCCATATCCTGTAACATAAGTTGATGAGTGTGGAATTATTGTCACTGAAGTCGAGGGAGCATTATGAGTATTATCTGATGAGCATGGTGCTCTTATTTGTATTGGTATATTAGGTCTGGCGATTTATCGTAATAATCGCTTGATCTAAAATTAGGAGCATTTGCAGAACGTCTTAAATGAATTGTCTTACTTCGAAGTTTATTCTGTAATTCATTTTCTATGATATATGAACGTGGAGTGCTATGTTTATCAATAACAACACCGGGATGCCACTGTTTGTTATTTTGATAAACAATATTATCACCGATTTTAAATTTCGCTTCTTTGCGTGGCGTACGACGATCATAATAATGTTTTTGTTTTTCCTGATTTAATTTTGATTTGTCATTTACATTAACAATTCTAGGTTTCAATAACTCCGTATGAGTCGGAAGCTTAGAACGCATATTTCTACTGTTCAGGATTTGCGCTGGGAATGACCGAGATTAGCGACCAGGCTATTCCGCTATTCAAGTAACGCATAATTAACATCCTTATTATCTTCCCTCATTTTTTTAAAAATCGATTTCGCGATTTGGACAGCTTTTTCCGCTAATCCATTGGATTGAGGGTATCGGGGACTTGTGTAAATGAATTTTAAGTTCCAACGATTTGCAAACTGTTTAAGTTCGTATGAATTAAATGGTTGGTTGTCGGCATTAAACATTTTCAAGAAATTTTGGATTTTTGAGATCAATTAAACTCAAGTAAGTAAAGAAGTAATTGGAATATTTTCAATTCAAAGGTATGGTTTGAAGTTTTCTCAGAAAAAAACTACAATTCACATTTTACGTGTTTCGGATCGGATTCGAACCTACCCTCGTCAGTGCCCGGCTCGAATCTTTGGGCAGACACGCTATCGATTACGCCGTTGAGGCGATGACAATTTCAAAGTTGAAACTTCTTCATCACTTATTTATTTTACTTAAGTTGAATTTTTCCACTGTCATTAGACTCCATATTATGGAAATGCTTTTTACATTATATGGGATTTTTTGCATTAAATTTCTAGACAATACTTTGTGTGAATTCATAGAATGGGGAACATTTCTATTCTAATTAACATCCTAAGTCACGATTGTATAGTCATTATTGATTGTTTCCAATCAATGTGAAATCAATGGCTGACACTTGGTCAATTTGTAGTTCTACATGTATTAACATTAGACTACATTAAGGGAATTTAAATTTCATTTTGGATTTTTGAGATCAATTAAACTCAAGTAAGTAAAGAAGTAATTGGAATATTTTCAATTCAAAGGTATGGTTTGAAGTTTTCTCAGAAAAAAACTACAATTCACATTTTACGTGTTTCGGATCGGATTCGAACCTACCCTCGTCAGTGCCCGGCTCGAATCTTTGGGCAGACACGCTATCGATTACGCCGTTGAGGCGATGACAATTTCAAAGTTGAAACTTCTTCATCACTTATTTATTTTACTTAAGTTGAATTTTTCCACTGTCATTAGACTCCATATTATGGAAATGCTTTTTACATTATATGGGATTTTTTCAAGAAAGTTATTTATAGCGGGGCTTGATAGCGGAGCTGACGTCAACATAATTCCTTATAAAATTAATAATACAATTGGTCAAGATAATAAAATTAGAAACGATAAAATTAAATTAGAAGCCTTTGGTGGTTTGAGCTTAATTGTGTATTGGAGAAGTTACTCTTACAGTGGAATGCAAAAATCAAAAATTTAATTTGAATTTTATTATTGTTAATGAGGGAAATCTAAACCATTATTGGGACTTAGCTCATGTGTACAATTAGGGTTAATTAAACGAATAGATTCTATACAATGCGATCTAAAAAATAAATTTATTAAATCCAATTATGATATATTTCATGGACTAGGTCAGTTTCCTGACAAGTGCTCACTAATTTTAAAAGAAAATGCTATTCCGATTTGCAAACCACCTAGAAGAGTCCCACAAAGTATTTATGATAAAGTTCTCAAAAAATTAAATCAGATGTAAAAAAATGGAATTATTTCAAAGGTTGATGAACCTTCTGAATGAACTCATAATTTGGTTATAGTAGAAAAGCCTGATAAGTCCTTACGAATTTGTCTAGATCCTCGTGAGTTAAACTTGAATCTCAAAGTATAACAGTATAACTTCTTAATTCCTACCATCGATGATTTAACTTCTCATTTACAAAATATGAAATATTTTTCAGTATTGGATTGGATCTCAAGGAAGGTTTTCGGCAACTACAACTTGATAATTCTTCCAAGCCTCTCTCATCCTTCAATACACATTTCGGGCGCTATAGATTCAATTTTCTACCATTAGGGCTTAATGTGGCTCCTGAAAAATTTAAAAAACTGAACATGAAATATTTCGATGAATTAGAAGGGTGTTTCGTTTACATCGACGATTTGTTAATAAGCGGTAGAACTAAAGAAGAGCACTTGATCGTAATCTTGCTAATGTTATTAAACGTGCTGGTGAATTAAATGTAAAATTTAATCCGGATAAGTTCCAATATAGAGGGTGGGAAGGGTGAAATATCTAGGTCATGTGTTTTCTCAAAATGGTATTGAGCCAGATCCTGACCGAATTAAAGCTGTGCAACACATAAATCCACCAACAAATCTAACGGAACTTGAAAAGATTTTAGGAACATTAAACTACATGAAAAATTTTATTCCTCAATATTCTAAGCTGAATTTCCCACTTCGAGAGTTGTTGCGGAAAAATTCAATTTTTTCTTGGAGAGATGTTCATACTAAAATTTTAGACAATATTAAAAAAAACAATAAGTGAAACAACTCAATCACATATTTTTTCTCCTGATCTTCCAATAGTAATACAAACTGATGCTTCCAAAAACGAACTGGGCTGTTACTGCAACAGAATAAGCCAGTTTGCTTTACTTCTAAAAGTCTTTCATCGGCAGAGTGCAATTATGTCCAAATCGAGAAAGAATTCCTTGCCATCGTTTATGCGTGCAAAAAATTTACAATTTAATAAATGGTCGAAAAGTAACAATAATTACAGATCATAAGCCGCTGGTTTCAATAATGAACAAACCAGTATCGGATATAAATTCCAGACGTCTTAAACGAATGTGTCTTAAACTTTTAATATACGACTTATATGTTGTATATGTTCCTGGACGGGACCTACATATAGCGGATCTTTTATCCCGAAATTCAATTGATGACAATTCAGTAGATACGGACGCATCATTAAAAGAGGTGGTACACGAAAATAAATCAGAAGATAAATTAAACACTCTCTTAAATCCTAATGCCACGGTTTTTATGAATGTGTTTATATATAGCGTATCCTAGACATTATAACAACTTTATATCATTGTGAAGCATAAAATATTTTATGTCTGACTGATTTATTATAAGTCGTTTAGATTTCCTTAGTTACCGAAATAATAATGACATTCTTAATTCCCAAGGGAATTATAAAAGGGAGTTATGGATTCATAATAGACCTAGTTTTCATTATAAATTTTTGTTTTGTTTATTTATAAACAACATTATTTACATAAAGCCATAGTAACGAATAACAATACCCCAGCAATACAATTTGAAATGAAAATTAACTAGCTTGATCAATTAAAACGAAAAATCATGCTATCAAATACTTGATAAAAATAAATGTTTTAGGTAGTAAAACATAAAATTATTTATGTATCACGTGAATTATTAGATGTCAATTACCTTGTGAAACTTACTAACCCTCGGGCCAGAGGCCCTCGGGTAGTAAACGGTTCCCTCGGTAATTAACACCCTTATAATTCCCTTGATACCTAAATAACTATAAAATAATCATACAATTAGCATAAACAAAATCAATTAGTGTATGATATTTATAATGAAGATCATGGCATGTTTAATTTTTTTTCGAATTTTCAAAATGTCTAGCGAGTTTAAAAAATTCAAAATAGCTATTTACATATCGAGGGCTGAAAGTAGAAGAGTACGCCAGCGGTTCATATTGAAGCCCGACGCGAAGCGAGGGCTTTTATTGAACCAAGGGCGTAGGTAATCTTCCTTTCAGCCTGAGTGTATGTACAACGTTTTACGCACAACTGCACAACTTTATTGTAGTATAAATCAATTTTTGAATTTTTTAAACTCGCTAGACATTTTGAAAATTATGCTAAACATGCCATGATTTTCTCTATAAACTTCATACAATAATTTATTTGTTTGTTCTAATTTTATGAATATTTTACGGGTGATTATTTTACGGGCGGTAAAGTAGAAAAATATATTAATATTTCATATAGCAACGGGATTTTATTTTACGGATGTAAAGTTCAACTTTCAGCCACGATAACTAGGATGTAAAATGTGTTTTACGATTCGTTTGTGCGTAAAATGATTTATTCTACAAATAAGCTGTGCAGTTGTGCGAAAAACTTTGTACATACACTCAGGCTGAAAGCTTCGCGTCGGGTTTTAATATGAACCGCAGGCATAATCATCTTCTTTTAGTCATCGATATGTTAAAAACTATCTTATTCAATCTAAATATTTTAAATTCTTACTGTCAACTGCACTCAATTTTAAAATTATCAAAGTTTTAGTTTTTCCGAACGACCTAGCTACTAGACGCTTCAAACCACATATCACAAAATAATAACAAAAAACAATGAGTCGAATCAATAAATTCCACTTTAGAAGGTTTATGCCCTTTTCATTTAAAGTAAATAGAAAAGAAATCCAACAAATGCAACAGAAATGATATTCCAACATTTTTATAAGGTCACTCTATTGATTTATTTTAGGTAGATTTCATATAAAAATCTACCTATTGCAATGGGCTTCATCTCGGAATTTCGGAAAAATTTTGATGCCAAACGACTATTTGTGATAAGCGGAGATGGAAAAACAAAAAAAAACAAAATTATATATATATATATATATATATATATATATATATATATATATATATATATATATATATATATATATATATATATATATATATATATATATATATATATATATATATATATATATATATATATATATATATATATATATATATATATATATATATATATAACGATATGAGGTATAACGGAATTTAGCGGCACTCTCACGGTCGCATTTTTCGACCTACACCAAAATAATTTTCTGTGTATGTTTCGGCAAATAATGTCTTGGACAAGTTCGTGAACTGGCCATATCCGGGTACCGGTTAAGCGGCTAGAGCCTAAAAAGTCGAATAATCTAGGGCACTATAACTTCCGTTTGAATAATAATATTTTAATAAAATTTAAAAATATTGAATATTTGAACCTTTTTTTATCATTTTTATCCAGATGACCACTTTGGCGTTTCAGGTTCCTCAAAAATCAGCTGTTTAAAAAATTTACTAAACTTTGCTGCCCTTGATCTAGCTGAAATGGCCAAGCTCATAGTTGAAAACTTTTTTTCACGTACTTAAAATATAAATCTTTCCAAAATTTTCAAAAATAATAGTTTAAGTCTAACGGTTGAGACCCTTCGGCTGTTGAAATAAAAACAAACGCAAAAGGCAATGCTTTCATCATGTTTCAGTTTATGTTGTTTAAATTCATCTTAACTTTTAAACATACTTTTCAACTATAGCCTCAAAAAATTTCAGCTTTCTAACCCAAAAGGTTCCATTTTTATAAGCATTATAATGCAACCCTTACAAGAAAAATATCAACCCATTTAATACCATAGAAAAATTATCAAAATCTCTTTTGTTTTTATTTTTTTTACTAAGTAACCGTTTGAAAAAAGATTAAATAAGAACAAAAAAACACAACAACAAAAGATGATTTTGAAATAAAATTGTTTGATAATGTTTGATTATAAATTATGTGTGATGGTATAATTGTAGTTGTGACGTAGTTCATTTGATCTTTGGTGGATTTAATATGTTATTAAAAGTAGTTTAAACAAACTTAAATAAAACTGTTCCGAAATTGTATTGATGGCGTTAGTTCGGATAATGTATTTAATTTGGTTCGATAAATTTTTTGAATTATTCTGTTTCTACTTATATTTTTTATTTAAACTAATCTGACTTATCTAATTTTATTTGGACACAAAACCGTCTGACCCCGAAATCTACCTATTTCTAGCGGATATACCTGCCGCTGGGATTTTTTCTTATTAAATTCGAATTCCGTAGACATAATTCTTACATTCTTTTAATAATAAATCATAAAGAATTTTTCAATTTCGTTAGTTGTTGACATGAAAAATAAAATGTTTTTCTTTATTTCACTTTAACCATAAACAAGAAAATTCTATACTAATATTTTTCACTGTTATAATTCAAACAATATAATAAGTAGACACTGTCAATATTTTTGTCATTTTTCCGAAAATCTTATTATTTGTTACCTCACAAAAATATAAAATTCACTTCCCCGTGTAATACGATTAATAATTAATTAGATTACTTATGTGTACAACATTTCTTTCATTTATTTATTTATATATATTTTTCTTCAAATATTTAACTTATATAAAGAAAATTGTAAGAAAACATGTTTGGCCTGAGAATTTAAAATAGTCAGCAGTTTTTTCCATATTGTGTTGCTTGTAAGACTTGTTTTTTTACTTTGTGTTATATTCTTTAATTTCTGGTTTTGTTTTTGTTAACCGTGGCGTCACGAATAAAGGTTTAGAATAAATAAAAGACAAACCTGTTTGGGATGTTTGTGATGATGGTGATCCATCGTCTTTTTGAATGGTAAGAAGTTTGTAATATGTAGTTGTTGTGTCTCTTACAAGGTGTCATTTTTTTGCTGGGTATAAATGCATCTATAAAATAAAATGTTGATTTTATTCAAAGAAATATACATGTGGGTATCTTTAAAGCAATGTGTCTTAATTCAATTATAAAAATTGATTGTAACAAATTGATGTGCATAAATGTAGATATAAATTATTTTTTGCACTTGGTAATGCATTTAACGATTATCTAAATTCGTTGGTAAATTTTACTTCGCTTAATTTTAAATAATTGGTTTGATTATATGTGTTGTGAATCTATTTGTTGATTATAGATTTTCTGTTTTAAAAATTTCTTTGGCTGTTTAAGGGTGTTAAATGAAAAACCAGTATAACAGATAAGTGTTATAATTTTTAGATTCATAAAATGCACTTTAACTTAACATAACATTTGTCCAACCTTATGTATCCAAGATAACTAACAGGATTAGTCCATTGACCATTCTAGTTATCCATGACCTATCACAACCGGAAGTGGTCAAGGTGTCATACGACGTAACGTGGTAACTGAAACTTGGTGATACCTTCATTCTGTAATTTGTTTTGATAGGCTTTAAGATTATTTTTATAAAAGTTTAAATACTGTTGATCCCTAGTACATAATATGTGCCATGTAGAGCTATGTAAAAGAGTAGTCAGAATGTATCTGTAATTTTGTTTCGATCTATTTCTAAGCTAGTGATTATTTGTGACCAAAAAGAACTTTTTTCGCTACCAAATGATAGAGTTGTTTAAGATTTGTTGGGTGCATTTTCCAGAGTTTTAACATATAACCTCGTAGTATCATTCAACTAATAATTGTATTAGTCTAACAACTTCTCACCGTATCATTTAAAGTTTAATGTCGTAATTTTCAATTTTTTTTAAAGTTTACTTTTATTTAAAATTTTTAGAAATCAAATTAATTTTATTTGTTTATAAAGTTTGTTAACTATATTTATATATTGCAAAAGCTTAGAAAATCATAATGGGAAAAAAAATTAAATAAAGTAAAGTAAATTTGAAGTTTTTTGTTTTTGTTTGTTTTTAAGTTCATTATGTGCAATTTTGCGGAACTAAACTTTAAAATTATATGTATATATAGTGTATAGTGATGATCTGATTTTAGTTGTATAATGTATTTTTCGAAACGGTAAAATAGAAGTTATAAAAGAATGATACATTCTCTTTAAATTACTGTAGGTGTTTTAGGTAAAAAAAACATTAAATACTACTCATCAACTCCCGCACATTTCATACAAATGTTTATTTGGTTAGATAATATGTACATATATTGATTTACTTTAGCTTTAATCACTTTCAATTTCAAAAAAAAAGTTTAACAAAAAATTGCAAACAACTATTTTAATCCAAAACATGTTTTCCTCCATTATAAAAGTTATTTGTTGTTTTATGCAAATTTTCCTTGAAGAAGTGAGAAAATATTTTTTATCTCCATAGAAATAAACTTTATTATAATAAACTTGAATGTAATCGTAAAAGCACAAGAATATATTATATACAAATTACAATAGAAATATGAAAGAGAAAATAGTTCAATTTGTTTGTGTTTTGTAACAGTTAATAGTTTTTGTAAACAGTTCTGTCGTGATGTGTGTAAACATATTCGTATTTTACCCCATAATATTCAGTTTTGGTACCAAAACCCCCTATATTATGAGCGTGCTTCATTTTTTAGCACAGAAAAAATCGTTAAATTGTAGCGGCATTTTTTTCAACTCCATATAAACAAAAATTCTAAAAAATTTAATCAAAAACACTAATCCAATTTTTTGCATATAGCAGTTCATTGTTTTTTGAGTATCGCGTCAATCAAGAGGGCTATGAAAAATAAAGGGGGGTTTGTTGGTACACATAAATCGCGGTAGTTTTGAGTACTATGAGAAGTATACTTTTAGTTTTGGGAGAAATGGCGCAGCTAAAATAAATTTTAGGTTTTTGATTGTTTCTCATATTCTATTGTTTTATTTTATCTAAATTTTTCAGATTCATGTTCTCAATACATATATAATTTCATCATTTCGTTTTATCATTTCAGGTATGCTTAACGTGATACAAATAATTGTGTTATACTTTAAAGTAGTGAGTATTAAAAAAGTGTTTGTTTTAAATCTGTCATTTAATTAAGATTAAAATAATAAAAGTTCCTAAACACCTTGAACTTGTTTAATGATTTTAACAAATTACATACAAGAGTCTCGTTTTTTACCTTGTTGTACATAGTCTTTGATATTTAAATAAAACTGAAAGTCAAGGACACAAGATCCCGTTTACATCTTGTTAATAGTGATGCAATATTTCACAAGACACTGTTTTTTTGGAAAATATTTTGGTCTGAATTTTACAGGCATAATTATGTATAATAAATAATAAACCGAACTAGAATAATTTAATGATGTTATTTCACAAAGATTTAAATATCTACAAAAAACTCTTGTTAAAAAGAACCTACTGTACTTTCATTTCTTTTTCTTCGGTTTATCTTTTTGTTTAATGAAATTCATGATCATAATGATCATTTGGCAAAATTCACAAATTCTGTGCGTCTCAAATTTCTTTAGTGTTCGCGATAAAACCGACATCGAATGGTTTGTATACGTACTGTACGGCGGAAATATTTATGTGTGTCAGAACTTTCAGATAAAATACAACAAGCAGAGCGCACACAACTCAAATTTTTATTGATCCATTCGCAGCTTAACATTGTTTTTATATTATTTTTCTACGACCAAACTAAAAATTGCCGCTTATATTAATAAAAAAAAATAAAAATAATAATTTATTTTTATTGCCATATTAAAGTTTAAAATAAACTTATTTATAATATGTTTAGGATTAAACAAAAAGTTCCAAAATATTACCAAAAATAAAAAGAAAAGAACTAGCTAATATATAGTATACATAGTATAAAAACATAAATACATAGTATAAAACATTATATAAAAATATTATATTATATTATATTACATACACGAACAAAATTAATTAGTAACGGTTAATATGATAATGCTCAAACCAGTGACTTTTGAAATGAATATAAGACTTAGAGTTCTTGATTATAAAGGGCAATAAATTATAATTACTGAGTCCCTGACCATAAAATGAACGATTTAAGGCTTTACCGACGTTGTGGGGTAGAAGAAAACTTTGAGATCTTACAGAACGTAATGGAGTCAATTTATCAAACAGATAAGCAGGCTCTTGGTACAAAGACAGTTTGTGAATCGTGGAACACACGCGAAATTTATAGTAGTAAAAGCTGTACCGCGTAAGCCGAAATATGCTCATACTTTCGTTTTCTAAACACATATCTGACGCAAGAGTTAAAAGCAAGCTTTAAAACATCGAGGCATTTTTCATCCATGCCAAATAAGACTATATCATAACACGTGAAATGTGTGAAAAGAAAGGTTAAAAACAATTTACTTCTAAGTGTTGTATCCGCAAACCTGGTAATCTGCCAAAGCTGACGGAGCATAAAATTAACTTTCTTTTGGATAGAATTATTATAATATAGTTTTTGCACGAGTTGTATATTTCAATTCCGCTCCCGCTCCTGAAAAATTCGATGTTAAAAAATGTTTAAACTTTGCCATCCTTTCTATAGATACAAAATAAATCTTCACAAAATTTAAAAAAACAATTAGTTTAAGTTCAAAGGTTAAGACTCCGTCCTGCGGTTGTTGAATTGAAACAAACAAAAATTTAAAACACAATGCTGTCATCACGTTTGAGCTTATTTTGTTTAAACTCATCCTATCTTTTAGACAAGCTCTTAAACTGTATTTAATGGTGTATTTAATAATTCTGGTTTCCTTATTTTCGTTTATGTAAACTAATCTGACACTTCCGATTCTGAGGGTTTGACCAGATTCATGCTTTATTGGTAAAGCGTTTGTATATTTGTTAGTGAGCTTGCTCATTCATTGGTGTCCGCTTGAAACAATTGAGACAAATTTGCGTAAAAGAAATTTGTCTCAATTGTTTCAAGCTGACACCAATAAATGAGCAAGCTCACTAACAAATATGCAAACGCTTTACCAATAAAGCATGAATCTGGTCAAACCCTCACAACAAGTGAAGAATAGCTTAATAGATGGAAAGAATACTTTGAAGACAACTGGCAATAAAATTAAGGAAATTTTTTAGTCTCCGTATGGCAATTATAACGAAACTATCAACACCCATTTAGTAACGAAACGGAAAAATACATAGGGGCTGAAATCTCACAGCTCTGAGATATCAAGAGTTCGGTCTGGGTTAAGGATTTTGATATAGTTTTCGGCAAACAACTTTTATGAGGACATGGTTTTTAGTTTTGGGCAGCGATGTATATCAAACATAACTCTTTGTTAAAGTACATGTACTTTTTATCACTGTTTAGATATATATTACAAAACTAACACGAAACATCAATACGTTGTTGGAAAATTATAACAGATCATATATTAACATAATTTAGTGAAAAAATGATGCAATCACCAAACTACTCAAAAACCTCTTCATTTAGCGTTTCGAGAAAATATTACAAAATAACAAATTCATATTTCTTTCAAAATTCCAAAAAATACTAAAAATTAAATAAAATCAAACTTTTTTCAAAATTCCAAAAATTAGAATAAAATCAAATATTTAAACTTTTTCTAAATTCCAATAATATTCCAAAAATTCTTAAAAATTCAAACTTTTCCAAATTCTAAAAATATTTTCGCAAAAATATTTAGCAAAAATTATTACAAAATCAAAAATTCAAACTTTTTTCAAAATTCCAAAAATTATAATAAAATCAAAAATTTAAAATTTTTCAAAATTCTAAAATATTCCAAAAATTCTTACAAAATCAAAAATTGAAACTATTTCCAAAATTCTAAATATATATATATAAAATTCAAAAACTCTATTTTTTTAAAAATTCTAAAAATATTGCAAAAATTATAACAAAATCAAAAGTTGAAACTTTTTTCAAAATTCCAAAAATATTCCAAAAATTAGAATAAAATCAAATATTTAAACATTTTCTAAATTCCAATAATATTCCAAAAATTCTTTAAAATTCAAACTTTCCGAAATTCTAAAAATATTGCAAAAATTATTACAAAATCAAAAATTGAAATTGTTTTCAAAATTCCAAAAATTATAATAAAATCAAAAATTTAAAATTTTTCAAAATTCTAAAACTATTCCAAAAATTCTTACAAAATCAAAAATTAAAACTTTTTCCAAAAATCTAAAGATATTGCAAAAATTATTACAAAATCAAAAATACAAACATTTTTCAAAATTCCAAAAATATTTCAAAAACTATAACAAATTCAAAAATTTCAATTACATTTACGTCATAAAAACAGCTACATTTTTTTTCCAAAAAATTGGGAAAAAAATCAATGAAATCATTTTTTGACACACTTGACATTATTTTTTTGACAAACTTATAATGCCATAATTCCCAATAATAATAATAAAATTTCATATCAAACAAATAATTGATTTTATTTTTTCCCAAAAATTTGGGTAAAAAAATAAATAAAAATCTTTCTTTTGACACACTTGACAACATTTGTTTGACAAACTTATAATGCAATAATCTAGTTTTTGATCTCACATACCAATTCCTACCATCAAGAATTCTCCAAATTCAATGTTCCTACTCGTAATCCCTTAAAATGAACGTTTTTTAAGCCAAAAATATGAAAATTTGCTGTTTTTGACACACTTAATGATTTTTTTGACACACTTCCGGTACAGTTATCGAACACAGCGTCCTTTCGGACCTTTCCCTTGAGTATACCTAATTTTATAAAAAAAATTTTTGAAATCCCTCCAGCGGTTTCCCCTGCAGCGTAGGTAATGACGGCGGCCGGACGGCCGACAGACAGACATACATTTTTTTTTTGCTTGTTTAGAATCAGTAGGTCCTAAAACGTCGAGAAATGCCAAAAAAAGTGGGGGTAAGAATTTCACTTTTGGCTCATGAATGTAATACTTAGGTCTTTCAGACCGAAGTAAATATATAGATGCCATACAGAAACTTAACAATAACAAAACTGACGGTACTAAAAACATAGCAGCGGAAGTATTCAAGACAGATGTATCTACAACAACTGAAGCTCTAATATCACTATTAACTGGTATGTATGGAAAAACGGTGAATACCAAACAGATCGTGAGAGGGCTTAATCATAACAATTCCAAAGATAGGTGATCGAAGAGAACGCAAGAACTGGAGAGGAATATCTCTGCTTATCAATTAACATGCAACTAAGAAATGAACAAGCCGTCTTTAACCAGGTAGAATCTGTACCGATCATATCAACGCAATCCGTATTAGAGCAATCAAACGAATGGAATTCTCTTTATGTACTTCGAACGCGTCTTTGTCACAGTTAATAAAGCGCGATATGGAAAGCACTTTATGAATTGGGCATTCCGAAGAAAATAATTAATCTAATCAGTGAAATGTATCAGAATGCTAAAAACAGAATACAGTTCAAAGGGCAGCAAAGTGATAAATACTACAACCACCGCTACTATTCCTCATAGTACTAGATAGTATAATGCGACAGCTTGATGACGCAAGTCCAAATGGAATCCAATGGGACCCAGCAAGACAACTCAATGATCTAGGCTACCCATATTGACATGCAGCAGAAAATACAGAAGCTAACAACCCTTGCGCATGAAGTTGGTTTCCAATTCAACATTAAAAAAACAAAAGCTATGAGATTGTTAAACCAACGTAACTACACCAATTACCATTAATAATACCCAAGTAGATGATGCCGATAAATTCGTGTACCCTGGGGCCCTATTCCCGAACACATAAATGTCATTACAATATTGTAAATTCACACAATATTGTGAATTTCGTATTATGTAACACAAATTTGGTGAAAAGTCAACACAATATTGTGAATCTGACAAGAACAATATAGTTACTGTCAAAATCACAATTTTGCTTTATGTTTTGTGTGTTGACTTTTTTATACAAATTTCATTGGTTGGCGTAAAAATTAATTTATAACGCAAAATTAAATTTTTAATAATATTAAATAATCATATTTTTATATAAATATTGTTACGTTTTTCCAACCTTCCTTCGAATTGGCCTAACTCACAATTCGATAAACGCAATTCCCAATCTCTTTCTGAGTTCGATCACTGATTAGTAAGCAAACACACCAGGTTTTATTAAGTATTCAACACCTTAATTGTTTCACAACAACAGGAAAACAATGCAGCAAACAATATTCCTAACTAGAATATTCTTTTAACAGCTTCAGAAACTCCAACGGTTGATTGTAGAAATTTCCAGTAATAGAACGTTTAAAATAATACACAAAATATTTCTACTTAATAAAACTTAAAACTTTATTCACAAATTTAAAGATCACTTTTATAATTTTAACTTCACTATCGCAGGTTTAAAATAAACTAATTTTACATTTAATTTCACTTTACTGTCGCAGGTCTAAAATAAACTAATTTTACATTTAATTTCACTTTACTGTCGCAGGTCTAAAATAAACTAATTAAAAACTACAAAAGGTATTTTTCTTATATACCTTCTGCAATACTTCTAGATAATTCGACATCACTTTCCAGAAACCTTGAGAAAACATTAGAATACTCGATTATTTTACGTTATGTTGATTTGATTCATAAAATCGTTTATGTTGACCCTATTTCTAAGAAGAGACAACAACAACAATATTCATTTCATTAACTTGTTTGTTGATTTTATTTTCCTGGAAGTGACCGTAATCGTTTAGATCTTTCTGTAATCGTCTAGATTTTTCTGCACTCGTAACATTACCCTCCACTTAAGCCTGTTGGTCCCGAACAGGATCTAGCTCTCTCCTCCAATTATTGAATCCAAAAACATTTTTTTTTTCTTTTCCTATTTCCCAGGCTGTTTAGAATTACTTCCGGTTCCTTTCTAAGTACTGGGCCATTACTTTGTTTTATGTCAGCCCACCGTGATGAGTAGGGATTCTCGTTATTTCTAAAGTGCTTCTTATCATTTCCCTTTGGGAGTTTCACACTGCCATGTCCCTGAACCATTCTCATTTTCAGCTGCGATTCGTCACCGTTTGAAGCTATTTGAACCACTTCAGTTACATTGCTCACTTCGTAATGGACCGGAACTTGTTTCCTTTTTAACTTTCGGCGTTTGTTCAAACGTTTGCGTCGGTTGACGTTTCTCTCCCTCATCTGTTTGGATGATGGTTCTGGATTTTCCTCTGCACTGCATAGTTTCTCATCGCTGCCAATATCTGTTGACTCTGCCTCATTCACAAGTAGTGGCATCTCAACATTATTAATCTTTAGGATTCCACATCCAAAATCGAAGACTAGTCCCTTCGCCTTCATGAAGTCCATTCCCAAAATGACTTCATCCATAATGTCTGCCACTAGCACCTCTTGTTGATAGCAGTTATTTCCCAATTTTATTTCAGCGATTCTTTTACCTTCTATTTCAGCGCATTTTCCGGTTACTGTTTTGAGTTTCAATCCATCTGATGGTTCCAAAACACCGTCAATTAAACCTTTGCGAACGAATGTTCGAGCTGAACCTGTATCCAGTGTCATGAAGCAACCTTTACCTTCAAGTTGTCCGTTGATACCCAAGCTTTCACCATTTACCGCAATTCTTGAAATTGGAATGTAGGCTGCATTCTCTTCACTTTTTGGCTTTACAGTTGCACCTTCAACAGGCTTCCGTTGAATAGGAGACGAAGATCTATCACGCTTCCTGTTCCAGCAGTCCTGTGAGATATGGCCCGATTTTCTACATATCCAGCACAGGAGTTTTCTACTGCTGTTCCTGAACCCTACGTGCTCCATTTCTTCGGCTCCTCTGTTCTTCACAGAAGACGAAAATCTGTCTGCTTCCCCGTTTTTCTTGCACTCCCGTGCCATGTGACCCTCTTCATCACATACCCAGCATTTGATGTCACTTCCACTTCTGTGTGCCAATACTTCTCCTTTCATATTCCCCTCTACATTCCTTTTTCTGCATCCACCAGATGGCATACACATCCTCTGTACCATCTCATATTGCATTGCGTATGCGACAGTTTCATGGAAAGTCGCCTTAGGTGTAGTTATTACTTTGATCCTGGTTTCTGGATCTCGGATACCATCAGTAAAAGCCTCGATCTTCATTTTCTCCATAAAATACGGTGGAGTATTTGAGTGTGCCAAATGTACAAGCCGTTCTACTGCCGAAGAATAGTCCTGAAGGCTTTCTCCATTCCGTTGCAAGCGACCCTTTAGCTCGATCCGGTATAGCTCCTTTTTATGGTCGCTACCACATTTACGTTCCAATGCATTCATCACTTCAGCATAACTTTTGCGGTCGTTTTCTGGTACTGCCTGTAGTGCTTCAGCTGCTTCACCTTTAAGCGCAACTATCAATGCAGCAAGACGATTTTCAGCGTTCCAAACATTCTGATCTGCCGCCGTTTCAAACTGGAATTTGAAGATTCCGAACGATGTTGTTCCATCGTATGATGGTGGTTTTAATTTGATGTTTGCTACTTGATGTACCACCTGGGAAGTAACTTTAGTCGTTTCAACGTCCTGCAACCTCTTTTCAAAATCATCAACTTTCGTCAACATTTTATGTTCAAATTCTTGAATTTCTGTTTCAATTTTCTCGACTTTTACATCGAATGCAGTTGACATTTGTAAAAGTTTCTCATTCAAATGTTGATGTATTCCAGTTTTCAACTCATTTATTTGCTAGTTCATCTCATCTTTATTTGCAGCAAGTGTTGCAGTAATCTCTTCCTTACTAACAGCCATGTTATTGTTGACTGTTTCCAGCTGTTGATTGATGTCGTCTTTATTGGCAACCATATTAGCGTTTACAACATCCATTTTTTGATTCAAATTCAAATTTATCTGTTGACTGATGTTCAAACTCATTTGTTGCATCATAGCCATTAACTGCGTAAAATCACAATTTGCAGGTGGCAATGAAGATGTTGTTTCCGCAACAAAACTTTTCTCCTCATCAGCTGCTATTGAATCAGCATTTGTACTCATCACTCCAAACTGGTAACTTTCCACGTCCATTCCATTGGCTTCCATACCTTGTCGAAGCCGTAGCATTAATATTAATTCAGTTTTGTTTCCACTTGTTGCCAATCCATGTTGTTCTAGTTCTTTCTTTAACTCAAGAACTTTCAAATCACTCAATAAAACCATTATTAACAGCTAACTAATCCGCCGATGTCACCAATGTTACGTTTTTCCAACCTTACTTCGAATTGGCCTTACTCTCAATTCGATAAACGCAATTCCCAATCTCTTTCTGAGTTCGATCACTGATTAGTAAGCAAACACACCAGGTTTTATTAAGTATTCAACACCTTAATTGTTTCACAACAACAGGAAAACAATGCAGCAAACAATATTCCTAACTAGAATATTCTTTTAACAGCTTCAGAAACTCCAACGGTTGATTGTAGAAATTTCCAGTAATAGAACGTTTAAAATAATACACAAAATATTTCGACTCAATAAAACTTAAAACTTTATTCACAAATTTAAAGATCACTTTTATAATTTTAACTTCACTATCGCAGGTTTAAAATAAACTAATTTTACATTTAATTTCACTTTACTGTCGCAGGTCTAAAATAAACTAATTTTACATTTAATTTCACTTTACTGTCGCAGGTCTAAAATAAACTAATTAAAAACTACAAAAGGTATTTTTCTTATATACCTTCTGCAATACTTCTAGATAATTCGACATCACTTTCCAGAAACCTTGAGAAAACATTAGAATACTCGATTATTTTACGTTATGTTGATTTGATTCATAAAATCGTTTATGTTGACCCTATTTCTAAGAAGAGACAACAACAACAATATTCATTTCATTAACTTGTTTGTTGATTTTATTTTCCTGGAAGTGACCGTAATCGTTTAGATCTTTCTGTAATCGTCTAGATTTTTCTGCACTCGTAACAATATCATTAAAACAGATTTATTTATTAAATATATTTTTATTTAATTTTGCATCTTTTAAGATTAAAAAAGTTAGTTGTCAAAAGTACGAATCTAGTACCAAAAATCTGTTATAATTTTGTAAAAATTTGTTATAATTTGTTTGACACAAATATGAGTTACAGAATACCATTTTTAAACAAAGTTGTTAAGCATTTTGTTGAAATTGACAATATTGTCGATTGACAAATATGTGTTCGGGAATAGGGCCCCTGGTTGTACGATAACAAAAACAATCGTGGCCGAAGAATCAGTCAGTGCATTACTGCTGTATGGTTGTGAGCAATGAAAACATATGAAAATCACCAACCAATTACAGGTGTGCAAGACAAAGGGAAAACTGAAACCAATTGCCTCCAATAGAGTTAAATGGTCCAGTCTATAGTAGACGGCTCTATGCTCTTAAATTGATAACCAATGATAAAAAAAGAAGATGCAAAACTCTATTTCAAAATACTTATCCGAAAAAACTAATTAGCCCAAAGAGTTACTTTTAAAAATTGAAACCAACTGACACTAACTCGGTTGCCGTCACTATGGATTCCGGTAAATAAATTTAACGCCTTATAGGGTTATTGTTTTTTAATATATTCTATGTATTGCATAGTATGTTGCACGGGCTTTTCACAAATAAAGTGCAACGTTATTCATTTCAATAGAATTACATTTTTTCAAAATATACAAATACACTATTGAGAATGCAATATGGATGGAAAAGATAAAAGAAGAAAAAATATCATCCATATAACAAAATATTTGAATTTAATTTAAATTTTAATAGTTTTTTCCATGCAGAAAAAACTATTCAACTTTTACATTAGATTTTGTTCGTCTGCTTTATAGTGTAGTCGATTATTCCAACATCACTAGAAAAAACTAAATTCTATTTTTTTTTTTCCGAAAATATATCTAGTTGTGGAATGAGATGATTGATATTCGCTCATGTGTCAGTTCATTAGTGTTTTTTTCTATTTATTATTGTAAATATATGAACTAATTATAAACCATCGCCTAGTTTAAAAAGTTGCATTAATCGAACAAGTGTGTGAATTAGAATTGAATTAATTGAACAAGTGAAAATATAAATAGTGTTTTAATATTTAATATTGTTAAAAAAGTGTGATAATTTTATTTTTCGACAAGTTCATCATAACCGCTTTTAAAGTAAAAAGAAACCAAAGAAAAGACAAATAAATAACTTATTGAAATAAAATATCGAATTAATTATAATTTAACTAAACCGAACAATAAAATTTATTATTAAAATTAGGTTGTCATTTTTGTGGTTTTGTATAAAACAAAAGCTAAATTAATACCAAACAAAATACGATGCAACCGTAATTTTGATGGTTGACTTTGAACGTGTTATTCATTTTGATCTTTTGAAGTGGATCAAGATAGACAGGAGTGGGTGAAAATAATTGCTTTTCTACATGTGTTCCCATTCTTTAACTGAACTCAATTTATATTTGACAATGGCATTAATAAAAATTTTTTGTTTTTTGAAATGGCCCACTAAAATTAGAGCTGATCTCTATCATCATAATGTAATTGTTCAAAAATTAATAATAATGAATTAATAATTTCATATAATTCGTTAAATTTCTTATCTTTTACCTGTTAAAATATTAATTTGTTGTACATACTCTTTCTTGTTTATACCTGTAATATGATAGACGTATAAAAAATCACATATATGTGAATTCGTTTTAATAAGAAAACCGTACGATTTCTTGAAATTTAACTGTGTATTATAATATGATTTATTTTTTCTTCGTTCCGCATAATTTTATTATTCCAAATTATGAAGCTAAAGATTAAGATGTTTCATAAGACATGTGAATTGTTAATTTTGCTTTTCATTTTTATGTATTCAAGTTATGATTTATGGAATTAAAATTGAGTTATTTTTTGGTGATTCTCTCTCATTGATGAAAGTATAGCACACATTTTTTTTGGAAATTCTATTGGTTTGCTAAATGGATTGCTTTTGATGGGATAAAAAATGGAATTTAAAGAACTCTTGTGGTTTTAACCGAAGATGGAATATGAATTTTATCGTTTAGTTTATGACTGCTATAAATTACGAAAGTGGTTGGTTTTAACAAAAATTCATGTTTTATTAATTATTATTTGTTTTAAAATATTTCTTTCCAAATTCTACAGTCGTATTGTTTTATCTTTAAAAGTTATTTTTTTCAATGCAATGTTAATGTTTATTGGTGGAACTTCGCAACCCCGCGTATTCCAGTACCGGCTATTGACATACGAGCTAACGTGTGATAACACATACCATTTAGAATAACAGTGAGATAACCCTAGCCAAGGTGATATCTTAGGAGTCCTGACGGATGAACTCGTTTCAATCAACGGTAGCACTCTCAATCTTAGCTATGGAGTATTCCTTGTTGATGCGACGTTATTGCTTACTCGTCGAATTGAGCCATGATATAACTCTATGTATGGGTTTTAATCATATAGACTGAGAGCTAGTAAACCCTTTGGGTAACGGTCGTCCTGTAAGGCTAAAATTTTTTTTAGTGATAGTTCATGAAATGTGAAGTACGGAAACCACAACCTGGGAGGCATCAGCCGTGCACGTCATCATCCACTATATGTTTGAAAGTGTAAAAAAAATAAAAAAAAAAACTTCCTCCTGTAAGCTTGAAATTTTTATATGATTTAGCTCACTTATTGTAGAGTACAAAAAAAAATTGACTGGCGATTTGGAGGTGCACAAGTATCTGTTACAATCTGCCGGCCGGCCGTCACAAGCGACGAAATCTAGAAAACCGCTGAACGGATTTCCAAAATTTTTGTTTCTAAAAATAAGTTTACTCAATGGAAAGAGCTGAAAGAACGATGTGTTCGATGACTGTACCGGAAGTGTGTCAAAAAAATCGTCAAGTGTGTCAAAACTTGGAAATTCGCATATTTTTGGCTTTAAAAACGTTCATTTTAAGTGATTCCGGATATAAACATTGAATTTGAAGAAATCTTGATGGTCTGGATTGGTATGTGATACCAAAAACTAGATTATTGCATTATAAGTTTGTCAAAAAAATGTCAAGTGTGTCAAAAGGAAGATTTTTATTTATTTTTTTACCCAATTTTTGGAAAAAAATAAAATTAATAATTTGTATGACCTGAAATTTTATTATTATTATTGAGAATTATGGCACTATAAGTTTGTCAAAAAAATGTTGTCAAGTGTGTCAAAAGAAAGGTTTTTATTTATTTTTTACCCAATTTTTCGGAAAAAAATAAAATAAATTATTTGCATGACCTGAAATTTTATGATTATTTTTTGAGAATTATGGCATTACAAGTTTGTCAAAAAAATGTTGTTAAGTGTGTCAAAAGAAAGATTTTTATTAATTCTTTTACCCAATTTTTCGGAAAAAAATAAAATAAATTATTTGTATGACCTGAAATTTTATTATTATTATTGAGAATTATGGCATTATAAGTTTGTCAAAAAAATGTTGTCAAATATGGGTAATTCTTTTATAAACCGAACAGATTTGGACAAAATCTGACCGACCCATTTTTGATTTGGCTGAAATTTTTTTAGGGGTTTTTTATCGAAAAAAAAGATATACGTGTTCGAGGATTTTTTTTTTTTTTTTTGGAAAATAGAGCTGTTCTAAATTTCGAGAATTTCATGATTTTCGGCTTGAAGACTTATTTTCAAAAATTCATAACTTCGGTTTTATAGAAGATAGAAGGTTTTTCTTTTCTTTATTTGAAAGTTAAAAATGGAATTTTTTAAAAATAAATGTTTTCAACTAAAGTTATTAACAAATTCCTATTGTTATAAACAAATAAAATGTTAAAACTAAATTTTAACCATTGCCCCACCCATGAAATTAGTTTTTAATATAATCATCGTATTTATCGTTCAATTTCCTATAAAAAAAGTATTTTTTTTTAATGGAGAAATGATATTTACTGTTAGAAATAAATTAGTTTATCGAGCGCGGGACAACAAAAAATTCAATATATGGGTCATTCTTTTACATACCGAACAGATTAGGACAAAATGTGACTACGGCATTTTTGATTCAGCTGAAAATTTTTTTAGGGGTTCTATATAAACATAACGATATACTTGTTTGCGGATTTTTTCTTATTTTTGTTTTTTAGGGGAAATAGAGCGGTTCTAAATTCCGAGAATTTTGTGATTTTTGGCTTAAAGACTTGTTTTCAAAGACTTATAACTTCGGTTCTGGTAAAGATAGACACTTTTTGTTTGTTTTATTTTGAAGAATAGAAATGCAACTTAAAAAAAAAATTGTTAATTATAAAAATTATTAATAAATTCCTATTGTTATAAACAAATAAAATTTTAAAATCAGTTTTTAGTAATTATCTAAAAAAATAAAGAGTGTTTAATGTAATCATCGTGTTCTACGTTCAATTTTCAATAAGAAACGTATATTTAATTAATGAAGAAATGAGTTTTATTGTTACAAATAAGTTAATTTTTCCAGCGCCGGACGACAAAAATTTATAAAATTTGTTATCGTCTCGCGCTCGATAAATTAGTTCATTTCTAACAGTAAAACTCATTTCTCCACTAATTAAATATACGTTTCTTATTCAAAATTAAACGTAGAACACGATGATTACATTAAACACTCTTTATTTTTTTTAGATAATTACTAAAAACGGATTTTAAAATTTTATTTGTTTAAAACAATAGGAATTTGTTAATAATTTTTATAATTAACAATTTTTTTTTTAAATTGCATCTCTATTCTTTAAAATAAAACAAACAAAAAGTGTCTATCTTTACCAGAACCGAAGTTATAAGTCTTTGAAAATAAGTCTTCAAGCCAAAAATCACAAAATTCTCGGAATTTAGAACCGCTCTATTTCCCCTAAAAAACAAAAATAAGAAAAAATCCGCAAACAAGTATATCGTTATGTTTATATAGAACCCCTAAAAAAATTTTTAGCTGAATCAAAAATGCCGTAGTCACATTTTGTCCTAATCTGTTCGGTATGTAAAAGGATGACCCATATATTGAATTTTTTGTCGTCCCGCGCTCGATAAACTAATTTATTTCTAACAGTAAATATCATTTCTCCATTAAAAAAAAATACTTTTTTTATAGGAAATTGAACGATAAATACGATGATTATATTAAAAACTAATTTCATGGGTGGGGCAATGGTTAAAATTTAGTTTTAACATTTTATTTGTTTATAACAATAGGAATTTGTTAATAACTTTAGTTGAAAACATTTATTTTTAAAAAATTCCATTTTTAACTTTCAAATAAAGAAAAGAAAAACCTTCTATCTTCTATAAAACCGAAGTTATGAATTTTTGAAAATAAGTCTTCAAGCCGAAAATCATGAAATTCTCGAAATTTAGAACAGCTCTATTTTCCAAAAAAAAAAAAAATCCTCGAACACGTATATCTTTTTTTCGATAAAAAACCCCTAAAAAGAATTTCAGCCAAATCAAAAATGGGTCGGTCAGAAAGGTGTTCGGTTTATAAAAGAATTACCCATATGTCAAAAAAATTAACTGTTTGTATTACGAAAATGTGGCATGGAAAATTTTTGAACTTGAGGCTAGCGCCTCGATTCGCAAACGCCACATACGTCCAAAAACCTTAGCTTTACGTCCTAGTATCATAATGTAGTATTATTGGAGGGGCTGAAATTTCAAACTCTGAGATCAAGAATTCGGTTTTGGTTAAGGATTTTGATATAGTTTTTGGCATAAAACTTTTATGAGGACATTGTTTTTATTTTTGGGCAACGATGTATATCAAACAAACCTCTTTGTTAAAGTGCATGTTTTTTTTATCTCTGTTTAGAAATTTATTACAAAACTAACACGAAACATTAATACGTTGCCGGAAAATCATAACAGATCATAAATTAACATACCTACATAATTTAGTGAAAAGATAATACAACTACTCAAAAACCTCTCCATTTAGCGTTTCGAGAAAATATTACAAAATCACAAATTCATATTTAGTTCAAGATTCCAATAATATTGTAAAAATTAACTAAAATCAAACTTTTTTAAAAATTCTAAATATATTCCAAAAATTAAAATAAAATCAAATATTTAAACTTTTTCTACATTCCAATAATATTCCAAAAATTCTTAAAAATTCAAAACTTGAAACTTTTTCCAAATTCTACAAATATTGCAAAAATTATAACAATATCAAAAATTAAAACTTCAAAAAATTCTAAAAATATTGCAAAAATTATTACAAAATCAAAAATACAAACTTTTTTTCAAAATTCAAAAAATATTCCAAAAAGTTCAAAAATTTTCCATGCCACATTTTTGTAATACAAACAGTTAATTTTTTTGGCATACTTGACAACATTTTTTTGACAAACTTACAGTACCATAATTCTCAATAATAATAATAAAATTTCAGGTCATACAAATAATTTATTTTATTTTTTTCCGAAAAATTGGGTAAAAAAATTAATAAAAATCTTTCTTTTGACACACTTGACAACATTTTTTTGACAAACTTACAGTGCCATAATTCTCAATAATAATAATTAAATTTCAGGTCATACAAATAATTTATTTTATTTTTTTTCCGAAAATTGGATAAAAAAATTAATAAAAATCTTTCTTTTGACACACTTGACAACATTTTTTTACAAACTTACAGTGCCATAATTCTCAATAATAATAATAAAATTTCATTTCAAACAAATTATTAATTTTATATCTTTCCAAAAAATTGGGTAAAAAAATAAATAAAAATCTTTCTTCTGACACACTTGACAACATTTGTTTGACAAACTTATAATACAATAATCTAGATTTTGGTCTCACATACCAATCCCGACCATCAAGATTTCTTCAAATTCAATGTACCTACTCGTAATCACTTAAAATGAACGTTTTTTAAGCAAAAAATATGCAAATTTCCAAGTTTTGACACACTTGACGATTTTTTTGACACACTTCCGGTGCAGTCATCGAACACATCGTCTCTTCAGCTCTTCCCATTGAGTAAACTTATTTTTAGAAACAAAAATTTTGGAAATCCGTTCAGCGGTTTTCTAGATTTCGTCGCTTGTGACGGCCGGCCGGCAGGTTGTAACACCTTTCGATTCGCCTGGCAGATACTGGTGCAGCTCCAAATCGCCTGTCAATTTTTTTTTGTACTCTACAATAAGTGAGCTAAATCATATAAAAATTTCAAGCTTACAGGAGGAAGTTTTGTTTTAAATTTTTTTTACACTTTCAAACATATAGTGGATGATGACGTGCACGGCTGATGCCTACCAGGTTGTGGTTTCCGTACTTCACATTTCATGAACTATCACTAAAAATAAATCTAGCCTTACAGGACGACCGTTACCCAAAAGGTTCACTAGCTCTTGGACTAATAGAGGAAGGAAGTGCGTTGCATGATCGGAGAATGGATTATTGGCAACCATATTTTAGTTTTTCTCCTGCAAATTGTTAATACAAACTTGTATACTAAGAGCCCGCGACGGCCAGACCTTCGTTATTTTATAAAAGCTGAAAGTTTCTCTGCGCATACCCCCTACTGAGGTAGGAACGATTAGCGACATATGAAGTTTGGATCATGGTGGATTTGGAAGGGAGCAGGTAACAAAGGGGCCTTCAAAGTTTCGTGAAAGTATAAAAGGTAATTATTATTATATATTCTTTGGGGTAGTATTAGAAGTCACGTCAGCCATTGCCAGACACTTATTGTCGTGGTAACCACCTGCCAGACACCCTTAAACATTATCAATTTGTTAAAGTTTAAGGGTGTCTGGCAGGGGGTTACCACGATAGTAAGTGTCTGGCAATGGGTGACGTGACTTCTAATACTATCCCGAAGAATATTTAAAAAAATTACCTTTCAAACCTGTGTTACCTGCCCCCTGCCAAAGCCACCATGATCCAAACTTCATATGTCGCTAATCGTTCCTACCTAAGTAGGGGGTATGCGCAGAAAAACTTTCAGCTTTTATAAAATAACGAAGGTCTGGCCGTCGTCGGCTCTCGGTCTATTGCTGTTTATCTTTTATTTTATTTTTATTTTTTCTATCCTGTCATGAAATATTGGCCTGTGTCATATTTTATATGTGATAGGAATTAAGATTATTGTTTAGTTATTCCATCTATAAAAAAAATTAAAAAAAAAACAAAAAAACAAACTTGGGTTCATCAACACCTTAGAACGCATCTTGTTATAGAACCTTGGTCTCCAAAAGTTTTTTGTACGATTCAGAAATTGTGCGTAAAGCGGTCCTTTTTTCCTATTGAAATAACAATGCTTAAAATTGAAATAATAATGCCTAAAATTACTATTTTACGCCCTAAAGCGTAAATATTTCAAGAAACATACACTCAAAATTCAAAAGAAAAAAGAAAAAACTAAGTTATAGCTATGTGTTATGAGAAATTCTATTTTGAGAAAATTGATTAATATAACTATTTGTTTTTGTTTGTAATTTAATATACAAATAAAATTAAATAAATTCATTGTTAAAGAAATTTCTAAAAAAACTGAACAAAACATTATGTTATCGAGTTTACAACAACTACACATACTAAGCAATACGATATAGATCAAATACAACTGAAAAACAAAATGTTTTAAATAAATTAATATAGAAATTCAAACAAAAATATTGGTTGCTATAGAAATTTTGGAAAATAATTATCAAACGAAAAACTACTTGGACTATTGTTCTCAAAAAATATTTTTCTATTTGGTGTAATACTGTCTATTCCGCTTAATCAGGACACATCGGGACTAGTGCTATCTGTCCCGATTAAGCGGCTGGCCCAATTATCCGAAGTTCCACAAAAAGTAAATTTTAAAAGTAGGATTAGTAATTTTTAATGTATTTTATTTCATAAATTGCACAAAATTGAAAAAAATCTCAAAACTATACGTTTCCATACATATGTATTAAAAAATTATATAAAATGGATGTATGTACCATGTACATTAATATTAATAATAATATTAATATATGTATACATATACATAATAAATATGTATTATGTATGTACATATATATGTAATACATTCTGTTAGAAAAATAAGGTTTAAACTTTAATTAATTTTTTTATTGTCCAAAGAGGTGTTTGCCTTTTGTTTTTGCTGGATTGTAGCTGAAAAAAATCAGAGCACAAATTTAATGCTGACATGGGACTCCCGTCATTTCCATATTGCATAAAATAACGCTGTAATCTGTCAACACATTGTTTTGCCTCACAATAAGTTACGACCACAGGTTCTTCATCATCACTGTCATCCGATTTCACCAATGTTTGACATTTTGATTTGATTGTTGCTACAATTGCGTCCTCACAATCGTCATTCTCATCAAAACACAGTAAATTGTCGTCAATTGACGAAAATTCAATACCAATACCTGGTGAGATTTCATTTAATCCGTCGCTGTGCTCTGCAATCTCCATAGATTTGAAGCCGCAATAACCAAAACAATTTTGTATTGTGCTGGTTTTTACTGCTCGCCAACTGTTAGCTACAAACTATATTACCTGTAAACTAGTTATTTTGCTACTTATTTCCCTCGCTGTTGACGTACATGTAAGTATATTTTCATCGATGGATTCCAATATGTATTCGAACCGACGAAAAAAATCATTATTTTTTTTCTCTTCTTTTTTATTTTTTATTATTTTTGTTTTATTTTTAATTTTTTTTTCTATGTTTACTATTATTAATAAAATTTTTTTGTATGATCTGTCCCGATTAAACGAAATATTATCCCGAAAAAGCGAAGCAAATTTGTGTTATTTGCTTGGTTTTGTTTCCGTTCTTTAGGATTTGTCCCAATTAAACTGCTGTCCCGATTAACCGATGTCCCAATTAAGCGGAATCGACTGTATATGTATTTTTATTTATGCAAATAATACAAAATCTTACTCGTACAAAAAATCTTGTATGCAATTCGGGCATAAAGTATTTTTTTTGCTTTCGATTGTTTGTTCAACATTTCACTCTCAAGCAAAGAAGACCTATACTTTACGCCCTTAATACATGAATAGCTATTTGTGTGTTGTAGCACATTTTGTAATTCCTACTACACAACACATTTTATAAAAAAAACTGCTAAACCAATTAACCAAATAACTAACTGCTAACCAAATTACTACTTAACTGCTAACCAAATTACTAGCCTCAGTATACATCTATATATGAAGTTGTCTACTACGGAATTGACACCTCAATATTTTTTAAAAACAAAGTATCGTTTTTCTCTGTTGGTAAGCTGCTCCAAATCAGTTTCGTCAACACTAACTTATGTTTGTGAGATATTGTGTTCTAATTTTCAGTATTTATTGTCTTCAGATTTCTTGGAGAATTGTCTACGATTGGATCGATCCTTAGGTTTTAGCTAGAATCTGGTTTTAGGGCATTTGAATTTCATTAATTATGATTACCGCTATCATAAGAAAGCATAGACGTTCATATGGTCATTATTGAGAGTGCAACAAACCAACACTTGAACCAATGCACTCCATAAATTCTCTGGTTTTAATATCGCCACGTTTCTTCCGGTACTGTAAATGCCAAATGATTCTTTGAACATTTTAATGGTAGTTGCCATGATATTTTCATAAATCTAAAATTTTAAATCAAACAAGCCTCATTTATCCTCTTCCAACTATTAATATCAACTATATTTGTATTGTTTTCTAACCTATAGCATAATGAAGTTAACCTATTGCGTTATGAAAATTTCAAATAAAAAATTAT